>CAVLJG010000007.1:19337501-19847959 GCA_963669975.1 Acanthoscelides obtectus | reverse complement strand
AACAAGATATGGAATTCGACTGCTATCTATATCTGGTGAAAAATTATCAGCACAACCACAATTAGTGCAACCATTCAAGAAAAATGGAACAAATTTACAACGCAGATGAAAGTGGCCTTTATTGGAAAATGTTAGCAGAGAAAACCTATGCTGCATCATTTGAAAATCTGCCCCGGGAAGAAAGCCGGAGAAACAACGAATAACGTTTCTAGCCTGCACTAATGCTAATGGTTCATACAAAATAAAGCCACTGGTAATTGGGAAAGCAAAAAATCCGCGCTCATTAAAAATGTTAATATCCCTGTTGATTATGACTGTTCAAAACCGCTTGGATGATTACCTAGTATATTCCTGAAATGGTTCCACAGGTGCTTTGTCCCTCAGGTATGACAATTATCACAAATGCTCTATTCATAATTTGAAGATGTGTTTTCAATTTGTAGGTAAAAGGTTTCCTAAAACAACAGAAGCTTCCAATACAAGCGTTGTTACTATAGGATAATGCACCAAGTCATCCTCCGAGCAACAACTGAGGAGCAGGGATGGGTCAATTTTCGTCATGTACATGCCGCCCAACGTAACACCGTTAATTCAACCGATGGACCAGAATATAATAAGACTCACCAAACTATACTATAGGAAGTTTCTACTTTCGTCTCTCTTATCAAAGAATCCTGAAAACTTATCTGAGGCTTTAAAAAAGTAACATTACGAGAAGCTGTTTTAGATTTACATATGGCCTGGAATGAACTTAACCAGCAAACTATTCAAAAATGTTGGAACAACCTCTTTGTACCAATAATGAAGATGATGAAGAAGACGATGTCCCCTTAAGCGTAATTAGAGAACGTTTGCGATCCTATAATGATAATGTTATTAGTGTGTCATTGGATGTTGTTGATTTATTGAAAACAGTGAATCCCAACATTGTTTGTACTCCTGCTGATATTAATTTATGGAACGAAGATAGCAGACGAATGATGCTGATAAGGAGGAGGATATGGACAGTGAGGATGATGAGAACGATCCCATTGAAGTCAGAAGTGTAGTGACTGACGCGCAAGCTATACAAGTTTTTAACCAAGCTTTAGATTGGGCTGAAAGAAAAGAAGTTTCATACACGGATATTTTAGTTCTTCGTAAATTACGGGCGCAGGCATTGGAAGACAATGCTAAGCGCAAATTTACGCAGACAAAAATTGTTAATTATTTTTCTTCTAATTAAAAAAATACTTATCGCTGTTAGAATATTTGTTTATTTTGTTATAAATAGTATGTATTAAACGTTTCTTTTAATAAATCGAATATTATATAAATCATGTTCGCTAATGTAAACATTTCGATAATGTGAACCACACTTGGATTAAATTAGTTTACATTATCGAGCGTCTGCTGTACTTCATTTGCTTATGTCTCAGGATTAAATTTTCATAATACAGTAAAACTCACCAAAAACAGTGCCATTCGAGATTTATCCATATCCCCAAATTCTTCACCAATTTTCATAGGATAGCTTTTTGAGAATTCGGAAATATACGACTGAAGCAGCGACTGACAGTAGTTGTCATCCACTCCATATTTTCGGAAAAACTCATCTGAAAATAGTATGAATATTAGTGTCATTGGTAAACATAGTATTGTCTGAAAGCCTCACAAATGAGCAAATTTATATTGTGGATAAGTAAGAATTTTTCGTTTTTTTTTTTTAATGTGTCGATTTTGATATCCCAAAATACATACCTTGCGATGCTCCCGTGACAGCTAGATAATCTTTCAAAAGCTGCGTTTGGGTTCTGTCTAAAATACATGGATAGCGAAACATTAGCAACTTCATCAGTAAGTGATTGCCGCGGTTTGAAGACAAATCATGCTCCCTAGAAAGAAGGCATTTGATCACAATAAAAAAACAATCTGAAAACAGCTGCAATTTACCTTAAACATATAACCTCATCTTCTGTTCGCCTGATGATGAATACCGGTCCCGGGTACTTAACCAGGTTCTCAATAATGTTCAGATTGACGTGCTCCCTTATTGCTACTTCTACAATGGGCCCCCACCACCTAGGCATGTGATTAACAGCTAGAGGCAATACGTCGTCAAATGTAGCATCTAAAACCTAGAGAACATTTTTTTAAATTCCAATACTAACACACCAAGGTTAACATTATTCATAATATGACAATTAGATTGAATATATAACATACAAGTCCTTTGATATCTGGATAGCTCATAGCTGCCCATGTCGACGTGTATCCGCCAATACTCCATCCAAAAAGTATTATGTTTTCTGGCTTATATCCTAATTTGTTTATGGCAAACTGCATTACAGCATCTATCGCGTTTTTTTCTTGTGGCGGATACGGCCTGCCCTAAAATAAGTTTGTATAACTATCAGTATCCTGATTAAGTCAAAAACTGTTACAATTCAAAAATAAACAGACTCGTGAAGTTCAACTACAAATTTAAGGTATGTTCTTTCAATTACAGCTGAACAGTAGCATTTTTTATCTTAAAACTATACATATATGTATTCATTGGTTTCGAAAGTGGAGACGTTAACGCGGCGGCCATGATGTCTAACCACAGCACCATCGTATTTGCTATGCTGAAGTCGCGATCATAGCAACCGCCCTAGCACTAGTAGCTAAGGCTTCCTAGCAACTTTAAGACCTGTAGCGAGATATGCAGTTCCGAATCGGCCAGTGTCAGTTCGCTGTCTTCTGCTTCCTTTAGTAAGCAAAAGATGAGCAGTGTGAAGAACCAAACATTGGAACTGCGACATGGCGGCAGTGTTGCCGCTTTCATCCCGCAGCTTCACGTTGAAGTCTTTGTTTTTTTACTAGACATCAACCTGACAAGTAAAAATCACCCCAAAACCCTCCTCAGAATTATTTCTAGGATTTCAAATTCTCAGAATGTTCAACAACAAAAAAGGAAATTCTAAACTCGAGCCTCAGCATTAGAGGTAACTACTTTCATAAGCAAAAATTTCTTGTTTGTGTATTGAAAAAACAAATGAGTTATGTGAGAACCTAGGATGCATATTTTACATAGGAATATATGGGGGTGCTAGGGTGCCTCAACACTGCATGTTTGAAGTCCATATAACAGACACTCAGAGACAGGAAATAGTGTCATGAATATGTCTAGAGCTAATATACACCACAATATAAAAAATATAACATAAAATGAAATCTTACTGTGCTCCCTCCAAACCCAGGATGGTTCCAGCCCAAGACTGAATATCCTGCTTCTATAGGTGTGATGGCTATACCAATCTCATAAAAACCTGCATTTCCCTCGCAACAAACTACCAAAGTATTACCATTCGTAGTATTGCCTCTTCTGCTTATATACAGAGCATCTATTTCATTTTTGTCTACTGTCTCAATCTTGAATCTTTCACCATGGTATAATTCTACTAAGCGAGACCTTCCTTGCAACAAGCTTTGCTCTAAAAGATATATAGCCCTTTATTATGTACCATTTTTAAAATCAAATGTTTGGATCCAAGACTCTAATATGTAAAAAGAAAATGTTTTTTTACCTAATACCATCTGCAGAATTCCTATTGTTCCAGGATATATCAGCCTTATTCCAAAGGTATGAATTGCAAAATATGCTATAATTCTATAAGGAATTTGTAGTAAGCACTGAGGGAATGTAAGTTGTTTAGGTACAGAGAGTGCCTTAGGATTAGAATCACTGTAATAAATATATAAATGTGGATTAACCCAGAACAAACTGATTATTTTAAATATGCAACTCACTAAAAAGATATTGTTCAGTTCAAGAATCAAAAATGAACTAACATTAATTTAATTTTATTTCAATTTTAGAGATATCCTCAAAAAATGACCATGCACCTGATAAGTCTCTTTTATTATTATACAGGGTGTCCGCAAAGTTGGGGTTTTCCTTTACACGACGTGTAGATCTTGAAAACATAAGCAATTTTTCTTAGTACCATATACACCAATGTCTTAAGGGAACCGAGATAAAGGGCTCTGCAACATCAAAAATATCTGAATACCGTCCTGTAGCCGCGACATCACGGAGTGGTACAATGTCACTGGCTCAACCCAATGACAGAACTGGGTCGGGGTCAGTGTGTCAGGTCAGTATGCAACCTTCAACCGACGGTTACGGTCACGCCTGTAGAGGTAATCGCATAGACGAGAATCCCTCAACAAGCACTAGAGACGTGGCTGGAGAAGTGCAAGTATCAAAAACTAAAGTGTGGCAAACGCTGCGTGAAGAGGGGCTGTATCCGTGTCACGTCCAACGTGTACAAGCCCTTCAACCTGACGATTTTCCAGCAAGAGTGCGGTTTTGTGAGTGGTTGTTGCATCAACATGCCAATAATCCGGACTTTTTGAAGTGCATATTGGTGACAGACGAATCTACATTCACGCGTAATGGGGTGAATAACTTTCGCAACACTCATGTTTGGTCAGTAGAAAATCCGCACGCTGTCCGTCGGGCACATTTTCAACAAACATTTTCGGTGAATGTTTGGGCTGGCATGGTGCGTCTGCTCGGTAGCGCATCAGCTGATTTCATTTTCTGTTGGAGCGGTATGATTTCGGGCAGAGACGTACTTAGCCCTTCTCGTCAACTGGAGAGTGAGTACTTTATTCTTTATTTTTTTTTACTTGGTCGCCCTCGTTTCACTACACATTACCTTTGTTATTTCAAGGGTAGTTGTTTCTGAAAAGAAAAACCCCAACTTTGCGGACACCCTGTATACTGGCAGAATCAGTTGTAGTGGCTGAGCTTATCTTTCTGTAAACCTGATTGGAATCTAATTTCCCATAAAAATATTGTAGTAATAGTTGCATGAGCATAAGAGCCACATATCTTTTATTTTTATTATTGAGGCTAGTAACTTATATTGATCATGAAAATGTATACCCACCTATGTTCTACTGTGGATTTGTACTCTACTGGCCAAGCTTTGAACTCAAAATCATACATGTTCAGCTGTTGTTTGATAGAGGGCGAGAGATCTTTCTGAGCACTCTGCAGAGTGGCTAAAAATCTAGTATATGTGGGGTTTTCTGCACGACCCATTCCTCTAATGCAGAATGAAACCACCAAAATCACTCCAACACTTGTCACAAGTTTTGTCAATGTAATCAGACCATCAGGTTCAAAGTAGCCCCTTTGATAAAGCATTCCAACAAGAAATGGAGATGTATACACACCAATTTTCCAAATAACATAAAGCTGTGAAAAAGTTAGAAATTCAAACCAGTTTTCTTAATATAGTTCCTTATGTTTTTCTTATTCAACATGTTATGTTCTAATTCAATACAATAATAGGATGTATGAATGTTTTTGTAAAGTAGATTTTCAAGTAGGTGTAAAAAATATATTTCTTGTCGCTATTATTAAATGTCAAACTAAATATTCTGTGTAGAATAAAACCCAAATGACAGTGAATTAACACTAGTTCTAAAGGTTCCTCTGAAGCTCAAGGCCCTGGAATAATACTGCAGAATATTGCATCACTATAAAGCAAGGAATGAAAAGTTGCCTTAGGGCTAATGATCCAAGACATAGGACTCACCGAATTTATCACCTGGTCCCCCCATTTTTCAAATGTCTTTGGTTCATACAATCTCTGCAATATGATGTTATTAAAGTAAACTTTAGAAACATTTGAACAATTAAACTTACTTCTACGGGGCCATTACCGTAAATTTTCACCAATCTGGGAGAAAAGATACAGTCCCAGAACATTTTTAATGATGTCATTTCTAAATATTTATAAAAATCGATTCTGCTAAATGCTTATAATTTATCTTGTTACACTAGTAACTACTTCAATTCTGATAAAAGTATTGGCTAAAATCAAATTATGACGAGCTTATGTCGTAAAATCTATTGCTACAAGGTAATAATCCAAGATAGATGTGTATTTTCACATTTACATTTCCATTTTCACCTATTTTTATTACGTTTCGCACGGCAAAACAAACAAGGAACAGCTGACAGCACTTTCAATTTTCAAATGAAACTGTCACTCTTATTAGCTGTTCTATGCTAAGACGATGAAAAACGCAGAACGGACACTGATGAAAAAATCTTGAGCCGGTCCAGTGCTGTAGTAATCATTAAATCTTGCTCTTGATCACAAAAGATAATACACTGATGGTGATCATACGCCATTACAAAAGCAGCATCACGTCGTTTTATTCTGCCTTCTGTAGCGCCCCAAAACAAAAAATGCACATCATCAGATTCTGTATTTCACCATAGCAACTATTGAAGCAATATTTTGTCATACTCCAGGATTACAGAACAATCTGAGGAGATACAGAAATACATCTTGAGATTTGTTTTTTTAGTGTTATGGTGTGTTGGTATAACGGTCAACCTAGATCTGAAATTTGATACTCGTGTGCTTTGGTGATGCAATCCTCTTTGTGAGAAGCCAGCATTTTGCTTTACCGCTGTTTTCTTTCAGGGATGATGCGTTATAAACTATACCGCTGTTCTAAGGATAGACAGTATATCTGCAATTTGAGGGAAAGTTTGGTTATTAATACCTGGTAAATCAGCTTCACTTACTCTGCCCATAATTATAATAGTTTCTTACAATTCTATGTTTGTTTGACAGTGCGCCCAGCCTCCACGAAGTATTCGAGTTACAAAAATTGAAGTGTCCTTCAATTTGATGGCGACCCCAGTCCTCGCTCTTCTTCAATTCTCACGAGAGCTGTCGTCCTAAGAAGCATCGCACTTCAATTTTCAATCGCTGAACCCCCTCCCACAAGACGGGCATTTTCCTGAACATGATTCCTGAGCCTCCCCGAATACTTTTTTGAGCGAGTTAATTCATCATACACATTGAAGTTCAAATTTGGCTGACGTTTTCAGTGTATATGTGAACTCACAGTTCTACTAACCTTAGGCAGTTCAAAAGTCGTATTAACAAAATTTCTTTAGGATCATCATAGCAGCCGCGGTGTTCCGGCATTTAGGCTTCTGCCTGCGCGGCTGTTTCGATATAAAAAAAAAAAAAAAACATACCAACTACAGATACGTCCCTGTTGTTTGACGTATCTGAATAAATGATTCAGTCGTTCAAAGCGTAGACGCTAGACGCCTTTTCCTCGAGCTGTGATTTCATGCTAGGTGCATATACGAGGGTGGTCCCAGAAGTACCGGGCCTGACCTAGAGATGGCGATAGTTGTTTGAAAAATATCATTGTATTAGAAAGTATGCAACCTATAAAGCATATATGTCAAGTTTGAAGACGCCACGTTGTTTAGTATTTGTTTGGCAGCCATCAATACTGAACGTTTTCAGTGAATTTGTGGAAATGGAGAAAATTGGTCATCGTTATGTGGTTCAATACTTTTATTTCAAAGGCCTCAGCCCAACCAATATAAAAGCTGAACTTTATTCTACTATGGGTGAGTCTGCTCCTTCGTTTACAACAGTAAAATATTGGGTAGAAGAGTTTAAACGAGGCCGTAGGAGCTGTCGAGACGAGAATTGCAGTGGTCGACCAAATGAGGTGACGACTCCAGAAATGGTGAAGAAAATTCACAAAGCGGTACTGAATGATTGTCGACTGAAAGTGCGCGAGCTAGCAGACATAGTAGGCAATTCAAAAAGTGTGGTTTATCGCATATTATCTGAAAATTTGGACATGAGAAAGCTGTGTGCAAGATGGGTGCCGCGATTGCTCACAATCGAGCAAAAACAGTGTCGTGACGATGTTTCAATTGAGTGTTTAGCGAAGTTTTACAGCACAAAGCAGAATTTTTTCGTCATTTCATAACCATGGATGAAACATGAGTTCATCACTTCACACCAGAGACAAAAGAACAATCAAAACAATGGACTTAAAAGGAATAACTGGCTCCAAAGAAGGCGAAGACCGTTTCATCTGCAGGCAAGGTTATGGCGTCGGTTTTTTGGGATGCGCGTGGGATAATTTTCATTGACTATCTTGAAAAAGGTAAAACTATCAACAGCGAGTATTATGCGAACTTATTGCAACATTTGAGCGATGAAATCAAACAAAAACGGCCGCATTTGGTAAAGAAGAAAGTGTTGTTTCATCAAGGCAATGCACTAGCTCACAAATCCGTTATTACTATGGCCAAAATTAACGAATTAAAGTTTGAGTTGCTACCTCATGCATCCTAGTCACCAGATTTAGCCGGCTCGGATTATTTTCTGTTTCCAAACTTGAAAAAATGGCTCAGTGGTCAAAGATTTTCCAACGATGAAGAAGTGAAGTCGGCAATTAATGGCTATTTCAAGGAGCAAGACAGTTCTTATTATTAAAAGGGTATCGAACTTATTGAACATCACTGGGAAAAGTGTATAGAGCTCAAAGGAGATTATGTTATGTTGAAAAATAAATACATTTTTCTTACAACATTTTTGTGTTTTCTTTGTTGGGTCGGGTACTTCTGGGACCACCCTCGTACCTGCTATGCACTTAGCACGTGCAAAGTGGTAGTCACGTTCCATGAATGAAAATGGCGGAGGTGTATTTGTTACCTGTAGTTCTTTTCCTTCCGTGCTGTTTCTGTTGTATGTGCTGTTCCATGCGGATAAACAATCAATTGTGGTTTGTAGATGTTTTGTGCTGTAGTGTCAATTGTGACATACTGACATTGACAATTGACTATTTCCATTATCGTGTTGAAAAATTTGATATTTTTCTTGCTTTTAATAACTTTAGAAATTTGCGATTTATTCAATAAGTACGGAGCTTAAAAATGGTAAATTAGTTATTTTTAGCTTGTCCTCGTTAAAAATATTCAGAACATCCAAACCTGTTCGTATTTCATTCGACATTTTAGGGATTTATGGCCAGGTGTGCCGGTGCACACGTGCATGTAGCGTTGCCAGGAGTCCGGATAAAGCCGGACATACTTTGGCTTTTTGATTGCATGTCCGGCTAAAATAAACGGTGTCCGTCTTTTGTTAGGCTTTTTACATTTCGCAAACAAGCGAGCACTGCCGATCTTGGACTGAAAACTTATACAAAGACACAAAACATTTCACATGGATGACTTTAAAAGATGTTCCTGAATGGAATCAAGTTTCCGATACTATAAGTATCCTATTGCAAAACAACGTTAAAATCGACGATAGCAAATGTTTTGACCAACTGCAAAATCTTAAAAGTTTTCTGAATACTAACAAAGAGAACGTTGATTTCAAGAAGCTATTAGCACATAAGAAATGGGTAGCCTATTTTAAATCGATGATAAGTCAAGATTGCTTTTCAGAATTCCTAACTATTTGTCAGTATTACTTTGCTATCCCAGGACATAACGCAAATGTTGAAAGAGTTTTTTCCTTGATATGTCAGCAATGGAAGAAAGAACGCAACAGATTACATGTTGATACTGTTGCCAAAATGTTGGTTGTAGAATTTAATTTAAAACATTTGACATGTAAGGATTTTTACAACTACATTTTGAAAGAAACTCAGCTCTTAAAGCAGGTTTCGACAAAACAAAAATATTAATAATTATTTTTATTGTGTAACTCAAAGAGAAAATGTCTTTTTTTTTGTTTTATATTTTAACTTAAAAAGAAGTTATTAATTTTTTTTAGTTAAAAATGTCTTATTTGTTCATAAATGTTTAATTATCTAGAATTTAATTTTATTGTGTAACTCAAAGAGAAAAAGTTTTTGTTTGTTTTATATTTTAACTTAAAGAGAAGTTATTGATTTTTTTTAGTTAAAAAAGTATAATTTGTGCCTTTCCTATTATTTAAGAAAAATTCAAATATGTTGATAAATGTTTAAGTATCTAGAATTTAATTTTGACTGATGACTATTTGACTGATTAATAATAAAGTACCTATCTAAGACTGATTTGGCATTTGATTTTATTTGTTATTTCACTAGAAATTAACAAGATTTATGATAATAATCAAAAAGACTTGATTTTACATAAAAAATTTTGGTCGTACCTATTAATACTAAGACAAAATCCTCAATAATATAGGGTGGCCAGCTTTTTTAACTAAATGTCCGGCCAAACTGGCTGGTCTGTCCGGCTATTAGGTTTGGCGACCTGGCAACGCTACGTGCATGGCTCAGTTTTTGTGTTAATATATTAAATTCTGGTACCCAGATGCATCGGAATCATAAATAGCATACTATCTTCGATTTAAAGATTATACCAAATGCGTAATCTACTATTTTGCATTTTCCATAGGTGTCTTTAAACCCAGTCAGAGTACTTAAACATGAAGCAGAAGAGGAGAAAGCTGAAATAGCTAGATTGAGCAGCTTTGTAGGAGCTATAGCTATTGGAGAGTTGGTAAAAAGCACTTTGGGCCCAAAAGGAATGGACAAAATCCTTGTGTCAAGCGGCAGAAATGCAGGCAGTGTTGAAGTGACTAATGATGGTGCTACAATTCTTAAAGCTGTAGGTGTAGATAACCCAGCTGCAAAGATTTTGGTTAATATGTCAAAGGTGCAAGATGATGAGGTTGGAGATGGAACAACATCAGTCACAGTATTGGGTAGGCCTCCTAGATCTTTAGTTGTAATTCGCCATATTTCTTCCCTAGTGGAGGGCTTAAAATTCATACTTTTTCACTTACAGCATCTGAATTACTGAAAGAAGCAGAGCGTCTAATTGACCAGAAGATACATCCTCAGACAATTATTGCTGGGTGGAGAAAAGCAACAGATGTGGCTAAAACAGCACTATATAACATTTCTAAAGACAACAGTGCTGATTTAGCCAAGTTTCGTGAAGATCTGATGAACATTGCCAGGACAACATTGAGCTCAAAGATATTGAGTCAACATAAAGAGCATTTCAGCAAGTTAGCTGTTGATGCTGTGTTGAGACTGAAAGGCTCAGGAGATCTACAGGTACACTTTTTTGCAGAATCTAAGTCATGACTTGGGTTTTATTAATTTAACAGATTTTATAATAATCATTTATTATGACAAATTTATACTGCTTTTTCTTGTATTTTAGGCTATCCAAATTATTAAGAAGACAGGAGGTACTTTGGAAGACTCATTCTTGGATGAAGGTTTTTTGCTGGATAAAAAACCAGGAGTTCACCAACCCCAACGGGTAGAAAATGCTAAGATCTTGATAGCTAATACTCCCATGGACACAGACAAAATCAAAGTATTTGGATCACATATTAAGGTTAGCAAAATATGTACTTGTTTTTGCTGCTTCAACCAAATGTTTCTCTACATTTTCTTCATTTTTTTTTTCTGGATAATAATTAAACCTAAAGCCTAAAGCCTACAACCTTACAAATAAAATCTTAGACATAATTCCTTAAAACTAAAATGCATAACGATCCATCCATGATTAAGGACTGGTATACCCTGAATCTGTGGATGGATCATCGAGATCCCATACGAGATTGTCAATCCGAACTGCTTCTGGAATGTCAACCTCGAGTGGTTCGTTAAGAGGAGCAAGGTTGTTATGGAGATCTTCAATCTCCAATTCACCTTCCAACGCACTCTCTGACGAAGGTGCCTCCTCCGCATCTTCACCCTCAGTTTCCTCGTCAGACTCGATGTCGGCTACGTCTGCTAACAGAGCATTACCGACATCGGGTGCAACACCTCCCGCATTGAATAAAATCAATGTGGATTCTGTGCTGTCAAAACTGAGCGGACTAGCCCAGCCATCTTCATGGAAGACATACAGATCATCTTGATCGCGACCATCCATGACGATGACTGAGACGCGAAGGAATGGAAAGGAGACCAGAGTGAATATATATAGATGCTCCCCTCCTCCGTTGCCAGATGGTGGAAAATCGAGATCGCGAAAGTATAATTATGGGATGTTGTGAAATGTAAAATCGAGCATAAACGATTATGGGGTAATAAATTTTGACTGTTAATTAACAGGCAGATGGTAGATATCGCGAAGGTAGAAAGTCGTGAAAGGTGGGTAAGAGGGACATGTATTTATACCAGTGTCGATGGTGCACACCATCACTGCAGTCTAAACGCTCCATATTGGACGCATCAGTAAAATAGTATATTATAAAATTGTTTTCTGTGTTAGGTTGCCAAAATGTGCTCAAGAGAGTGTCTGAGTGCACCTGGAAAGCAGTCGCGAGTGAACGGTATGGTGCGGACGAGGAACTATATCGCCACACGTGGATCGAAGTTTTGCCGTTCACGCAACTTGAACGGGCCGCGTGTGCGCGCGACGTTGAGTTGAGAGAACCGTTGGCACAACTGCAACAGATCGCGATGGAACTCCATCGGGATACGTGGATCGAAGATTTGTCGTTCACGCAACTTGAACGGGCCGCGTGTGCGCGCGACGTCGAGTTGAGAGAACCGTTGGCACAACTTCAACAGTTCGCGACGGAACTCAATCGGGATACGTGAATCGAAGAATTGCCGCTCACGCAACTCGAACGGGCTGCGAATGAGGAGGGGGCTAGACAGTGAAGGGACAGTTAAGTTAAGAGGGATCAACTGGTTTCGCAATGGGCATCAACTACAGAATGTGCATATTGAGGCGCTGGATCTGCTGATGGTAAGATACTACATACCGGTAGACATGTAGAGGTGTGACAAAAAAAAAACATGCAAAGGGTTCAAAACAACGTACAGCAGCTAAAATATTTTTTTGTTTCAGATGCGACGTAAGCAGATCCAGAAGATGGTGTGGTGACTACCGCCTCCCCTTGGCCACACTGGATAACGCTAAGCGCAGCCGAAAATATATATATATATAATGATTTTGTTTCAGGAACAGAGTAAATACGTATACGCTTCACGATGTTCCAATGTCTAAAGTGCGAAAGGACCTTCACGGCGAGAAAAAATTTGTTGAAGCACGGTAGAGAGCGGTGCAGCCAATATGGTGAGCCAGCATAGAAGCGCATCTGTCTTCGAGATGGAACAGGTATTGAACAATTAGAAAATAAAATCGAATAAAATCACTAACAGAATTATCTGTTTCAGCATCCTTTAACCAGGAAGGTGGTACCTCCAGCATTCCCCAATCCCCAAGTCTCGAGGACAGTAATGCATCCTCTTCGCGCCGCACTGCAGACAAGTTGCAATGTTCTCGATGTCAGTACACCTCAGCACGCCATAATTTACTGCGACATCTTAGAGAGGTCTGCATAAGCGAGAAAAGACCTTCCAAGCAACAACGTATGGAGGGTGAGATTACTAACAATGAGCCAACTATTGCAGATTTCATCACCCAGACAGCCGCAGGTGTCAACATTAGACGAGTGAACCCTGCAACACCCCCCGTCGCAGTGCCTGGAACCAGTCGAATGAGTCGTACACCATCCGACGTCGCAGTGCCGGGCGCAAGTCGAGAGAGTTCAACCACCGGCAACGATTCACAAGCGAGTGCGGGTAGCAGGACAATTCGCTGTGAGAGTTGCAGCTGTGAGGTATCGAGGAATGCACATGCGGCACATCTGAAAAGCATTAAACATAAGGCACATCTATGGAGACGTTTACAAAATAATGTGTCAATATGTCGAAGTGCATTCCGAGGTAGAATAGTTAGTTATCAAATAACCGCTAGCATAGAGACTTTGAACGTTACTGAATATATGAATAATGTGGCACAGGACTCCATAAACATAATTGAAAATGAGTTGCATAAGCATACAACACTCAAAATAAATATGGAACTTTTTGGTGTATATATTTTACCAGCTAAAAACCGACGAGAGGTAAAGTCCCACAATACGAACAATGTAATAATTACACAATCCTCAAATTTGAATCAAATCTATTATGATCTAGGTAGTAAAAACGAACAAAAATCGAAAGACTTTGCAGAAAAAGACTCAGGGTGGGTGTTGGAAAACATTTTATATTTAGAAATTAATATTAATAAATATAATCTTTTGAGGGCAGCAGCATATTTGCCGCTTCCTAAGGAAATCACGAACAACAAAGCTGTACTCAACGTACGTAACACGGATGAGTACTGCTTTGCATGGTCGATTGTAGCTGGTATGATAAAACCAAAGGGTCGCACGTCACTAACAACGTCATATCCACATTTTTCGAACATTCCTGGTTTAAACTTTGCAGGAATGGACTTTCCAGTTGCTCTCAAGTCAATATCAGAATTTGAAAGATTGAATAATATGTCAATTAACGTTTATGGAATAGAAAAGGAATTCATTGATGGAAAGTCTAAAGGCAAGGCGCGCACTGAGGTAGTGTGGTAGTGGTGAGGTATTGGAGTGGTGAGAGGCATAGGGATGGTAAAATTTGGCGTGGCGATCGGAATAGCGGCGAAGTGGTATGAAAGTGATATAAAGCGCACTGAAGTGGCAAACAAGTCAGTTGACGTCACCGGTTTACCATGTCGTCCTCAGAAGATGAAGATGCCCTTTTATTTATGCAACTTGTTAATCTAAATGCTATAAGTCAGGAGACGAAGAAAAAACGGCATTGGGTTCATCCGCTGTGGCAAAAAAAGCCCGTTCTTGCACATGGATCATATGATAATCCTCCCGTGTATTGTCATACAGACAGAGATATGCCTCTACAAGGGCTACAAAATTAATGTTCAATTCGTGGTCGTCTCGCATGATTCACTCCAGGAAAAAGTAAACAAAAACCCACGTCGCGTCGTCGTCACCAACCGCTTGCCAGTCGAAAATTAAACTTGCTCGAGATTAGTGGCACCAGACTGACATCACGCCACCTACAAAATGCCACGCCACCGCTACTCCATTTTGATACGCCCGTCTTCATTTGTTTATATAGGCTTTAGCGATTCCACCTGCCACTTGATCACCGCGCCACTACCACGTCACTTGCTCACCATCTCAGTGCGCGCCTTGCCTTAATATCAGGTGGTAGGACCGTTACATTACACGGCGCAAAAACAACCCACTCATCTGAACTTATTACTTATTGATGATTCAGAAGGTAACCATCATTACTGCTTAATTACCAACTTTTCAAGACTCGTTTCAAGTCAGTTGTCACTTAATACGAGAGTAAAGCATTTTTGTGATGGCTGTTTACAATACTTTGCATCAAAAGACAAACTGGAAATTCACATCCAAAACTATTGCAAACACATTGCAGTTAAGCTGCCCCAACTGGAAACCAGAGTTGATCGCCTTGGAAACACGGTAATGGATAATGTGCTGAAATTTGAACAGCATCACAAACAATTAAGACTACCGTTTTGCGTTTATGCGGACTTTGAATGCATCCTAGCTCCGATAGACAATCACTCAAGTGCTTCAGAGGATGTATGTACCATCAAAAAGTATGAACATAGACCCTCCTCATTTGCTTATTATATTAAATGTTCTTATAATGATTCACTATCCAAGCTCTAACTGTATAGGGGTGAGGATGCTGCACAAATTTTTGTTACGCGCTTAGAGGCTGATCTTAAATTAATATATGATCAATATTTAAAACAAAATGTAGCGATGAAAATGACGGCGCACGATAAAAATGTGTTTGATAAAGCAGAGGTATGTTTCATTTGTGAACATCCATTTACCAATACAAATAGAAAAGTTAGGGATCACTGTCATTCCACCGGGCAATATCGTGGCGCAGCACATAGTAAATGCAATCTAAACTATAAGATCCCAAAATACATTCCAATATTTTTCCACAACCTCAAAAACTATGATGCACACCTATTCATAAAACACCTCGCTATGAAGCAAGAACAAATTAAAGTGATTCCACAATCTTTTGAAAAATATGTTTCATTTACGAAATTGATACCTGTAGACACGTACATTTCCCACGAGGGAAAATCACAAACTGTATTTTTGCAGATGTGATTTGTCGATTCATATCAGTTTCTACCGTCAAAATTAGAAACCTTGGCATCCTTTTTAAGCGCAGAACAATGTCGGACGGTACGAAAAGTCTTTCCTGAGGACGAAAAGTTCTCCTACATGAGATGCAAAGGTATATTTCCATATACATATCTTAATAGGTTTGATAAATACGATGAGACATGTTTATCATCCCAACAAGAATTTTATGATGAAATACGTGATGAACACATTTCTGACGAGGATTAGGAGCGAGCACGTCATGTCTGGGAAGTAATGGGGTGTCAAAATTTGGGGGAATACTCTGATTTTTACTTGACTTCGGATGTTCTTCTTTTAACAGATATCTTTGAAAATTTCAGAGATTTGTGCTTAAAAACGTACAAGCTTGATCCAGCTCACTATTTTACAGCCCCCGGTTTGAGTTGGGATGCGATGCTACGATACAGCAAAGTAGAGTTACAGCTGCTTACAGATGTTGATATGATTCATTTTTTAAAAAGGGAATTCGGGGGGAGTCAGTACATGTACCTCACGTAAAGTTGAGGCGAACAATAAATTTCTACCACATTACGATCCGTCAAAGGCATCATCGTATTTAGTTTACCTTGATGCAACAAATTTGTACGGTTATACGATGCAACAGTACCTACCAACTGGTAATTTTGCATGGTTAACACGAGATGAGATGGATAGGATTCAAGAGACAATTACACAGATTTCGGATACATCGGATATTGGGTATGCATTAGAAGTCGATTTAACCATACCGACTGAGCTACATGATTATTTCAACGATTTACCATTTTGTCCAGAAAATTTTAAACCACCCGACAGTCAAAGCTCAAAATTAATTCCAAATTTGCACAACAAAGAACGCTACATTATCCATTATCGTAATCTAAAGCAATGTTTGTGAAACATGGTATTATTTTAACAAAAATTCAAAGAGGCATTAAATTCACACAATCTGCCTGGTTGAAGTCCTACATACAGTTAAACACCACACTTAGAAATGCAGCACTGAATCCTTTTGAAAGAGATTTGTTCAAACTAATGATCAATTGTATTTTTGGAAAAACCATTGAAAACATGGAGAACAGAGTCGACATCAAATTAGCTACTCAATTTGAAAAATCTAAACATAAAATAGGTGCTGCAAATTATATTAGTAAACCAACTTGTAAAGAGCACAGAATATTTTCTGAAAACTTAGTAGCCATTCAAATGGAAAAAACAATGATTGATTATTGTCGTCCCACATATGTTGGCTTTTGTATTTTAGATGTCTCAAAAACGGTAATATATGACTTTTTCTATGACTTTCTGAAGCGTCAATATGGTGATAAGGTGTCTGTAGCTTACACGGACACTGATTCGCTAATAGTACATGTTGAAACCGATAATTTCTATGACGACATGAAATCACACATACATTACTTTGACACATCCAATTATGATGCTTCCAACCCACATAATATGCCTCAAACAGCGTCAGAGTTGGGTAAGATGAAAGACGAATATGCTGGTAAGATACTGTCTGCATTTTATGGTACAGGTCCCAAAGCATACTGTATAGATGCGGTAGACCAAGTAGCTAAACGAGCCAAAGGTATATCTAAGGCGAGTGTAAAAAATCAGTTACATTTGCTACATTATAAGGATATTGTTGAGGAGAAACGGACATCTGTATACTGTACGATTTATGTATTTAAATCGGAGTCGCACAATATCTACACAAATTATATAAAAAAAGTAGCATTGACCAGTACGGATGATAAACGTTTCTTGATACCAAACTCAACAAAGACATTAGCTTGGGGTCATCAAGATATATTATTTCATAACATGTCGGATGAGGAGCGCTTGGATACATTACTGCACTTGATGCAAGAAGCCATTGTGTTGAATAATAAGCATCAGCATGATCATAGAATAGGGGTTTGTGGTGGGGACAAGAATATAAATATATTCTTAACAAACGCACCTCATTCAGTTTCAAAGATGAGTACTACGACATACTATTCACTGTTCATGCAATTGTGTCATGTAACTGAAGAGGTGTTGAAAAACCAGCTTCGACAATTTGTGACTCGAAATCCAGAAAAACGAGAATTTCCAGTGCTGGACTTTATGCTAGAGGAAATTACAATACCTGACGAAGTATTCATTTGGATTACCAATGCCCACAGTTGCCATCCCCACGTGCTTTCCAGTGTAATAACAAAAAAGAAACATCTAGATTGGGTGGTACAGGAAACACTGCAAAGTTTAAAAGAGAGAGATTATGAGGTTTTAAGCATCAAAGAATTTGGAGACCTACTGGAAAATATGCCCTACACTCCATCAGCATATGAACAATATTATTTATGTAAGTTGTTATCTGATAGTAACTATGAAGATGTAGATAAACCGCATCCTGTAGAAAATATTACAAAGAGGTATAAAGACATTGTATCACATATCGATGAAAGCATCTGTAAAATCGCATATCTAGCTGATTGTGTATCACTAGAACGTTTAATCGATAGTATTCAGCAGCATGATATTAAATTTGTATTTGATGTAGAAAATAAGATGAGACATTATACTGTATTGAAATGGATAAAGAAAAATATAGCCAAGGGTAACATTGGAGATGAAACCCTCGGATGGACCTCTGGACCCTGTAGTGTGAAATGGCCATCCACCAAATTCGAAGATTATGTAGCATGTTTAAAGACCTTGTGTGATTTATCCAAAACGTAAATACTCTGTGTGTGACAAAATTCATTAATATATATATATATATATATATATATATATATCTATGTCAGCATGAACGGTAGTATCATTTTCCCTTGCACTTGCGTCAACTTTTGGGAGGGGGAAGTTGGTGAATGGAGGGGTGATCAACACTGTATAAAGTTAGCCACGAAGCTTCATATACCAGTCTTCTGAATTTCACATAACGTTACAACATGAGTGCCGGTGTGCAAAACGACAAGGGGGTACGATCTGTACAAAGTGGGGTAGATCAGACATCGTTAATTGTCATCCAGGAGCAACGATATCATCTAAATCCATCGAAATCAAAATGGATAAGCATTGGTCGAGCATATCAGTGGAGCTTCCACCCTGTAATCAATATCAGTGGTTTGAAAAACAATGGCGTTACGTTAAATTGACTGGTATGAGATATTAAATCAAGAAGGCGTTATAACCAATTTTTTCTTCAGTGATGATATTTTCCATTCGATCAGTGCCAACTCCGTCTGTATCACCTTTGAGAGATTTCCAGATTTTCAAACAATCAAAATTGAAGATCGATGGAGAAACGTCGTTTATTTGGGTAAGGAGATCGTATTGAAGCTATTTCAATTAGCCCCGCTGATTGCCTACACCATTAATATGCTGAAAACTCAGGAGTTTAATAAGTATTTCAACACACTTGTCCAAGATGTGCGAACCACCAACATGGATGTGCGAGACTTCGTCATCCAACACATCTCTGATTTGCCGCATTCGGAGAACATCAGGACTGCTATGGAACTGGCATACCAACATCCAAACTTGAAGGAATTCAACAAGGCTCCAACGCTGAAATTTTATTCAGACTATCCTAACTATTCTGTAAAGTCATTGTAATTAAAAAGAATTTTAAATTACTTATCGTGTTTTATTGAAAAAGCTGTGTTATAAAACTGATTGGTTTAAATAATATACATGTCATGCAAGTAAATCACTTTTTCTAATCTAATCTAATCCACGAATTATGTCTGTTATCAGCGTAAAATCCACATAGAATCTCGTCACCGCTCGAATCAGCCAGTAAGTATGATGTGGGATTGGTATACTGTATTTTACGGATTGTGAAAATTTCATTGGACCAGTTAGGAGTGTATCCTTTAGCAAATGCTGTCCTATGTTTGCTTATGCGGACATGATCTCCACGTTGATATTTTACACCCTTTGGATCTAACGTTTTCAAATGTGTGTATGCCGTTCTCAACAGTGTTTTTGCTGTACTTTTGTTCACGTCTTTGGGTTTCATCCCAATTGTGCTGTGTTTGGTGTTATTATATGCATCAACGATTGATCTAACCATTTATACGATCCCTGAAAGCTGAACTGCGTCCACATACGATTCTTCAAAGTGCGATTCACCCTTTCAACTACACTTGCTTTGGTCGCTGAGTAGGAGCTGTAATGATTAATTTTGTACGCTTCCATTAACTTCTTAAAGTCACTATTGTAGAATTCTTTACCCAGGTCTGTTTGTAAATTTTTCGGAATTGTCTGCATTTGCGATAAAATTGTACTCATTGCAGCTGTCACATCTTTTCCAGTTTTTCGTTTGACTGGTTCTGCCCACACAAATTTACTAAAAACGTTGATGACAATTAAAATGTAACGGAATCCTTTGTTAACTTTCTGATACGGAAGAATTTCCACCAAATCTGCCTGTAGGAGATCGTTGATACCCTTCACAATAACGCGTCGACGTCTATAATTTCTGCGAGCCGGTTTATGAAGTTCCTCAATGACCTGCTATTTAAAGTCCATCATTCTTGTATGATTGGACAGCGCATCACGATATTACCTATAAGGTCAGGTTTTGGTTCATGAGATGAATAGAAGTTCAGAATATCCCCTTTCGACAGGTGTGTGTCGACTTGACCACATTTCACTCTTATTTTGGGAGGTATATTTATACTATCAACTATCCCGGTCACAGGAACGATATAGTCCCTACTATTTTCACCAAATGTGTAAAATAATGCGCTGAATGTGTTGGAATAAATGGGTACCACACATACGCTGAATAGTTTAGATGCTAGAAAAGCACTGAAGATTGAAGATATGTCCCTCTTTTTTGAATGGAGCATATGTCTTCCAAATTTATCAATTGGCATCTTGATCGTACAACTGCAGCAACGAAAATAGAGTAATATTACGTTACAACTTCATTTTATAATTTTTAATTCGCGCAACTCCTCAATTATAGACATGATTTCATTATTATGCCCGTTATTACCAGCATACGCAGATGCGATGAGCAAGCGCAATCGATTGACCAACTCTTTGGGATCATCAAAATACACATACTCAATTGGTTTCGGGGAATACTCTAATATACCACCCCTTACATGTTTGAATGATTGTGATCTGGGTCGAGCTTTAGGAGGTGCCGGTTTCTGAAAAGACCCCGTTTTGCTTGCACCCTCAGCGGATACTTTTATTAGATTGTGTTTTACTAAATATGGTCGAATTATTGTTTTATACTTGAAAGTGTTTACTCCTTGAATTTGTAAATTAGAATCAAAATTACGTCGATATGCATTGGTCCGTTTTAGCATATCCATGTAGTGCTCCAGATCGGTCTGTTTATATCCACGAGGGTCTTTCTTGAACAACAACTCGTACAGACCTGGCGTTCCTGGATATCTGATATTGTCTAAGATTAGATCCGACTCCTCGAGGGTTATTGGGGTATTCCCCAATTTTAATTTTTCGCCGATCCAATCGTGTGTTATACCGTGATATCGATCAAAATTCTCTTCATCCCCCCGTATAGACTCATCGATATATTGACGAGGTAATGGATGGAACTGTTCTAAATAACTTTGATAACCAGGTGTTTTGCTTAGGCGCCGAAACTCTTCCCGTGTGTGAGCAATCATTTGCTCGTCAACATCACGTTCTCGTTCTAGTACTGTAGCATCGGGACCTGATTCTTCTATCCCGGAAACGTCTTGTAAAATAGAGTGCTCGGGAAGGTTAGAGAATGTGTCTTCAAGAAAACTTGTAGTAGTGGGGAGGTATCTATTGTATATATTTGTCGGTGTTAATTTCTGTGAAAGTGGTGATTTCTGAGGTGTTGATGTTTTAGATTCGAATTTCCAGTTCTCTGGTTTTACTTTGACTGGCTCTACTTTTTCAAGTAACTGCTGCAGCGGTTCCGATATAGGTTTCCACTGCTTTTGCAATTGGGTTTCCGTTTGGGCAATATCCGACTTTAATGCTCGATACTTTTCTTTGACTGCTTGTCTGGCTTTCACCAATTCCTTTGCAATTTTTGGATCCATATCACGTATTATGGAGAGGCTGGCGTAACACTGGTACTGCTAATCTTACACGCTCTTTATATACCACACTATAGGTATATATACTTGTCGAAACCTTTCCGATACCTCCCATTATTTTTGGGTGAATCTTTATCAACCACAACAAAACCGTATGGTTCCTGCCAGCACAGTGAGCAAAGATCTTTAAACTGTTGAAACGACATATCCAAGCTAATGTGATCATCGTAAATATGCTTCAAATTTAATGCATCCTGTGCTAAAAGTATGAGAAGATTTGCATTATCTCTTAATAACTGCTTGGGAATTGCTGTGTATGTTTGACACAGGTAGAAGCAATCTGTATTTTTGTGTCGCCCAAAACTAAAGTACTGACGCATTATATCCTGATTACATGATGCAACATCATCAAAAATCATAATCGCATTTGATTCGATTTCCGCTGGAGGCTTAATATCATCACCGTTCGTGTACTCGTAATATCCTATCTCTTTTAGAGGTTCTAAAACTGAGCGAAGAAATTGATACTTTGTTTGGTAGGGTGATTTACAAAACAAATAGACATTTTCATATCGTAATCCGTGAGGGTGTATTAATAGGGTGATCATGATATTAGTCTTTCCAGCACGACTATTACCAACAATTAGAGCCCGTTTAGAAGCACCATTGAACACACTTCCATGTTTTCGGAAAGTTTTTTCTTGCACTATTGCATCGTAATTATCTACCTGAAGCTTTGGTATCGTCTGCTCAATTCTCATGATGTTGTGTGATTACTAGTAGCCATCCAAATGGACTCCTATATATAGTACCTCCCGCTCTATTCGTAATAAGAGTATATAATGATTGTGCACTCCACCATGACACGTACTTTCCAGCAGACACCGATCGTGCGAGGTCGCGGCCTCATTTCCAACGTAATAGAAAATCTCCCTTTCGAAGCCCACATCCCAGGTTACAATTTCTGTGGCCCGTCAACCAAACTGCAAAAGCGTCTTCAACGAGGAGATGTTGGTATAAATCCACTTGACGAATTTTGCAAACAACACATTTTCTATTCTCAGCAGAAAGATCTCACTGCGCGTCAACAAGCGGACAAACTTTTGGCTGATCAAGCTATACAGCGAGCCTTCGAATCCGACAGCTCTTTTGGAGAACGAATGGCAGCTTTGGGAGTTGCTGGAGCAATGAAAGCTAAAAAAAGATGGGTTTTGGCCTGCGAAAACATCGTACACAACAAAGAAAGAAACGTTTGAACAAGATGGGAAAGGGTTTGCGAAAAAAATCACCAAAATCGTAACGTTCCAAGCGACGTTTGCGGATTCTGCCTCTACCGAAAACAGGTGGCTTTCTACCTTTACTTCTACCTATACTCGCGGCTCTTGGAGCTCTTGGAGGTGGTGCTGCCTCCATTGCAAAAGCTGTCAATGATGCTAAAGCCAATCAGTCACAACTTGCGGAACAGAAGCGTCATAACTTGGCTTTAGAAGCCTCTCGCAAGGTTTCTCCAACGGGAAAGGGTTTTTTTTAGCACCGTACAAAAAAAAAATGCTAAGGCACCTACCATCCCATGCGCTTTCCGATATTGAACTACTTTACTTTGCAAAACAACTTAACATTCCTTTTTTCGAGGAGTATTCATGAAAGATCAATTACCAAAGAGTATACAGACTTGTGAAAGTGGAATTGTTAATTTGGATGGCTCGTCTGGCGACGGGACTCATTGGGTTGCATACGTGAAAAATGGCAATCTTGTCTCATACTTTGATTCATATGGGAATCTGCGCCCTCCACTGCAGCTGATAAGATATTTTGGTAGCAGTGATAAAAATGTTCGCATTGTATACAATTATACTCCAATACAAAAGTTTAATGCTCACAATTGTGGACAGCTATGCTTACAATTTCTATATATTTCTTACTGTTACTCCTAATACAGAAGTTGCAATTCAAACGTTCTACAGTAATGACGTCCCTCACATTTACGCAGTCGGGAACTTCTTCCACTCTCCAATCACATTTTAATCCCCCGCTATATCTTGATGATAATGTGGACTATGAAATCGGGTTGTGCAACTTTGAATCCTTCAATGTTATTCCCAATATAGACGAAACTAATAATAAGTATCCATGTGACAATGAACTACTTACATTTCCTACAGGCGCCTATGAAATTCGAGATATTATTGATTATTTAGATCAAAATCTCCCAGAAGGGAAAATTATTAGCATTACACCTCATATGAATTCCACAACAGTTTCTCTCAAAGCCAATTTTACGATTGATTTTTCACAGAATGGTACCATTGCATCCCTTCTCGGATTTCAACCTCGACGTCTGACCCAATCATTAGACATACGTCTGATTTTCCTGTGCAAATTTTGAAAGTGAATTCAATATGTGTTGCTTGCAATGTAGCCACAGGCTCATATTCCAACGGTGTGCCAAGCCACATTATCCATCAATTTTTTCCCTCTGTTTCGCCCGGGTATAAAATCGTTGAATCACCTCAAAATATTTTATATTTCCCAGTGAGTGTTAAAGCAATCACAACCATTACCGTCAACATTGTTGATCAAGACGGTCACATAATTAATTTTCGTAACGAGACCATTACACTTCGACTTCATTTACGATCCGGTAACAATGGGCATTAGATATTACGCGCCTCCGATCTCTTTTCCCTATAAAAACCGAGGTCAGTCGAAACCATCTATTAGTGGTAAACCGTCCCGCATACGCAGAAGATCATTTCGACAACAATCAACATTGCAACTTACTAACGATAATAGAAAATTTTTGGAAAATCTAGGTTTTCACGTGTTGTAGGATGAGTATTCTCAACGTTACACAAAAACCTCTTGTTGATAATTCTATTACAGAACTAGAGTATCACACTTATCAACCTTTTATCAATTCCAACTTTGACTACAACGATGAAATTCGCATTGCTGTTCAAGAACTAGATGCCTATACCCTCCCGTCACAAAGTCTTTTGTATCTCGAAGGAAAATTAACCAAAGCCGATGGAACTGCTGTTACGACTAAAAACGCTGATGGAACTACTGTTACAACTCTGCAATTAATCAATAACGCTTTTGCTTTTGTTCCGTGAGCTCCGTTATCAACTGAACGGAGTTGTAGTCGATTCCGTTCGAAATGTTGGTCTTACCTCCACCCTTAAAGGGTATCTGTCTTTTAATGAAAATGAGAGTTCACGCTTGCAAAATGCTGGCTGGTTCCCAAAAGACACTTTTATTTCTGAGTCTGGCAAGTTCAATGTTTGTATTCCTTTAAGCATGTGGATGGGATTCTTTGAAGACTATCGAAAAATTCTCCTCAATATGAAACAGGAGTTAGTATTAATCCGTAGTAGTCATGACCTTGATGCTGTTGTAGCAACTACTACATCCGAACAACCAAAAATTCGGATTGATAAGATTCAGTGGAGAGTACCCCACGTATCTGTTGACATTCCTCAGCAACTAGCTCTTACAAAAATTCTCAACAAAAACATGGAAATTCCACTATATTTTCGCAGTTGGGAACTAGTAGAGTATCCATCACTCCCTGAAACAACGCGTCACACCTGGCCAGTCAAAACTACAACGAAGCTCGAGACCCCTAGACATGTTATCCTAGACTTTCAAACTAATAAAAAACAAGTATCTACCTCCAATATGTCACAATTTGATCATTGCAAGTTGACCAATATTCGGGTTTTCCTCAACTCCGACCGCTTCCCATATAATGATCTCTTTTTGGATTTTAAAAACCAAAAATTTGCTCTCTTGTATGGAATGTACTCAAAATTCCGCTCCTCCTATTATGAGAGTGAAAATGAACCTCTGTTTACCCCAAAAGATTTCCTTTCTATTGCCCCTATCACACATA
This sequence comes from Acanthoscelides obtectus, assembly GCA_963669975.1. NCBI lineage: Eukaryota > Metazoa > Arthropoda > Insecta > Coleoptera > Chrysomelidae > Acanthoscelides > Acanthoscelides obtectus. The sequence continues at coordinate 19,822,205 of CAVLJG010000007.1, read as the reverse complement.
TTGATTGCTCTAAACAGAAGGAAAGTATCCAATCTGGATCGGTGGTTATGCGAATTGAATTTGAGACAAGTGAAAATGTTCCTCCGTAAACATCTGCTTACTGTCTCATCCTACACGATCGCGTTTTCACCTACAACCCTTTAACCAAAATTGTTAAACAGCGATAGAGCTTAATCAATCATGACCAATCACAATATAAATATCTTTGTTCAGACTAAAGCTCCTTCATTCTCATTATGACATCACCCTACAGACAAGCTCTCAGAGAGTATTATCAGAAATTGCAAAGTTTGAAAGAAGCACTCAATTCCTATTGTCAAAGACGCATTCTATATACAAAATTCTCCAACTTACAAATATGAGTGTCGTTTTGGATGTTCAAGGATTTAAAATTGAAAATAATAAATTTCTCGCAAAAGAATTTTGCGCCTATGATGGTGTTAGGTTATGTCATTATATTTTCAAAGCTCCTTTTCCTTGGGATCTGCTGCCACCACCGTTGAAGATTCAGGCGAAGTGGTTGACTGATAATTACCATGGTATCTCCTGGAATTCAGGGTTTACACCCCTACATAAGTTTGGAAACATTATTAAACATATTGCGGATGGGGCAGACAGAATTTATGTGAAAGGACGTGAAAAAGCAGCCTACCTGAGAAACTTCACCAGCAAACCAATAATCGAGCTTGAAGATCAGCCCCGCCTCACCCCTTCACCGGCGAAGTGTTTTTACCATACAACAGATATTTGCATGTGTGCGATGTCTAACGTTTTTTATTTGTATGAAAATTTCATCATGTCATAATTTTTGTCAATAAACATATGTTTCTTCATTTAATGTATTTTTTACCATTTCCTCCCACATAACACTACACAATATTCCTATCTTACAATCTTTATTATTTTATAAATACATCAAAGCGTTGCTTCTTCCCCTCTATTTTTACATTACATTACATACTCGAAATTTTACTAAACCTACTTCTTACTACTTTTATACATATCACAGACATACCTCCAATTTAATAATTTACACTTTAAACCTTTCTGTAAACACTGTTTGCCTGTAATCTACTGTCAAGTATTTTTTTAACACTTCTTCGACTAGTTGCACTCGCCTTTGAAACATACATCTATCTGCCATCTCCCCGTTACTTCTTCGAGCTTCTCTATATGCATATTGCCATGCATACATGATATGTACAACACTTTGTTTTTTGTTTCATTGAAGGATGCGGTCTTTGGAATAATACTTATATGTTCACCTTCATTGCACATGTTACTTTTGCTGGTGCACTTTTTAGTCACCCCCCAACTACTTTTTCCTTCTACCAACATTGTCTCCACTCTCTTAAACCTTGCTTCCGTTTGCCAACAATACCTCCACCCTCTGAAACCCTGCTTCCTTCACTGCTGCACCTGTCGCAACCTCCTTCTCTCCTGTATAATCCATCTTAGTCTCGCACCACGACCCATGTCTGGAGGTATACGTCTCTGCATGGGCGCCTGAATCAACTGATCCGAATTAGAACCTGCTTCATCATCCCAATTCTCTTCCACTGCCACTTCCGGTGCCGGATTCCTGACTCCATATCGGCTAACCGGTGTGGTGTCCATGGGTGTTCGGGACCCAGATGGAGGATGCTGCGGTGTGGTGTTCATAGGTGTTCTGGACTCAGATGGTTGATGCGGCGGTGTGGTGCCCATATGCGTTCTAGGCCATGGGTCGTCCCAATTTTCTTCTTCAGGATGCATTCTGTTGAATGGGCGTATAACCGCCACCGGCTTCCCCTCCCACACCGTCGGCAACTTAAATGTTTGTCTTGCACTCATTGTTTGATTCGTGCTGTCTGCTAACAACTGCTTCCTCTCCGAGCGCTGCACTAATTTAAAGACATATTTTCAAGGTGATACCTTCTACCACTCACGACTTCAAGGTCACATTTCAAGGTTATATTTCAAGGCCATATTTCGATTCAAGGTCACATTTCAAGGCTATATTTCGATTCAAGGTTGCATTTCAAGGTCATATTTCAAGGCCATGTTTCAAGGTTACATTTCAAGGTCACATTTCGAGGTTAAATATGCGTTCAAGGTTGGTTCCCAAGGTCGACTCTCAAGGGCGTTCTAGAACAGACAAACCCTACCTACTCCCCTCCCAAGACGGGCATTTTCCTGAACATGATTCCTGAGTCTCCCCGAATACTTTTTTGAGCGAGTTAATTCATCATACACATTGAAGTTCAAATTTGGCTGACGTTTTCAGTGTATATGTGAACTCACATACGAACTATAGATACGTCCCTGTTGTTTGACGTATCTGAATAAATGAGTCAGTCGTTCAAAGCGTAGACGCCTTTTCCTCGAGCTGTGATTTCATGCTAGGTGCATATACGAGGGTGGTCCCAGAAGTACCCGGCCTGACCTAGAGTTGGCGATAGTTGTTTGAAAAATATCATTGTATTAGAAAGTATGCAACCTATAAAGCATATATGTCAAGTTTGAAGACGCCACGTTGTTTAGTATTTGTTTGGCAGCCATCAATACTGAACGTTTTCAGTGAATTTTCGGAAATGGAGAAAATTGGTCATCGTTATGTGGTTCAATACTTTTATTTCAAAGGCCTCAGCCCAACCAATATAAAAGCTGAACTTTATTCTACTATGGGTGAGTCTGCTCCTTCGTTTACAACAGTAAAATATTGGGTAGAAGAGTTTAAACGAGGCCGTAGGAGCTGTCGAGACGAGAATTGCAGTGGTCGACCAAATGAGGTGACGACTCCAGAAATGGTGAAGAAAATTCACAAAGCGGTACTGAATGATTGTCGACTGAAAGTGCGCGAGCTAGCAGACATAGTAGGCATTTCAAAAAGTGTGGTTCATCGCATATTATCTGAAAATTTGGACATGAGAAAGCTGTGTGCAAGATGGGTGCCGCGATTGCTCACAATCGAGCAAAAACAGTGTCGTGACGATGTTTCAGTTGAGTGTTTAGCGAAGTTTTACAGCACAAAGAATTTTTGCGTCATTTCATAACCATGGATGAAACATGAGTCCATCACTTCACACCAGAGACAAAAGAACAATCAAAACAATGGACTTAAAAGGGACAACTGGCTCCAAAGAAGGCGAAGACCGTTTCATCTGCAGGCAAGGTTATGGCGTCGGTTTTTTGGGATGCGCGTGGGATAATTTTCATTGACTATCTTGAAAAAGGTAAAACTATTAACAGCGAGTATTATGCGAACTTATTGCAACGTTTGAGCGATGAAATCAAACAAAAACGGCCGCATTTGGTAAAGAAGAAAGTGTTGTTTCATCAAGGCAATGCACTAGCTCACAAATCCGTTATTACTATGGCCAAAATTAACGAATTAAAGTGTGAGTTGCTACCTCATGCATCCTAGTCACCAGATTTAGCCGGCTCGGATTATTTTCTGTTTCCAAACTTGAAAAAATGGCTCAGTGGTCAAAGATTTTCCAACGATGAAGAAGTGATGTCGGCAATTAATGGCTATTTCAAGGAGCAAGACAGTTCTTATTATTAAAAGGGTATCGAACTTATTGAACATCACTGGGAAAAGTGTATAGAGCTCAAAGGAGATTATGTTGAAAAATAAATACATTTTTCTTACAACATTTTTGTGTTTTCTTTGTTGGGTCGGGTACTTCTGGGATCACCCTCGTACCTGCTATGCACTTAGCATGTGCAAAGTGGTAGTCACGTTCCATGAATGAAAATGGCGGAGGTGTATTTGTTACCTGTAGTTCTTTTCCTTCCGTGCTGTTTCTGTTGTATGTGCTGTTCCATACGGATAAACAATCAATTGTGGTTTGTAGATGTTTTGTGCTGTAGTGTCAATTGTGACATACTGACATTGACAATTGACTATATCCATTATCCATCTCAGTGTTGAAAAATTTGATATTTTTCTTGCTTTTAATAACTTTAGAAATTTGCGATTTATTCAATAAGTACGGAGCTTAAAAATGGTAAATTAGTTATTTTTAGCTTGTCCTCTTTAAAAATATTTAGAACATCCAAACCTGTTCGTATTTCATTCGACATTTTAGGGATTTATGGCCAGGTGTGCCGGTGCACACGTGCATGGCTCAGTTTTTGTGTTAATATATTAAATTCTGCTACCCAGATGCATCGGAATCATAAATAGCATACTATCTTCGATTTAAAGATTATACCAAATGCGTAATCTACTATTTTGCATTTTCCATAGATGTCTTTAAACCCAGTCAGAGTACTTAAACATGAAGCAGAAGAGGAGAAAGCTGAAATAGCTAGATTGAGCAGCTTTGTAGGAGCTATAGCTATTGGAGAGTTGGTAAAAAGCACTTTGGGCCCAAAAGGAATGGACAAAATCCTTGTGTCAAGCGGCAGAAATGCAGGCAGTGTTGAAGTGACTAATGATGGTGCTACAATTCTTAAAGCTGTAGGTGTAGATAACCCAGCTGCAAAGATTTTGGTTAATATGTCAAAGGTACAAGATGATGAGGTTGGAGATGGAACAACATCAGTCACAGTATTGGGTAGGCCTCCTAGATCTTTGGTTGTAATTCGCCATATTTCTTCCCTAGTGGAGGGCTTAAAATTCATACATTTTCACTTACAGCATCTGAATTACTGAAAGAAGCAGAGCGTCTAATTGACCAGAAGATACATCCTCAGACAATTATTGCTGGGTGGAGAAAAGCAACAGATGTGGCTAAAACAGCACTATATAACATTTCTAAAGACAACAGTGCTGATTTAGCCAAGTTTCGTGAAGATCTGATGAACATTGCCAGGACAACATTGAGCTCAAAGATATTGAGTCAACATAAAGAGCATTTCAGCAAGTTAGCTGTTGATGCTGTGTTGAGACTGAAAGGCTCAGGAGATCTACAGGTACACTTTTTTGCAGAATCTAAGTCATGGCTTGGGTTTTATTAATTTAACAGATTTTATAATAATCATTTATTATGACAAATTTATACTGCTTTTTCTTGTATTTGAGGCTATCCAAATTATTAAGAAGACAGGAGGTACTTTGGAAGACTCATTCTTGGATGAAGGTTTTTTGCTGGATAAAAAACCAGGAGTTCACCAACCCCAACGGGTAGAAAATGCTAAGATCTTGATAGCTAATACTCCCATGGACACAGACAAAATCAAAGTATTTGGATCACATATTAAGGTTAGCAAAATATGTACTTGTTTTTGCTGCTTCAACCAAATGTTTCTCTACATTTTCTTCATATTTTTTTTCTGGATAATAATTATAATTTTTTTTTTGTTAGGTGGATTCAATGGCAAAGATAGCAGAACTGGAGTCTGCAGAAAAGGAGAAAATGAAAGATAAAGTGAACAAGATCTTGAAACATGGATGTAATGTGTTCATCAATAGGCAGCTCATCTACAATTATCCGGAACAGCTGTTTGCTGATGCTGGTATCATGGCGATAGAACATGCTGATTTTGATGGAATTGAGAGGCTGGCATTGGTGACAGGTAAAGCTTTCAGTTTTAAGATTTCTTTCGAAACTGTGGCGTGGTTTGTCAAGTACTCTTTTGAAGTAGAGAAAAACGGACAGTTCAGAGATTATAATCATACTTGATGCTATTTTTTAATTTCAGGTGGTGAAATTGTGTCAACATTTGATGCACCAGAGACAGTACGACTAGGAAAATGTGACCTTATTGAACAGGTAAGCAACAAATATGTGCCAAAAATTACTAGCACCAACAGAGTTAGTAACATTTTGAAGAGAAGTGACGCAATCAATAATGAAAAAAATTTGTGATCAACATTAATCTAATTGCAAAAAAAGCCATAAAAATCTTGGATGCTACCTGGATGATAAGTTCACAGTGCATATTAAACAACTACTAAAAACATCATATGTCAGGCTAAAAGCTTAAAAGCCCTTAATATCCACAAACACTGTCTAATACCAAAAGCGAAACTGAAATTATGTGACTCTTTGATACTTCTTTAGCTTACATAGATGTGACATCTGAAGACGTACCTTTCTTACAAAAGATTCAAAATGCTTATATCAAATTTTCATATGGTCTAAGAAAATGTGGTCATTTTAGCGAAAAATTTGGGGACAATTCCTTTTATTGCAAATGAATTTCCAGAAATATGGATCTCGTTTTTTGAACGCGATTTCTTCCATTTTGTTGCAACCACTTGTGTAATGCCTATCATGTTTTGCATAAACTGCTGAAATATAGCAACTTTAATTTCGTTTATTTCGCGAATGACATTTTCTTTCAGTCCCACAATATTCCTCAGAGTTTCGATGTAAATTTCACCTTTGAGCTATATTCATAGGAAGAGTCTGTGGAGGATAAATCTGGTAATCACAGTAATTATGCAGTAACATCAAAGTAAGACATTAAATTTTATATAGTTGAGCAATGGTGGCCCTTGCACCATAAACTGTAAGCATAATTCCAGAATGTAAAATTACTGAATATTATTATTTTGGTAATAAAGCATATTTATCCAACTATTTGCCAATGTTCATCACTGGTAACAGTTATCATTTCAGCTCTTGCATTTTCATTAAAATGGTTATCCACCTTGGTGATATTACTTGGCCACTGCAGGCACCAGATTTTCCCCCCATGGAGAGGGATAGAGAATCTTAGAGCCAAAGTTTCCTTCATTACCCCCAAGGAATATCACTGACTTGAATGAAAATATTCACCTCGAAGTACCACAAAGTGACCATCCATTCTTCAGCATTATGCAAGACACTACAAACAGATTCAATGAGTTCAGGCAAGAAAATAGAAGAAATCTAGATGCTGTAATCTTCAAAAAAAGACAGTGATAATTAAAATATTTTCCCTAAAGAATGTAATCCAAAATCTTCCCTGGGATACGCGTGGTATAACATATCATATTAGTTGCTCATTTTGGGTTATGACGGGTTTCTCGTCAAAAACAGCTATTAATTATGAAATCTTTGTTCCAGGTGATGATTGGCGAAGACATACTGCTCCGCTTCAGCGGCGTGCTACTTGGTGAAGCGTGCACGATCATAATCAGGGGCGCCACGCAGCAGATCGTCGACGAGGCGGAGCGCTCCTTGCATGATGCGCTCTGCGTGTTGACAGCTACTGTCAAGGAGAGCAGGATCATCTGCGGAGGAGGTTGCGCGGAGACTGCAATGGCGGTCGCTGTTACAAAAGCCGCCGCTACTACTCCAGGTGAGGGATATTATACTAAGTGACATAATTCCGAACACCCAGTTTAAATGGTTTTATTTTAATAAAATTTTGTATAAGTACTTAATGAAGCATAATAAGTAAATGATCAAAATTTCAAAATGATTGCACTGCTTAAAGCGCTTTGACCTTTAATAATGTGTGGATGCACCCTGATGTGCTACGCATTCTCCAACGCGCCTAGGCATGCTTCTGATCAGGTGGTCAATGTCTTCCTGAGGTATCTCATTCCAGGCAACCACCAACTCCTCTCAAAGTGCTTCTAGAGTCTGAGGAGGACGTTGCAAATTGAGCAATCTCCTACCCATCATATCCCACACGTGCTCAATTGGGGATAAGTCGGGAGATCTTGGTGGCCATGGTAACAATGTGACATCATTATGTTGAAAGAAGTCTATTGTGACTATTGCAACATGTGGTCGGGCATTATCTTGTTGGAAAGTTGGATCTGCCAGGGTGTCAAGATAGGGTAAAAGATGGGGTTCTAGAACTTCGTGGATATAACGCTGCGCGTTCATGTTACCTCTGATGAAGATTAAAGGTGACCTGGAACCATAAGCTATAGCACCCCAAACCATAACTCCAACAGTGTGATGAACATGTCTTTCAACAAAAAACTGTGGATTCCTCCTTTCACCACGTCGCCTTCTAACCCTGGCACGACCATCGTGCATGCCTAAACAAAATCGAGACTCGTCACTAAAGACAATACTGTTCCATTCCTGATCCCAGAGTGACCGTTGTCTGCACCACTCAAGGCGATTACGTCGGTGTTCTCGAGTTAAAGGGAGGACCCAGTGTGGCCGGTATGAAAACAAGCCAAAACTTCTCATTCGTCGGTAAACACTTCGCATGCCAATAGGTCTTCCGTGTTCTGCAAACCATTCATTTGCAATGGACCTGGTAGTGGAGAAACGGTCCCTTAAGGCCAATAATCTTAGGCGGCGATCTTCACGGTCTGTTGTTCTACGGCGGCGTGCAGTGCCCCTTGCTCTTTGCGTACGGCCTTCTCGAAGCCATGCCTGACAACACCTAACCACAGTGTCTACACTTCTTTGCACTCTAACTGCAATTGCCCGAAAAGAAAGTCCAGCTTCCCGAAGTACAGGTCTCGGTACTCTAGGCATCGTAAAAGATCGTAAAGGATGTCAAGAACCAAAATCTGCCAACGTTGATTCTTTACTGCGGCTGGAATATTAATTTTTAGAGCGTTAGTGAATTAAAAAAAAGCAGTATAAAAACCGGAATGTCCAACTGATAAGGCTGAACATTTTTTCACTTGTTATTTACAGTGAGATAAATACATTCAGCAACTTTTATTAAAATAAATCCATTTAAACTGGGTGTTCGGATTTATATGTCACTTAGTATATATTTATTGTCAGTGCAAAAAGGAGGGATACCAAGAGAGGTCGCTGCGAGGAATGTCTTACAGTTGCCGTTTGCTTTCATTGACCTAACAAAAGTGGAGAACATTCTTCGGATTATCTGAAAATCGTTGGAGATTTTTTTTTTATTCGTTTCTTAGGAGTAGCCGGACTGTGGCAGCGACAAATGCAAATTTCCATTCAGAGAGCTACCCTTCATTCACGAATTTTCTATGTTAATCCAAGAAAAGGAAAGACAGTAAAAACAAAAAAGACAAATGACAGGCAGGAAAGGCAGACGGAGACACAGAAAAAACAGACAGATAGAAAAGACAGACAGGTAGATAGAAAAGGCTCAGATAGAAAAGGTAGACGACAGAAAATACAGTCTGACAGACAATCAGACAGAAAAGGCAGGCAGGCAGACATACCGAAAAGGCAGACATAGCTTGAACATAGCTGGAGTCATAGCCTTAGCATAGCTTGAGCATTGCCTGAGACATAGCTTGAGCTATAACGTTAGCCATAGTCTTAGCCATAGCTTTATCCATAGCTTGAGCATAGCCTGAGCCATGGCAGACAGACAGCTATGGCTCAAACTATCCTCAAGCTGTGGCTCAAGCTATCCTCAAGCCATGATCCAAGCTATCCTTCAGCCGTGGTTCAAGCTATCCTTAATTTATGGCTCAAGCTTTTTTGTGCACATGTCTGCTTTTTCTGTCTGTCTGTCTGTCTGTCTGCCTTTTCTGTATGCCTGTCTGCCTTTTCTGTATTCCTGTCTGCCTTTTCTGTCTGTCTGTCGTATCTGTTTGTGTGTCTGTCTGCTTTTTCTGTCTGCGTTTTCTGTCTATGTCTGCCAATCTTTTCATTCGTACTTTTCAGTCATTTTAATCTCATCAGTCTTTTCGGAAATTTTCGGTCTTCTCTGTCTTATTCCTCTTTTTCGTCTTGTTCGTCTTTTTCGTCATTTTCTTCTTTTTCGTTTTTTTCATCTTTTTCGTTTTTTTCGTCTTTTTCGTCTTTGCGATCTTTCTTTGCGGACTTTCTTTTCAGTCTTCTCACTCTGTTCAGTCTCTTCAGTGTTTGTTTTGTTTTTACGTCTTATCTGTCTGTCTTTTCTGCCCTTGTGTATTATCTACCCTACCTGTCTTTTGGTGTTGTATTATTATTTGGTAAATTTGACGAATGTTATACATACAGGGTTTGTCCGGAAAGTAATAGGACTCATTTTCTTCCGCCATGACTGTACTTTGAAGCGTGCGCGGATTCCGTAGAGGGCGTTCCTAGCTAACGAATGAGCGGCTGGTCAGTTGTCTCCGAACACTTGGAGAGTCTGGACCGGCATTTTCGCGCGACGTGTTTCTGTGAGTGGTGCAAGCCGAAAATGCAGCGTTCGTTAGAGCAGAGGTACGCGATTAAATTATGTGTGAAACTCGGCAAATCTGCGACAGACACGTTTGATATGATCAAGCAGGCTTACCCAGGTGTCGTGGATCTTTGAGTATGATCCCGAGACAAAGAGGCAATCTTCCGAGTGGCACACGACGGCGTCTCCTCGCCCAAAAAAGGGAAGAATGAGGAAATCCAAAGTGAAAACGATGCTCATTGTCTTTTTTGATATCAAAGACATCGTCCACCATGAATTTGTTCCTCCTGGACAAACCGTCAACGTCAAGTTTTACGTGGAAGTGCTCAGGAGACTCAAACGAAGGGTCAGTCGGGTCCGACAGGACATCGCAGCCGACTGGAAGTTGCACCACGACAACGCCCCGGCTCACACCGCCTTTCTTGTGAACAGCTACCTGACCAAGGCCGGCATCCCAACGCTTCCGCAGCCGCCCTACAGCCCAGATGTGCCCCCCGGACTTTTTTGTTTCCTCGCTAGACAAGGCCGATGAAGGCAAGCATTTTGAGACGACAGGCGGGATCCAAGCAGCATGCACAGCGGCTCTCAAGGCTATTCCGGAGAATGCCTTCCGTGACGCCTTCAATAATTGGAAATCGCGCTGGCAGCGCTGCATCGACGCAGAAGGAGCCTATTTTGAAAGTTTTTAAAAAATTGTAACGATTGGCTCAATAAATGTTTTTAAATCGACTCAGTCCTATTACTTTCCGGACAAACCCTGTATGTTGTTAAGGGTGATAAAGAATTTGAATTGAACTCCGCCTTTTAGTCTATTGGTCATTTTGTATTTCCGTCTTTTCTTCGTCTTTATCACCTTCTGCGTCTTTTTTGTTCCGTCTTAGTAATCTTTGTCTGTTGCCATGCATCCGCTGTGGATTTTTCTCATTACTTGCTGGGGGTTCTTCTTCGATGCTCTGGCTATTGTGGTTGCCTGGGTATAAAAAATTGATTTACTTAAACGGTCATAATTCTCTTCCAGGCAAAGAAGCAATTGCAATGGAAGCCTTCACTAGAGCTCTCCTCCAGTTGCCCACGATCATAGCAGACAACGCTGGTTACGACTCTGCTCAACTGGTGAGCGAACTAAAGGCTGCCCACAACGCCGGCAAATATACGACGGGTCTGAACATGGACAAGGGTGAACTGGCGGACCTGCAAGCACAGGGAGTCACAGAATCATACGTGGTGAAGAGGCAAGTGCTGCAGTCTGCTGTCGAAGCTGCCGAGATGATCCTGCGCGTGGATGACATCATCAAAGCGGCGCCAAGGAGGAGAACCGAAGACAGAGGATTCTGCTAGGGTGTGTCTTGGCTACTTCATCGAATTGCGATCTTCGTTACATGTATGCAACATACTTTGAAAGTGTTGTGTAACCATTTTTTTTTCACATGCTTATTTGACTTACGTTTACGTCTTAAATGTACCGTTTTAACCATATAGCACTATGTAACCTGTTTGATAATGAATTTCTCATTATTTATAAATTTGTTGTTTTATTTCGCCTCCCAAATCCCTCAGGAATTCAATATACAGAAGGGCTAACTTGTGCCGAATCATTTATCAACCGATGCGTGGGAAATACACAGTCAATCTACTTGACTGGACTTTTTTTTATTCCAAGCGCTAATTAATACTAGTTGTTGTAGTAGCTTCTCAAAAAATAAAGACTTGACGATTGCAATATCCACAAATATATTGCAATGAAAAAACTAATCAGCAAAACTGCATAACCTAGAGAAATACTGATTTTGAAGAGGCACGCTGTAAGGGTGAGAATAGCGGGCAACATCGCAGCAGTTTTGCGCTAATGCTGCAACAAATAAAAAAAAAATACGATACAGGTGACGTTACCTTTTTTATGATTAAAGTGAATATTTTAATGAATATTGAGCCTTAATTCCACACGACGTCCTATACATGCATAATTGCTCAATCATGATCCCAGGAGTGCCAGAGAAGAAATATACCTAGCCAAGAAACAAAGGACGTACGATGTTTTTGATAATTTTATTTTTCAATATAACCCCGAGGGGGGCTCAATATCAATGCAATGGCGCCATTTTTCCTCCAGAGAACTTACATGCTTATACAAAAATGTTTCCTCTTGACTCTCAAAAAATCATAGACGGCTGCTTTTAGGCCATCGAAGATTTTTCTTCAGTAATCTAAACAGATGAAGTCAGACGGAGACAAGTCATTCTTCCGTAATTGATCTAATTTTGGCAGCTTCATGCAAGGTGACATTGTCATGCAGCAAAAAGACTTCTCGGGTATTTTCTGGTTGATTACTTTACGTGAATTTTTCAACGTGTTCGCAAAGACGTCTGAATTTAGTTGTACCTTTTGGCATATATTCAATTAGAAGGATGCCCTTGCTGTCGCAAGAAACTGTTGACATCAATTTTCCAACAGAGGGTTGCGTCCTGTCTTTTTGGGGGTGGAGTCCGATTGCTTGTATTTTCATCCTGTCTCAGGCTCCTACTGATGCATTCAAGTCTCGTCGCCCATCATAGTCGTTGGTCAATGTTTTATCACGTGCCAAAATCACGTAACCTTTTTTTTATTATTCATCACTTATCCGTAATCTGAATTTCTCTTCATTGATAATAGAGTGCCCATTCCTAGGCCAAACCCTTTTCAATGATTTTCTTTTTTCAAATTTAATAGTTTATTGATTGTATAATTTCACTCGTATTATATCTTTCTTTCTCAGCGATTCAGTATGGTGTTGACGATCAGCAAAAAACTGTGTAGTTTTTCTCCGTTAGTTGGTTTCCTATAAAACATATCTTCTTCAAGGCCACTCATGATACCTTCTTCTAGAACGTTACGTGTTCTGCGTGATTCGCTTTTCTGTTTCCGTTGAGGTCGTGGTGCGGGGGTCGTTTCGTCATTTTCCGGACTCTGGGATATTAGGCTCCAAGCGCCAATTCATGGACTAGCACCATTTTTTTGGTGTAACTTAAGTTTAGTCATTTTGGTTTGGGTGCTACGTCTTCCATTTTTTTATGGGATTTTGACCCTCAGCGTCAATAGAAACAGAAGAGAATCATCATCCTTTTTTTTTCACTTGGTTGCATCTTTTTGCAGTTTTGCAAATTGGTGGAAGCCATCCCCTTGAAAAAACCCTGTTCACATCATGTTTTATATTAAACCAACTAACAGATGAAAACTACACAGTTTTTTGCTGATCGTCAACACCATACTGAAGCGCTGAGAAAGAAAGATATACTAAGTGACATATAAATATGAACACCCAGTTTAAATGGTTTTATTTTAATAAAAGTTGGTGAATGTATTTATCTTACTGTAAATAACAAGTGAAAAAATTTTCAGCCTTATCAGTTGCACATTCCGGTTTTTATACTGCTTTTTTTTAATTCACTAACGCTCTAAAAATGAATATTTCAACCGCAGTAAAGAATCAACGTTGGCGGATTTTGGTTCTTGACATCCTTTACGATCGGTTACGATGCCTAGAGTACGGAGATCTGTACGATTTCGTCAACTTAGTGAGTTTGATAGGGGCCGTATAGTGGGACTTCGGGAAGCTGGACTTTCTTTTCGGGCAATTGCAGTTAGAGTGCAAAGAAGTGTAGACACTGTGGTTAGGTGTTGTCAGGCATGGCTTCGAGAAGGACGTACGCAAAGAGCAAGGAGCACTGGACGCCGCCGTAGAACAACAGACCGTGAAGATCGCCGCCTAAGATTATTGGCCTTAAGGGACCGTTTCTCTACTACCAGGTCCATTGCAAATGCATGGTTTGCAGAACACGGAAGACCTATTGGCAAGCGAAGTGTTTACCGACGAATGAGAAGTTTTGGCTTGTTTTCATACCGGCCACACTGGGTCCTCCCTTTAACTCGAGAACACCGACGTAATCGCCTTGAGTGGTGCAGACAACGGTCACTCTGGGATCAGGAATTGTCTTTAGTGACGAGTCTAGATTTTGTTTAGGCATTCACGATGGTCGTGCCAGGGTTAGAAGGCGACGTGGTGAAAGGAGGAATCCACAGTTTTTTGTTGAAAGACATGTTCATCACACTGTTGGAGTTATGGTTTGGGGTGCTATAGCTTATGGTTTCCTTTAACCTTCATCAGAGGTAACATGAACGCGCAGCGTTATATCCACGAAGTTCTAGAACCCCATCTTTTACCCTATCTTGACACCCTGGCAGATCCAACTTTCCAACAAGATAATGCCCGACCACATGTTGCAAGAGTCACAATAGACTTCTTAACATAATGATGTCACATTGTTACCATGGCCACCAAGATCTCCCGACTTATCCCCAATTGAGCACGTGTGGGATATGATGGGTAGGAGATTGCTCAATTTGCAACGTCCTCCTCAGACTCTAGAAGCACTTCGAGAGGAGTTGGTGGTTGCCTGGAATGAGATACCACAGGAGGACATTGACCACCAGATCAGAAGCATGCCTAGGCGCGTTGGAGAATGCGTAGCACATCAGAGTGCATCCACACATTATTAAAGGTCAAAGGGCTTTAAAGCAGTGCAATCATTTTGAAATTTTTATCATTTACTTATTATGCTTCATTAAGTACTTATACAAATTTTATTAAAATAAAACCATTTAAACTGGGTGTTCGGATTTATATGTCACTTAGTATATAATGCGAGTGAAATTATACAATCAATAAACTATTAAATTTGCCAAAAGAAAATCATTGAAAAGGGTTTGGCCTAGGAATGGGCACTCTATTATCAATGAAGAGAAATTCAAATTACGGATAAGTGATAAATAGTTTAAAAAGGTTTACGTGATTTTGGCAAGTGACAGTTTCCACATGACTTTCTGAAATTTCCAACCCGCCCAATTTTTGTCCAGGTGTCATCAGTCGTGAAACCCATTTGGCTGACACCTTACTCATGTTCAAATTGTCGTGCACGATGGTTATTACACTGGCTTACCATATATTCAATGTCATACTAATGATAGAGAAATTTATACCAGAATCTTCGTGAACTATGACTTCAACTTTTTTAGACATCCATCATTTGTTGCTGTTTTTGGGATCATCTTCGATGGATTCACACCCCCATCAAAACTGCCATCGTAACTATTTGGCATATCATGATTGTGTTTCAATTATTTTTTTCATGGCTAGCTAGATTTCTTTTCTAGTGTCCCTCGTACATGCAGTTTTTTTCTTGGAAACATGTAATTTGCATTTTGCAATTTTTCAACTGCATCGCTATTATCGATCGGTTTAATCTTCAATATTTTCTTGTTATGCACAGTTCAGCAGATGACCATGAAGAGTGATAAATCGAATTTGAGATAAGACAGTTTAATATTCACCCCAGAGCCCAAAAACTACCCATAGGACTCGTAGAAATTGAATTTCGGATGCTAGATGCTGGAGTATGGTATGCCCATGTATTTTTCGACGATGAATCCGAATTTTGATCAACAAAATTTTTACATCCCTGGCATTTGCCCCGGAACCAAAAATTACCCCTTAACAGAGATGGAAAATTGATTTTCGGATGACAGATTCTGTCCTGTAAACTTGGTCCTTACTTATTTATGCTGGCACACCTACCAGAATGAGTTTGTGACTTTTAAAAACGTCCAATTTCATGACATACCATACGCTAATCATCCTGATGACATTCGCAGAGCGACGAATCTTGTTCATGAAGTAATGCTCTCCATGGATTCCGCAATGAGCAATGAAACGACTTTTGGCGGGGATGCTTGACTCAAGTACTCCTCTCTGGAAAGTGGCGAAGTCGCTCAGAAACGGAAAGCGAGAACAACTCCTGAACATCCACGGTTCTGGGGGCATAGTCTTCAGGACAGAGGACAAGGTCGACGTTTTCGCTGATGCTATGCAGTTCTCTCCCAACTATGCTCTTGATAATGATCTCGACGAGGAGCAACAAACTGTAAGATCCGTCAGGAGATATTTCAGGGCCAACGGCGTCAGTGATCCCGGCGTCGCCATTAGTGATTCTTCCTCAGAAGATTCTTTTTCGGAAGATTCTTCAGCTGAAGAGTTGCACAGCACATCAGCGGCTTCTCCCGAGATCCCGCATTGCACACCAGCAAAGCATCAAGGTCATATTAAAGACCTCAAGGTGCGTAAAGCGCCTGAGGAGGATCGAATCACTAATAAGGCGCTGAAGCTGCTTTAACGGAAGTTCTTGACTTATATCGTGGCGATTATCAATGCCATGCTAAGGACCCCGTACTTTCCATCGACGTGGAAGACTGGGTAAGTTATAATGATTCCAAAGAAGGTGGGTTCGATATTTCCGCCTAGGACTATCGTCCCATCAGCCTACTGTCTGCTCCGTCTAAGCTGGCTGAAAAGGTGATTCTACGTCACCTAGCGAATTTCACGTCAGATCACCATGTGATTCCTGACGTGCAATTTGGATTTCGGTCTAAGCATAATACGGAGTTACAGGCGGTTAGACTTGTGGAGCGAGTAACCAGGGGCTTCACCCTTAACGAAAGTACTGGCATCTTGCTTCTGGATGTCTCGAAGGCATTTGACAAGGTGTGGCACAAGGGCCTTTTCTATAAACTAATTCAAAAGGGCTTTTGAAATCCTGCCTTGAAGGTAGACAATTTCGGGTCAAAATTAATAATTTCCTGTCGACAGTACGGCCCATCAGAGCCGGCGTTCCTCAGGGTTTGGTTCTAAGGCCCATCCTTTACTCACTTTTCACGCATCATGTCCCTTGCCCTAGCGACTGTGAAGTCTATCTATATGCTGGTGACACTTCACTGGTGGCCCAGTCGCGTTCCGGGAATCTGGTTCACGACAGTTTACAACGTGCGGTGGATGAGGTATTGGAATCGGCAGATCGTTGGCTAATCAAAACTAATTACTCGAAAACGCAGGCTATCTGTTGTACTAAAAAACGTAGCGGCGCCCCGCCTGAGGTTTCAGTGATTGGAGCTCGCATACCATGGGGAAATTCTGCTAAGTATCTCGGTGTGACTCTTGACAGGGGGATGGCCTGGCAGAATCACCGTGAAGCGTTAAAAACTAAATTCCAAATTACGTTTGGTGTTTTCTTGCCACTACGCATATCCGTAATCTGCAGGTTTTGCAGAACAGAACCTTGCGAACCATCACTAACGCACCGTGGTCTCCAACGAGACCCTTCACAGAGACCTTGACATCCCTTACCTAAGGAACCACATCAAACAACAAGCACAGCTACGTTATAGTCAAGCGGAATCGCATAGCGATCCTTTGTTGCGCAAGTCAGCAGACTACACAGTCGAGCAAGTTCGCAAGCACACAAGGCCGCGACTCGCACTGTGATCAAAATCAAATCGTGCAATTCTAGGTCCAACCAAAATTGCGGTTTTTGGCACACACAAATTCCTCAATTAATTTTTGGATTAATTTAAAATAACCGAATACCAGTTAACAATAGCAAGGCATCACTTTAACCGGCGCACTTCATCCTCTTTGCTATCCCCCTTCCTTACTTTATTTCTTCTTCCTTTCTTTCCCCCTGACTTCGTTTGGTATCTGGCCAACCAGACCTGACAGACCTACTGATCTACGATACTTTAACAAAGAGCGAAGGTCCCACGGACCGCTCTGACGGACAATGACGAATAGAAGAAGACCATACGCTATTTGACGTATGAAGTCTTGTCAGAACCGCCGGGTTCTAGGGTTTAGCTGGAAAAAAAAGCATCAGACTGCCAAAATACGCATCCAAAAATACAACGATTTAACATTTTTTTATACCTCAAACGTCTACGAATATATGGTTGAACAGCTGGCATGCGAAATTCAATGTTCACGCCTCGTAGGGGTAAATTCTAGATGACTAGGAACTTTTCTGATCCTGAATTCGGATTCGACCTTTATTTTTTTGTGAGTGTGTGTGGTGGATGTATGTCGCACAAAACCTGGCCGCAGTTTCTATGAAACTGCGAACATTTCTGAGAACTCTCGTGTGAGTAAGCGATCAGTTTCTCAACGGAGAACGATCGCCGTTACTCCCTCTACAAAATAAATTTCGATTTGGCGAGTTGCCCTGACGGCTAGTCCAGAAAAAAGGCGCCGCGGAATGTGCGAGGTTTGGTAAACATTTTTTTTCGAAACACACCTCACGATTGTCACGTGACACAGTCAGATTGATCAGAGGCGGGTCGCGTACCCCGAACACATTTTTGGAAGTTTGGTTTCGCAAAACATTATAAATCACGCGACCCGTTTTTCACATATGAGCACATATACTAAGTGACATATAAATCCGAACACCCAGTTTAAATGGTTTTATTTTAATAAAAGTTGGTGAATGTATTTATCTTACTGTAAATAACAAGTGAAAAATTATTCACCCTTATCAGTTGGACATTCCGGTTTTTATACTGCTTTTTTTTTTAATTCACTAACGCTCTAAAAATGAATATTTCAGCCGCAGTAAAGAATCAACGTTGGCGGATTTTGGTTCTTGACATCCTTTACGATCGGTTACGATGCCTAGAGTACGGAGACCTGTACGATTTCGTCAACTTAGTGAGTTTGATAGGGGCCGTATAGTGGGACTTCGGGAAGCTGGACTTTCTTTTCGGGCAATTGCAGTTAGAGTGCAAAGAAGTGTAGACACTGTGGTTAGGTGTTGTCAGGCATGGCTTCGAGAAGGCCGTACGCAAAGAGCAAGGGGCACTGGACGCCGCCGTAGAACAACAGACCGTGAAGATCGCCGCCTAAGATTATTGGCCTTAAGGGACCGTTTCTCCACTACCAGGTCCGTTGCAAATGAATGGTTTGCAGAACACGGAAGACCTATTGGCATGTGAAGTGTTTACCGACGAATGAGAAGTTTTGGCTTGTTTTCATACCGGCCACACTGGGTCCTCCCTTTAACTCGAGAACACCGACGTAATCGCCTTGAGTGGTGCAGACAACGGTCACTCTGGGATCAGGAATGGAACAGTATTGTCTTTAGTGACGAGTCTCGATTTTGTTTAGGCATGCACGATGGTCGTGCCAGGATTAGAAGGCGACGTGGTGAAAGGAGGAATCCACAGTTTTTTGTTGAAAGACATGTTCATCACACTGTTGGAGTTATGGTTTGGGGTGCTATAGCTTATGGTTCCAGGTCACCTTTAATCTTCATCAGAGGTAACATGAACGCGCAGCGTTATATCCACGAAGTTCTAGAACCCCATCTTTTACCCTATCTTGACACCCTGGCAGATCCATCTTTCCAACAAGATAATGCCCGACCACATGTTGCAAGAGTCACAATAGACTTCTTTCAACATAATGATGTCACATTGTTACCATGGCCACCAAGATCTCCCGACTTATCCCCAATTGAGCACGTGTGGGATATGATGGGTAGGAGATTGCTCAAGTTGCAACGTCCTCCTCAGACTCTAGAATCACTTCGAGAGGAGTTGGTGGTTGCCTGGAATGAGATACCACAGGAGGACATTGACCACCTGATCCGAAGCATGCCTAGGCGCGTTGGAGAATGCGTAGCACATCAGGGTACATCCACACATTATTAAAGGTCAAAGGGCTTTAAAGCAGTGCAATCATTTTGAAATTTTTATCATTTACTTATTATGCTTCATTAAGTACTTATACAAAATTTTATTAAAATAAAACCATTTAAACTGGGTGTTCGGATTTATATGTCACTTAGTATAGCTTCTTGTGCAATGATCGTATTGCCATGATTAAAATTGGATACTAAAACGCATATAGTAAGCTATTGTTTAGTTTAAGACTCATGAGGATATCATGCACAATTTCCGCTTAACTGGCAGTTTTATTGGACATGAGATTTAGCTAATGTCTGCTGCGTGAATTGGGAGATATTCCTTATTGTGACTACATCAAATTTGCTTTTATTTATGTTGTTATGTTCATGCTTGTACTAGCCTAAATTTTGATTAATTTTGGTACCGGATACAGTATATTAGTTCTGCCATTTTTAAAATACAGTAATTCTGATAAATTCGTGATTCAACGACCCGAAACCTCAAACTTTGAACAGTAAACATGAAACAAGACCGTTTTTTTTTCAGAAACGACTTATTTCAACAAAATCAACCATAATGCATTTTTGAGAAAACGGTGTTGAAAATATAATTTTGAACCACTCTTATAGAGGTTGTATCATCAATATTTCGTTAGTAATAAGTCTGTTCCTGACCATTTAAATGAGTTGTTTGTTACATCATGATATGCGGACCTAACTGGTCACAACCCTTTCAAAATTTTGTTATATTAAGCACTATACCGTTCAAAATGTATTTAAAAAAATGGATTTCCAGACGGCGAACTGCTACGTGTATAATCACCCCCCGCTATTTTATTTGCAGTTTTTTGAAAACCTAAAAAAGATCATAAATATTTGCTATATCGGTACGGAAGACTAACGAGCATTTATAGTCTTGAACAAGTGGGACATAATTGTACTAAGCAAACGTGAATGAGTAAATAAAAAATCATTTTTTTATTTACCAGGCGCCGAAACAAGTGTTCCGCTGTGAGCGTAAAGAACTCCGATAGGTATGCATTTGTAGTGTGTCAAGATCACATTAGGTTGCTAGGTGTGGCTGATATTTTCAATGCATCGTTTTCGCAACCCATGCACCACTTTCCTCATTGTACTGCCACGTGCTAAAACCACCTTTTTACTATTTTGATCTCTTATCAGTCATTTGAATTTTTCTTTATTAATGGTAGAATGCCGATTCCTAGGCATATTATAATGATTTTCTTTTGGCAAATTTCACAGTTTATTGATTGTATTATATTACGTATTATATCTTTCTTTCTCAGCGATTCAGTGTTGCGTTGAAATGTTTTGAACACTAATGTTATACTCGTAGTATATTAAGTGACATATAAATCCGAACACCCAGTTTAAATGGTTTTATTTTAGTAAAAGTTGGTGAATGTATTTATCTTACTGTAAATAACAAGTGAAACAATTTTCAGCCTTATCAGTTGGACATTCCGGTTTTTATACTGCTTTTTTTTAATTCACTAACGCTCTAAAAATGAATATTTCAGCCGCAGTAAAGAATCAACGTTGGCGGATTTTGGTTTTTGACATTCTTTACGATCGGTTACGATGCCTAGAGTACGGAGACCTGTACGATTTCGTCAACTTAGTGAGTTTGATAGGGGCCGTATAGTGGGACTTCGGGAAGCTGGACTTTCTTTTCGGACAATTGCAGTTAGAGTGCAAAGAAATGTAGACACTGTGGTTAGGTGTTGTCAGGCATGGCTTCGAGAAGGCCGTACGCAAAGAGCAAGGGGCACTGGACGCCGCCGTAGAACAACAGACCGTGAAGATCGCCGCCTAAGATTATTGGCCTTAAGGGACCGTTTCTCCACTACCAGGTCTATTGCAAATGAATGGTTTGCAGAACACGGAAGACCTATTGGCATGCGAAGTGTTTACCGACGAATGAGAAGTTTTGGATTGTTTTCATACCGGCCACACTGGGTCCTCCCTTTAACTCGAGAACACCGACGTAATCGCCTTGAGTGGTGCAGACAACGGTCGCTCTGGGATCAGGAATGGAACAGTATTGTCTTTAGTGACGAGTCTCGATTTTGTTTATGCATGCACGATGGTCGTGCCAGGGTTAGAAGGCGACGTGGTGAAAGAAGAATCCACCGTTTTTTGTTGAAAGACATGTTCATCACACTGTTGGAGTTATGGTTTGGGGTGCTATAGCTTATGGTTCCAGGTCACCTTTAATCTTCATCAGAGGTAACATGAACGCGCAGCGTTATATCCACGAAGTTCTAGAACGCCATCTTTTACCCTATCTTGACACCCTGGCAGATCCAACTTTCCAACAAGATAATGCCCGACCACATGTTGCAAGAGTCACAATAGACTTCTTTCAACATAATAATGTCACATTGTTACCATGCCCACCAAGATCTCCCGACTTATCCCCAATTGAGCACGTGTGGGATATGATGGGTAGGAGATTGCTCAATTTGCAACGTCCTCCTCAGACTCTAGAAGCACTTCGAGAGGAGTTGGTGGTTGCCTGGAATGAGATACCACAGGAGGACATTGACCACCTGATCAGAAGCATGCCTAGGCGCGTTGGAGAATGCGTAGCATATCAGGGTGCATCCACACATTATTAAAGGTTAAAGGGCTTTAAAGCAGTGCAATCATTTTGAAATTTTATCATTTACTTATTATGCTTCATTAAGTACTTATACAAAATTTTATTAAAATAAAACCATTTAAACTGGGTGTTCGGATTTATATGTCACTTAGTATATTATTAACGATTATCTCAGAAATTTCCTCATAAAATATCGTTGGTCCCTCGTAGAGTTGGTTCCGCCCATTGGCAACCAGCGCCATCTTGTGATTTCTGCACGTACTAGCCGTATAGGAATATTTGATTTCCTATCAAGATACCATCTTTTGAAAATATGTATGGAATATTTGATTTACTATCAAGAACCTAATTTTAAAAACTTGCGTGTACTTTGTGGGATCATTTCTCCTTGGAACACTTACAGCCAAAAAAAGCCGCAGTTCATGTTTACCCGCCAAACAGCTGCTGTCTCTTGATGGAGAGTTTCCGCTCTTCAAGATCAAGTACGATTCTAGGCTGCTACAACTTACAGTTCTACTGTTGAAAAAAGACGTTAAAAACGAGATTTGAGTATTGCTTGAAGTGATTGTCGGCTTCAGAGATTTTTTTTCGACTACTTGACAGGCATAATGGCCACCAAAAGGAGCCGGCGCATAAGGCGCATAAATTTGCCCGTATGCATCCTTTCATTTCCTAAGCCCTAAGCTCCGCCCTCCTAGCAAAGTTGAGTATAACCCTGATTCCCAGCTCTTTATCATTCTAGGGATCCAAAGTGTTGGACCCCTGTATAGTCTGCCTGTATCGCGTCAGAACGACACAGAACAAGCGCCGATGACTCTTTCTCTACCCCGCAGCGCTCCCACATGGGATCCTCAGTCACCCCCATTTCAAGCAGATGGCGCCTCATCGTAATATGGTTAGAGGCTGGCCCCACTAATAACCTGAGGTAAGCAAAAGCGTCTGTCCTTAACACTGGGCCGTAGAATGAGCTCTAGAGCCCAACGAAGATGTCCACAGATGCTACTCTATTTTCCTAGAGAGTTGACTAGCAATTTACTTCTCCATTTCCCTCCTGATTCCTTGCGCGGGCACTCCTAGGGCTGGCTCAGGTCCAACAAGCTTGCCCGCTGATCCAGCTTCCGCAGGAGCATCCGCTATATCATTGCCCTTTCTCACAGCGTATCTCGGTATACACACTAATGATACCGGATGCCTCGCTGCTAGACTATTCAGAGCCTCCCTGCAATGCAATACAAGGCTCAGTGTCTTCATCGCAGCCTGGATATCGGAGAAGATTGTTATTCTTCTCCTATGCCCTTCCCCTCCAGTGATACGCATAGATTTTAGCCTGGAACATAGTGGTGTATCCGCCAAGAGGCAGAGGTAGTCCGGCTTCCGGAGTCCCACTCCACCCTCATCAGATATTCCACATTAAACTTGCAGCTAAAGCGATATTAAGGGATGATCAGATCACCCCTGCTCAGAAGGATGGAATCCTCCCTTTGCAATTCGACTAAGATGACAGTGTGACCCTTGAACAGGATTCAAAAAGGCCCAGCTGCCTTGACTTGGCGTTGCCCGCACTACGCTTGTAATATTGGTACAAGCCAAACGCTGAGTTTGAGTTTGACCTTAGTTGTCTCGGTTCCAATCCAAGGCCACCAAACCATTGAGCCGTACAAAAGAGATGGCCGTACTGTCGTATACAGTCAGTGCACCACTGGAGTAGTACTCGGTATATCCTTAGTACATATTAAACTCTATTGATTGACTATTCTATGACGTATATAAGATACGTATGATAACACACCGTGTGATAAAATTGCTTGAGTGCACTCAGTGCAATGCCCATTAAGTATCGCTATTGTCGCTGAAGCTAGTCGATGGTCACAGATTCATATAGTCCCAGCCCAATTCTACCGCACTGTCTAGGCGTCGTCTAAATTTAGCAGAAGTAACATCGATGCACCCGATGCTTGTAATTTTGATATTTCAGCTCACAAAATCCGACGGTCGGCGGACGTTTCAAAACAATATTTTCACCGAAAACCGCACAAATCCATCGTTTGGCCCGCGCCGCTAGTTACAAGTGCATGTTTTTCTGTGCTTCGACATCAAAAAAATCAAGGTAAGCTTAGACATTTTCCAGATACGCAAATTGACGCGGAATTTATGGTGTAATCTACTTGGTATGCAACGTTGTACCTAGCTACTCAAAATAATCATTACAAATCAATGCATGTTCGATAAGTAGATATATCAAGCCACGTCAGCAAGTTTTTCTTTTGTGGCATAGCTTTTCCGGTTGAGATATGGAATTTCATAGGCACACGTGTTATGAAACGGAGCTATTTGCCAAAAAAATATTGGAATCTGTTTCAAGGCAGCCTACCGAATTCCTGGGTAAGGTTGCAATAAAGCTTATTACATTGGCAGAATGAAGGTGTTGACATGCAAATATCAGAAATCAATCGCCAAGGTCTTCTACCTCTAGAGTATTTGCTCTTGATTCATGATCTCTGATATAAATAGTAACGAATGTGGCCCCTGGCTGATACGTTGTAATGTATTGATGATATCGTTTTGTTGCTTGAACTGCGAGGAATACAGATAATCCAGTCGTTGACTTTGGACTGGAGGTGCTTCTATAGTCAGAGATCAGTTGGAAGCGTTTGTGTATATTATATGTTAAAAGGGGACCCCATTTTCTACAGTTGATTGTAAAATTTATCCTGTGATAATAATTGTCATTCTAAGCCATCTCTCAATTTGGTCAACAAAATGACATCTCATCTGAGTCGAATGGAAACTTGTCGCCCTAGCTTCCAATATAAAATTGTATTCATTATCTTTTGTATTGATTGCTGAAAAATGCTAGCAGCCGTAACGTTGGTAGTAGAAGATATTTATGCGCTCCATAATATAATAACAATATAGAATGGATAAATAAATATGTTTTAAAAAGGAGAATGCCTCTACATGGATCAGTTGTATGCTGGAACGTGTGAGATTCCAAAAACAAAACAGAAAAGTTAAAAGAAACGTTTATTTCAAAAAGGTATATACTATATGCAGAAGACATGTTTGATATGAGTTCAATAATTAAATAAATTCAATAAACCATGTATATTCAGGAATTGTTATAAGTTTCGTGTTTAAATAATTTTGGAGACAAACAGAGAAAGGATCGCTTCGTGATGGTCTTATGAGGTTTAGGGACAGTTTTTGCACGTAATTTATATCAAGTGTCATGGCAATGTGTGATTTTACCGCGCTCACTGATAACTACATAAATATGTGAGAAATAAAGATGCTTGAAACCAAATAATTTTGTTTAGAAGTATAAATCATTCCTTGCGTATAATTTTGATTTTCTGAATTTAGTTTTCGAGACACTTCTCTGTATAACTTCTGTATGGTTTAAATACGTTCGACATGCTGTACCTCACGCTAATATGCCATACATTATGTGCGGCCCAATTGAAGTTGAGTCATTAATTTTCAGATAATGATTGTAGAAGGAAGATAAACCAAAATATGTGTGTAAAAATATAAAAAAATTAAAAAAAAAATGTTACCTTGTTTTATAAAGTATCCTCCCGACAAGTATTTCAGTGCGGACTTGTATTGGATCGTGAGGTCTTGGAGCACCGGCATGCCCTCCCCTGTGAGGTCTTAAGTCACCTGATTCACGAGCCCTTTGTACTACATTAACAAAGGCACGAGGGGTTGGTTGCACTCGATTGGGAAACCAATCCGCATAAATCCGTGATGCCGCGTAAATAAGAATCATGTCCACAAGTTCAGCATTTTCGTAAACATGTGCCATTTTTGATTTCGTTTGAGCCACGCAACAGACACCACTATTCACTCACGCGTTACCGACTGACACTGACTGTATACAACTGAATACAATAATTGTAAAAACATCGTTCCAAATTATTTCGCTTTTTTGTTTCCGATGCGATGAACCGATAAGGCGGATTATATCCGTTGTTGCCAAACACGAGCACATAATATTATTATTGAGACAGGGCGGTACTCAAACTTCCAAAGGGCTATAACTATGTTACTTTAATTTTACCAGAAAAATGGTAAAGGAAAAAAACATTTCTTTTGATCAGATCTACTCACTGTTAAAATAAATGACTCAACTTCGAAGTCACCCTGTATAGTAGGCATATAATTCTCTGTCAATATGCCTGTGAGGAATTTAATTTTGTGTGTAACAAACCTTATTTTCTTCAAAATGCAGGCTGCATGAATGTTCAACTTCAAATGCTTTTTCTGAAAAAGTTCTTAAATATTTGATATTGTCCACGTCAATTTTTAAATTTATACTTTTGAAGCAAAGATTTTAATAATCAGATGTCTTGCATAAATGATATAAAGGATAGAAAACTTGTAAATACAAGTAAATACTTTGGAAATCCGAAGTTCACGGTTAATTTCATAGTTTTGAAAAAATGTATGATTTTACAAGAGTCATTCTCGATTGTTCTCTTCACACCATACCAGATCAGCAAAACAGACTATTGTACCAAACAGCTAATTTTGAATATATCTTTCAAATAGATATTAAATAAAAGAGGGCCTAACACTCTACCTTGAGGTACACCACATTTGACAAACATTTCCTTACTATATGATAGTGATAGTTTCACTACTTGAGGCCTCTTTGATACCTTTGCTTTAAAGAATATATTTTTCTACGAAAACCTAATTTGTCTAAAATCTCTAACAGTAAATTGTGATCTAATATCCTTTTTCAGATCGAGAAATAGACAAAGTGGAATTTTCTCATCAAAGTTTTGAGTAATTTGATTCACTAGACTTAGTACACCATCTGTGCTAGATTTTCCTGTCACAAAATCGTATTTATTTGGTCTTAGAATTTATTAAGGAAATTTGTCATCTCGCTAGAGAGTAATGCATTTACCAACTGGCAGGTAAATCAAAAACCTAAACCAGTTGCGTATCTACGAGTATACAGGGTTATCCAAATTAAGTGTCCACCATTAGTAACTTTGTTATTAGTGAAAATACAAAGTTGTTTGAATTAGCAAACTAGTAGCATTTTTAACGCTGGTAAAAATGAAAAATAAAAAAAACAATTGAGAGTCGTTATTTTGATTTTTTTCAGTAAAATAACATTTTTTTAAATATTATATTTTTTTTTTGTTAAAGCATCAAATTTTAAACAAAAAAGCTTACAATAACTTTTCTCCTAGGTTACAAATTGTTGAAGTTATGGCCTCCAATCTGAAACAATTAAATTGTATCGACAAACTTTATTTTCAACATCAACTTATAATCTTACAAAATACAATAACAATTTTTTTTAAAGAAGATGCTCGAAAACACCACCTTGTTCTTCAATACATTTTTGGGCACGTTTTTCAACTGCTCGAACTGTCTTAAGTATGGTCCTACCATCTATCTGGGTTATCTTTTCCCTAACTGCAGTCTTTAACGCGTCAAGGTTATCGTACCTTCGCTTGTAAATTTGGTTCTTTAAGTAACCCCACAAGAAGTAATCAAGTGGGTTTAGATCTGGTGATCTGGGAGGCCACTGTATTGGGCCATTTGTTCCTATCCACTGATCATTAAAAGTAGTACTTAGAAAATGATAAGTACCTCTGGAGTTGTGGGCAGGTGCGCCATCTTGCTGAAAATGCAGATGATGTCTACTTATAAGATCCAATTCGTCTAAGAAATTAGTCAGAATTTCTGACATAAATTCCACATATCTTTCACCAGTTAGGGTTCCCTCATAAAAGAACGGGCCAACAATTTTTGAACCAATTATACCGCACCAAACGTTGAAACTGAAACGGACTTGTGGGCCTCTTGGATGTACTAACAAAAGATTTTCTCTTGACCAATAATGGTGGTTTTTTCTATTAAACATTCCAGAATTTGAAAAATTTGATTCATCTGTCCATAAAAGGTAACGAAAGTTATTTACATTTTGGCGACAGAAGCTAAGATACCAATGGCAAAAAACAAGTCTTCTCTCTGGATCCCCTGCCAAAAGCGTTTGAACTGGTCGGTACTGATACGGAATAAATTTGTATTTTTTTAAAATCCTTTGAACAGTACCATAACTGAAATTAGAGTCCTTGAGAATAGCTGCTATTGAATTCTCACGATAAGCTTCAAAATATCCAATAACTGCAATTTCCGTGGCCTCGCTTATTATGAATTCTTTTTTTGCCCTTGTTTTAGCAAAAACATTTTCGTTGCCCCTAAATTGTCGATAAAGTCTCAGAAAATATCGTTCATACGGTTGAATGCGAGCGGGATATAATTCACTGTAGTATTCTCTTGCTCTCAAGGAGGATTTTCTGCACACTAAATAGCATTCTAACATATCACACTTTTCTTCATGGGAGAACATTTTTCTTTAAATTAATGACACAATAAAGCTTATAAACAAGTATTTACACTAATGTTTGACATTATTTGATTTTATCATTGTTTTCCAAAGCCTTCTAGTTGCGAGTATGTCCAGTTTAACAATTTGTCGCTTATCTTAATGCTGTCAAATCGCGAACGCCATGTTGTTTTCATAGCCGTCTTAATATTATAATACTGCAAATAATTAAAAATATTTATCGTTATTTTGACTTTATTTTTGACTTTAGCTGAAAAGTCATTATGAACTTTTTTGTTTAAAATTTGATGCTTTAACAGAAAAAAATATAATATACAGGGGTTTCCATTTAAAAAAATGTTATTTTACTGAAAAATAACGACTCTCAATTGTTTTTTTTATTTCTCATTTTTACCAGCGTTAAAAATGCTACTAGTTTGCTAATTCAAACAACTTTGTATTTTCACTAATAACAAAGTTACTAATGGTGGACACTTAATTTGGATAACCCTGTATAGCACTTTTGTTCGGGTGGGACTCATGGGTCTCGGGAACGGGTTGAGGCATGAGAAATAATAAAAGTAAAGGAACTTTAAAGTCATATTCTCCGCTATAGTGTGAAAACGATACAACTTTTATGGATCTTTTTAGACCTCTTGAGTTATTGGGATGAAAATGGTGCAAAAAACGTTTAGCCTTTAAGGAGCTGGAATCATCAGCTGGATTTTCCGAAGAAAGAACGTAAAACTGGCTCTTACATTAGGAAAAATACCTCCGCGTATTGCTCACGATTTTTGAAGTTATGTGAATCACAAATATTTGTGGAGAGCTGATACGAGTGAACACTAGAAAAATAGTCAAAGACTTATTTTTCTGTTTTTAAGAGACATATTTTGTCAAACAGGTTGATATCCTTGAGGCTACTATCTACTAGTTTAAAAAACCTATATACAAAATTTGTCACACATATCGAGATTTAACCGAAAGGCCAGAAAAACAAAATAGAGAGTATTTAGTGCAACAAAAATAACGAATCGTTAAGCCTTCGTTAGGTTATTTTTGAGAGCGACGCAGTACTGTCTTTTTTTTCGCGGAGTTAACCCCAAAACCTTAAAACCTTCTTAAATTTTCTTCATAGAAAAGGTTCAGTAATATTTGTGTCCAAACCGGTCAAGGAATGAATACGTCTAGAATCATAGAACTTCAGAAGAACATGTGATAACAAAAGGACAATAAAACGCTACCTTGTTACATTGAATGTTTAGTAAAAGTTAGGACTATGCAGTTTATCTAGAATACTGCCAATTTCTTGTATTTATTTTTATCTCTGGCATAAACCTCAATTCTATTATATTTTAACCATTATGTTCTTATAACTTGAAATTATTTTAATAAAGCTGATCCATTTTTACGACAACAGCGCTAGATAAGGCAAAAATAACCACACAAAACATTCTCCATAGCTAACGGAGCTTTTTTATTTCGATAACGGATAACGAAGGGTGGTCCCGCTACAGCGCGTGATCGAAATCTGTAAGATCATAATGAAGCAGCAAAACAAGAGAACTAAAAAACTCTAATGACAGTTCTTTTCGGTCCGTAGCTGGGATCAACGTTTTGAACCTACAACTCCGAGAGTTCTAACCGAAGATCGGTAATCTTCAGTTCCAAAGCATCTTTCACATATTTGAAACATACGAGTTACATACAACTTTGCAAATTTTTGAATAAATAAATAATCTACAGATTAGGCACATTCACAATATTTTTGGTAAAATCGCCCAGAAAGTCATCAGTATTTTGTACCGTTTGGGGATAGTTTTACTGAGCCATCAACAACCGAGAAAAATATTTTTACTTCTAGCGACAAAAGTTGCCGGAGAGACGGCAAAGAGACGGACAGGCAAAAATGAGTACCTATTCCAGACTAAACAAATGAGGCCTGAAGGTGAAATATTTTCTCAATGAATGGTCACGTATGACTAATACCGATGAAACAAACGACTTCGACTTAACGCTACTCCCTTTGAACCTCCATTTGAAGACAGCTCGGCTGTGTTGTCAAAATAAGTGCTCCCTGATATTCGGAAACATTTTCAGGAGCTATTTTTGCGACGGCATTGAGCTCAAAATTTGTTAATGCTGAAACAACGTCGTGCGCTGTGTGAAGTTTACATTTTCTGCAAATAACTCCACCTCAAAATTAAAATTTCGTTTGTGTTTCCTTTAATTCCATTTGTTATTGAAGCTTTTGTTTGGAGTACAAGATAAACCGAAAGACGATATCTGCGGAGATTCTTCATACGCTTGTTTAACTTGAATACTGGAAGTACGTATTCGTTAAATGTTATTAAAACGCTATATACTGCAACCTGGGAGTTAATTTACATACAGAGTGTTTTAAAAAGCAACGGCAAGTTGAGAAAGTACACCGAAAGGCAACAAACAGACCTGAATTTAGTAATATAGACATAAAAGAACCTATAAAGAAGTTCATCAAAGTAAGTATTTAGGTATGATCATTGACCAAAATCTAAAATGAAATAATCATATTAATTGTCTTTCGAATAAAGTTAGAAAACTGCACAGATTTTATAAGCCCCGAGAATTCTAACAAAGAGACAATTTTGCTCTTCAGAAATGACTGTGACAGCGTCAAATCAAGAAAACTTGGAATGAACTACAGTATATTCAGATAAGAGATAGACCGGACATAAACAAGACCACGTGATCATCGATCGCTGTAACATTCGGCAGGGACGTATTAAGAGTCACGCAGTACATATTTTAGATAGTAGATGCTGCTTTGCGTAACTTTGTAGTAAATTAGCACAATTCGATGTGTATACGATTGGTGATGGATATAGGATCATGTGGGGGTGGGGTAAGAAATATATAATGATGTAAATATACATAAGGGTTTCAAAATTTTCGCTTCGATTTCTAGCTTCGGATGCCGCCTGATGTTTGGTGAAATACAGTCGAATATAATCTCAAAATGGCGTTTAAATTAGCCTAAATTAAAAATAATCGTATATCTCTTAAAATTGCTTTTAGAATATTGATTAGTATATTTTTTGATTTCTAGGTAAATATGTAACCAAATTAAAACGTTCAAAACGTAAAAAAATGTGCATGGTTGAACATTGTCAGAAAGTAGATTCTTGAATAGGTTTTGCCAAAATGGGTTCAAAAATGTCAATAATTAATTAAAAAATACAGTAGCTTTATAATTACTTATAACTTACCGAATTTGATGAACGACATCTTTTATTGGAAAGATGAGCTTGATGAGCTTTCATCATCGCTACTGCCTGAAGCACCAACGTCAATAATGAATGGCTCGACTTGTTCCTCTAAAATAGTGTCCAGTTCCCACATTCTCTTTTCAACTTTGTCTTTCACGTGCTTAATACAGTTTTCCCATTTTTGCGCTGTTATTAATTCTTGTGCTTCTTTGAAAAGTCCTTTGAGGTCACAAAATTTAAAAGTTGTATTGTGCTTAGCTATATAATTTTTAACCTCTGCCCATATGAGCTCAATGGGATTGAGCTCGCAATGGTATGGAGGTAAACGGAGCACAGTTTTATTTTGACTTGCTGCCATTTCGTCAATGGCGTATTTTTGATATTCCGCCTTGTGATCCTTGACAATTCTTAATAATTGTACTTTCAGCATTGCTTCTTCAAAGTTGATATTTTTCGAGCGGAGCCAATTTTGAACATCAACTTTCCTTGAAGCCGTTGTTGGGACCTTCTCCATTCTTCGAGCATGATAAGGCGCATTATCCAACACAATTACTGCGTTTTCCTCTAAATTCGGTAAAATTTTTGAAAACCACTGTTCAAACGATTCGCCATTCATTTCCTCGTGGTAATCTCCAGTTTTCTTAGACTCAAAGCACCACAGACCGTCAACAACAAATCCATCCTCACTGCCAATATGGCAGATAATGAGCCTTTTCCCTTTACCTGGAAATCGAAGTACTATGTAGATTTATTTCAATAAGCGAACCTTTTTCAAATGTTTTCATCACATTCAGCGAAAAAACATTGAGACATGAGTATCAGATTGCTATAATTGGGATTATTTAGTCATATTGAAAGAAAGAATATTGAACGTCGTATGATTACTCAGCGCTTCACAATTTAATTTAAAGTTATAAACCTTTAAAACATGAATGATCAGGAACCTGAAATACGCGCAAATATTAATATTTTGCGCAAGCAGTTGATAACAATAACAATCAATAACAAGGTATAACAATAACAACGACAAACTCAACAACTTAATAAGATAACAAACGAAAACGTCCAAAGAAATATCAAATTGCAATGATGCACACGACATACGTAACACGTCTGAACCTGAATGTGACTCTGCCTTGATACGACTGCTCTGCCGCTCGGCATAGGCATTTAATTGCGAATTGACCATTGAGGGCTCCTGTTTTACGTCGAGACGGCGGCGTTAGCGTGAAAATCACCCTAACCTTTTGTTTACATCCGGTCTATCTCTTATCTGAATATACTGTATTTGCATACTAGAAAGCGTCTAGTCAGCAAGTTGACATTTTGTCGTTTTTTTTTGACATTGGTAGGGTTTTTACGTAATAACCCGAAAAGCCAGGTCGTCAAATTTTTGTTCTGACCCAAGTACTAACGGGTGATTTTTTAAGAGGTATAGGATTAGATTTTAAAAAAAACACAGAAAATTTGAAAAAACGATTAAATCTTTATTTGAGTCGATCGAACGGCTGATATAATTTAATATTTAAAGATTATTTCATGTAAATGTTGGCCGCGGCTCCGCTTTAGATGGCCTATGCGCAAGGTCCAATTTTGGCACACTCTCTCCAACATATCGGCCGGTATCTCACGAATAAATGCTTCAATATTGGCTTCCAGTGCGTCAATCGTTGCTGGTTTATCCCTGTAGACATGGCCCCACAAGAAATAGTCCAACGGCGTTAAATCACACGATCTAGGCGGCCAATTGACGGGCCCCAAACGTGAGATAAACTGTTCACCGAACTCGCCTCTCAATAGGGCCATTGTTTCGTGTGCGGTGTGGCATGTGGCACCGTCTTGTTGAAACCACATGTCAGCCAAGTCCAGCTCTTCCATTTTGGACAAAAAAGTTTGTTATCATCGCATGGTAGCGCTCGCCATTCACAGTTACGTTCCGGCCATTGTCGTCTTTGAATAAATACGGCCCGATGATCCCACCGGCCCATAATCCACACCAAACAGTGTTTTTTTCGGGATGCATTGGTAGCTCTTGCAATGCTTCTGGCTGGTCTTCACTCCAGATGCGGCAATTTTGCTTGTTAACGTACCCATTCAACCATAAATGAGCTTCGTCGCTGAACACAATTTTTAAAAATGTGGATCTTTCTTCAACTTTGCCAGCGCCCATTCACCAAATTGGAAACGTGGGAGGTCGTGTGGCTTCAGTTCTTGCACCAGCAGTATCTTATAAGGTTTTACACCCAAATCCTGTCGCAAAATTTTCCACGTAGTGGAGTAACAGAGGCCCAATTGCTGCGAACGGCGGCGAATCGACATTTGACGGTCATCACTAACACTGGCGGATACAGCCGCAATATTTTCTTCAGTCCTCACTCTACGTCTGCGTATTGGTGGTTTAATGTCAAATAATGTAAACTGGGTTCGAAATTTAGTCACAAGCTTCCGAATAGCTCCCTCAGTAGGCCGACCAAGTTGCCCATAAATTGGAAGCAGTGCTCGATGCACTCTCTTAACCGAGCATGAATTTTGATAGTAAAATTCAATAATTTGCAAGCGTTGTTCGTTTGTAAGTCGATTCATGGTTAAATTATAGACCAAACTGAACAAGTATGACAATGACACAAGACACGATTCACGCGTCATCTGTCAAAAACAGTGATGCCAAAAAGATACTAGCAAAAAAATCACCCATTATTTGTAAACCTACTGTCTGCTTATGTTTAATTAATTACCCTGTATAAGAGCTGTCTAATACAAGCAAATAGTGCAAACATAGTTTGCCGTAAACAGCTAGTTCGGTAGCCTGATTATCCTCCTACGTAAAAGAAAACGTATTTTGCATCAGAAGCAAACCGATTCACTGAATTTAGGCATACTTACGCGCTGACTAACAGCTTTGAATGTTGATATTTTCATTCACGCTAAAAATCGAACGTAATTGGTTGAATGGGAGACAGTTTTCTGGCAAGTGATTTTCCGAGAGGCAATTCAGCGGTTAATCAGAAAATTGGCGGGCAGAAAGCTATTCAACGGAATCTTGGCAACGTCCTTGGGCCTAGTGCACTGAAATGGTCGGATAACATTGTATTTTTAATCGGGAAACTGTTGGTAG
This sequence comes from Acanthoscelides obtectus, assembly GCA_963669975.1. Taxonomy (NCBI): domain Eukaryota; kingdom Metazoa; phylum Arthropoda; class Insecta; order Coleoptera; family Chrysomelidae; genus Acanthoscelides; species Acanthoscelides obtectus. The sequence continues at coordinate 19,787,353 of CAVLJG010000007.1, read as the reverse complement.
GCCACGGGTTTTGGGGTCAAACAGTAAAAACAAGCTGAAATTCAACATGATGCCTAAACAAAGTTTCGCGATTGATACATTGTCAAACTTCCTACAGTTTCTTATTATAAAGCCATACGTTTTAAACGCACTAGAAATGATTTGGTTAATGTGATCATTGAAAGTGAGTTGCGGGTCAAAGTAGACACCTAAGTCTCTCACAGCCTCACAACGCTCCAATACACAGCCCTCCAGTTTGTCGATTAGTCCGTTTAGAAAACGTGAGTACCTTACATTTGTAAATTTCTGACGTTTTAAAATTTTTCTCTAGTACTTCCTCTTCTAAATAACATCAACTTAAGACATAGAAAAAAGTTACATAAATCATTGACGAAAAGAATAAACAGTAGCGGTCCTAAGTTAGAGCCTTTTATGTATGCGAATAGTATCCATTTTAAAAAGCATGATGTTTTCTTTCAGAGAGATAGCGAGTTAAAATCGCAATATAAGTATTAATAAAAAGTAAGTATCGTTGCTTACGAACTAATATATCGTGGTTAACCTTATCAAAGGCTTTGGAAAAATCCGTATATACCACGTCAATCTGACCTCTGTTATCCAATCTGTGGCATAAATATTATACTAAGTGACATATAAATCCGAACACCCAGTTTAAATGGTTTTATTTTAATAAAATTTGTATAAGTACTTAATGAAGCATAATAAGTAAATGATAAAAATTTCAAAATGATTGCACTGCTTTAAAGCCCTTTGACCTTCAATAATGTGTGGATGCACCCTGATGTGCTACGCATTCTCCAACGCGCCTAGGCATGCTTCGGATCAGGTGGTCAATGTCCTCCTGTGGTATCTTATTCCAGCCAACCACCAACTCCTCTCGAAGTGCTTCTAGAGTCTCAGGAGGACGTTGCAAATTTAGCAATCTCCTACCCATCATATCCCACACGTGCTCAATTGGGGATAAGTCGGGAGATCTTGGTGGCCATGGTAACAATGTGACATCATTATGTTGAAAGAAGTCTATTGTGACTCTTGCAACATGTGGTCGGGCATTATCTTGTTGGAAAGTTGGATCTGCCAGGGTGTCAAGATAGGGTAAAAGATGGGGTTCTAGAACTTCGTGGATATAACGCTGCGCGTTCATGTTACCTCTGATGAAGATTAAAGGTGACCTGGAACCATAAGCTATAGCACCCCAAACCATAACTCCAACAGTGTGATGAACATGTCTTTCAACAAAAAACTGTGGATTCCTCCTTTCACCACGTCGCCTTCTAACCCTGGCACGACCATCGTGCATGCCTAAACAAAATCGAGACTCGTCACTAAAGACAATACTGTTCCATTCCTGATCCCAGAGTGACCGTTGTCTGCACCACTCAAGGCGATTACGTCGGTGTTCTCGAGTTAAAGGGAGGACCCAGTGTGGCCGGTATGAAAACAAGCCAAAACTTCTCATTCATCGGTAAACACTTCGCATAGGTCTTCCGTGTTCTGCAAACCATTCATTTGCAATGGACCTGGTAGTGGAGAAACGGTCCCTTAAGGCCAATAATCTTAGGCGGCGATCTTCACGGTCTGTTGTTCTACGGCGGCGTCCAGTGCCCCTTGCTCTTTGCGTACGACCTTCTCGAAGCCATGCCTGACAACACCTAACCACAGTGTCTACACTTCTTTGCACTCTAACTGCAATTGCCCGAAAAGAAAATCCAGCTTCCCGAAGTCCCACTATACGGCCCCTATCAAACTCACTAAGTTGACGAAATCGTACAGGTCTCCGTACTCTAGGCATCGTAACCGATCGTAAAGGATGTCATGAACCAAAATCCGCCAACGTTGATTCTTTTCTGCGGCTGAAATATTCATTTTTAGAGCGTTAGTGAATTAAAAAAAGCAGTATAAAATCCGGAATGTCCAACTGATAAGGCTGAACATTTTTTCACTTGTTATTTACAGTAAGATAAATACATTCACCAACTTTTATTAAAATAAAACCATTTAAACCGGGTGTTCGGATTTATATGTCACATAGTATAACTGAACTCCATCAGATTAGTTAAAGTTGAGAGCTGCCTCATAAAGCCATGTTGATGGATCGAAATATGGTCTTTCACATAATATATTCGGTAATAAATTACGATCTTCAAGAGCTTCGCAAAATTGTTCAAGATAGATACTGCACTATAATCACAAACTAAATTATAATTCTTGGTTTTTGGAATGAAACATACCTTTGGGGCCTTCCATTTATCTGAAAAATAAATGTGAATAAAATCAAACCGAACAGAATCTCCTAGAATTCTAATAAAATCCTTGACAAAGAATAATGGAATTTGGTCAAGCTCTGTAGTTAGCTTGTCTTTAGTTTAATATTAACGACTAAAAATAGTTTTTTTGGACATAAACGCTGTAATAAATACTCATTTATTCTATGAAATTAGATATGAGACAAGTAGTCTATTCCGTGTTCCATGATATTTTTTACTTCTACCTATGTGAATTTTTCTTATGCTTACATCTCTAACAGGATTAATATTAATAAAGCAATAAATTGGACAAAATATACTAAGTGACATATAAATCCGAACACCCAGTTTAAATGGATTTATTTTAATAAAATTCTGTATAAGTACTTAATGAAGCATAATGAGTAAATGATAAAAATTTCAAAATGATTGCATTGCTTTAAAGCCCCTTGACCTTTAATAATGTGTGGATGCACTCTGATGTGCTACGCATTCTCCAACGCGCCTAGGCATGCTTCTGATCAGGTGGTCAATGTCATCCTGTGGTATCTCATTCCAGGCAACCACCAACTCCTCTCGAAGTGCTTCTAGAGTCTGAGGAGGACGTTGCAAATTGAGCAATCTCCTACCCATCATATCCCACACGTGCTCAATTGGGGATAAGTCGGGAGATCTTGGTGGCCATGGTAACAATGTGACATCATTATGTTGAAAGAAGTCTATTGTGACTGTTGCAACATGTGGTCGGGCATTATCTTGTTGGAAAGTTGGATCTGCCAGGGTGTCAAGATTGGGTAAAAGATGGGGTTCTAGAACTTCGTGGATATAACGCCGCGCGTTCATGTTACCTCTGATGAAGATTAAAGGTGACCTGGAACCATAAGCTATAGCACCCCAAACCATAACTCCAACAGTGTGATGAACATGTCTTTCAACAAAAAACTGTGGATTCCTCCTTTCACCACGTCACCTTCTAACCCTGGCACGACCATCTTCCAGCTTCCCGAAGTCCCACTATACGGCCCCTATCAAACTCACTAAGTTGACGAAATCGTACAGGTCTCCGTACTCTAGGCATCGTAACCGATCGTAAAGGATGTCAAGAACCAAAATCCGCCAAAGTTGATTCTTTACTGCGGCTGAAATATTCATTTTTAGTTAGTGAATTAAAAAAAAGCAGTATAAAAACCGGAATGTCCAACTGATAAGGCTGAAAATTTTTTCACTTGTTATTTACAGTAAGATAAATACATTCACCAACTTTTATTAAAATAAAACCATTTAAACTGGGTGTTCGGATTTATATGTCACTTAGTATACAATCTAAAAATATTTTATACAAAAATGCCTATTTTTTACTATTTCCGATTTTTCATTCATCTTTCACGGGTCATTAGGTATTTTGAGTTTCAATGTACCGTTACGAATTTTGATGAAGCTTTGAGACTGTCTTAGTACTATTGACCTAATATATCTCCATTGTTATTGGGGTGAGCCCAAAAATTTGGAATTGTTTTACAAAAATATGTAACTGATCTTATTGCTTAGATTGATTGATTTTGACCTACGTTTCCTCTATCTCTTTTCTCGTGAAAAAGTTATGACAAATCTCAATTGACATCGGAGAAATTGATAAGAAGATGTGAATCTTGGATAAATTCAGAACTGTCATATAGCGAGAAAAAAAAATGTCTTGGACCATTGCTATATTTCAATATTTTTTGTCTCGACGATTTGTAAAAATTGTGCCCTTGAAAACTATACTATAATATGTATATTAAATTCGTGCCAAGATATCTTATTCATATGAATTTCTCCGAATGTAACATTTTTGTTGTGAGAGTTTACAAAAAAGTGCGTAGAACGTTAAATGTCAGCATAAATAATCTTTCAAACTAGCTTATTTTTATCTTCTTCTAAGAAATGTTTTCTGAGTTATAATATAAAGCTCATTGTAGAATGCTTCCAGATGATTGAGCTTATTATATTTCCGAACAAATTCCGTAAAAATACTTATAATTGGGCAGGTTGTGACCTAGCATCATACAGGGTTTGTCCGGAAAGTAATAGGAATCGTTTTCTTCCGCCATGACTGTACTTCGGAGCGTACGCGCACCGACTGGATTCGGTAGAGGGCGTTCCTAGCTAACGAATGAGCGGCTGGTCAGTTGTCTCCGAGCACTTGGAGAGTCAGGACAGGCATTTTTGCGCGACGTGTTTCGTTAGAGCAGAGGTACGCGATTAAATTCTGTATGAAACTCGGTAAATCTGCGACAGAGACGTTTGATATGATCAAGCAGGTTTACCCAGGTGTTGCTTTAGCACCAGGCCTTTTTGGACGGCCGGGAAGAGGTCGCTGATGAAGACCGTTCTGGAAGACCTTCGACTTCGACAAACACCGATAATATAACTCGTGTGCGCAAAGTTTTGAACTCAGACCGTCGACTAAGTATTCGTTTAATTGCCCAAATGTTAAATTTACCAAAATCTGTGGTTCATGACATTGTGACACAGCATTTGAACATGCGCAAGGTGTGCGCGAAGATGGTCCCAAAAGTGTTCACTGACGACCAGAAATTGCGGCGAGTGGAAGTGTGCCAAGAAAATTTGAACATGTGTGAAAGTGACCCTCAATTTTTGAATAACGTAATCACAGGTGACGAGTCGTGGATCTTTGAGTATGATCCCGAGACAAAGAGGCAATCTTCCGAGTGGCACACGACGACGTCTCCTCGCCCAAAAAAGGGAAGAATGAGCAAATCCAAAGTGAAAACGATGATCATTGTCTTTTTGGACATCAAAGGCTTCGTCCGCCATGAATTTGTTCCTCCTGGACAAACCGTCAACGCCAAGTTTTACGTGGAAGTGCTCAGGAGACTCAAACGAAGGGTCAGTCGGGTCCGACAAGACATCGCAGCCGACACGACAACGCCCCGGCGCACACCGCCTTTCTTGTGAACAGCTACCTGACCAAGGCCGGCATCCCAATGCTTCCGCAGCCGCCTTACAGCCCAGATGTGGCCCCCCGGACTTTTTTTTATTTCCTCGCCTGAAAAGGCCGATGAAAGGCAAGGCATTTTGAGCCGACAGAGGGGATCCAAGCAACATGCACCACGGCTCTCAAGGCTATTCCGGAGAATGCCATCTGTGACGCCTTCAATGCTTGGAAATCGTGCTGGCAGCGCTGCATCGACGCAGAAGGAGCCTATTTTGAAAGTTTTTAAAGAATTGTAACGATTGGCTCAATAAATTTTTTTAAATCGACTCAGTCCTATTACTTTCCGGACAAACCCTGTATATCTCACCTCAACTGGCAATGAGTCAGTAGCATATCTACCTTTTGTACCACAATTAACTTCAACGGTGAAGTCTTAATAATGGCGGGAGTCTGACTGTCAGTTCGATCGACGTACGCTCATATAAATTTTGAATGTTGCCATTATACCTTTTAGAAGTCGTATTTTTTCAATTCTTGGCTCAATTCTAATATTTCTAGTAGAAAAGCGTTTTCTTCCCAATATCTTTTTAAGGCCAACAAATGCTTCTAACATTTTCTGTTATTTTTGCTGCAATTATGAGTAATTGTGCGTTTATCATTAAGTTGTCCTAATATACATAACAGTATATTTTTTCCAGGTTGTCGAAGAATGATTAAAGTTGATGAAGACGACCCAGTGGGAGGTGAGCTGTTTACTTTACTCAACGATATTTCCTTCCAAATGGCACAAATGTTGAAATAACGAGGCCTACTTAAGCGTGAGACGTGTATTTATATCCTAGTATTTTCTATAATGCACCAGTATCGGAAAAGCGAAACGAGTTTTCAGTGTTAGCTGAAACAGATTTCTTAGAGCTATGAAGACAGTTAATCAGAAGGAAAAAAGTACAAACTGCGCCGAAAAAATAAACTCCTTTCTTCATGTGCTCAAAATAACACTATGTCTTGCTTAAAATTGCTGTCGAGTCAAAAGTTTTTAAAAGATTCATCGAAAAGAGCTTTTGGCTGATTTTATTAAAAACTCGACATGTTCAACAAATAGGACTAGTTCTTCATATAAGACCACACAGATCTACAGAATGAACCTATTTCTATGACTAACAATGGATGGTAAAGTGAGGTAGTGAGTTCTGATTTACTTCAAGACTTATGTGGATGTCTTACACAGTTACCATGTAATTAACAATTTTATTGAACAATACCCAAGGTGTAGGGATTTTTTTTATAGTAGGTGAAGATATCAAAAATCTTTATAATTAACATCATTTGTCAGTAAATATTTTGCTTTGAGATCAAAATAACTCAAAATAATGAAGAATCAGAGTAGAATTCATAAAGGAACCGACAGTTATTTCAACCGTGAAACAGAATAAATAAAGGCTTATTTAAATAACATGCTCTAAATTATTAGAAACAAAAACAATGGTAATTGGCGATTTGGGAACAGCGACTCAAAAAACCTAGATACAAAACGAAACTTTTAATCCTCCAGGTTCGTCTGGCTGCTAAATAAAACCACATATTCCTGAAATACTGTTTAGTGACGACGACGTTTCGGCCACTACGACTCACTTCAATAAAATGAAACATAATTACACTTTTTTATGTGAACCTTACTCATAAAGGGTATATCAGCAATAATTTGTTAGTGCTGGATGATACCACGCGATCTATATGACTTGTTTTCAATGGATATCAACATACGCAGACCCAATTGGTTATTACGTTGTCAAAATTTCCTTTAACCCCAGCAAGGTATCCCACTGCTATGTGAGTGAAGACTCCGAAATGGTGATCGGAGGACTCACGTTGAGGGGCGGGGTGTCATCGGCGATTGATAATGAAGCTTGGAGGGAGGAGGAGGTGCCGTTGCAGTGGTGATCACAGGACTCATGTTGGTGGGTGGGGTGTCAACGGCGATTGATAATGACGATTGGAGGGTGGAGGGGGTGCCGTAGCAGTGGTGATCACAGGACTCATTTTGGTGGGAGGGGTGTCATCGGCGATTCATAATGAAGATTGGAGGGAGGAGGAGGTGCCTCTGGCGTCATACGCGGCAAATCTGGGTGTGACCAATCTCGATTCGCCCGGGGGGTGGCGGGGTTTATTGGGAGGATCCGCACTCGCTCAGGCTTCCCCTACACAATACAGAAATAAAGTAAGCTGATCATTCTCGTATCTTATACTGCAAGATATCTTGCCACCATTATGTTGATGTAATCCAAAAATTAATTCTAAAATTGACCCTCCATAGGGAGATTACTTATTCAAGTGATTCTGCATATGTGGAGGCTCAGCTATTAGATTGCAGACAAATTTGTTTTATTATGGTCTAATACATTATATTAAATATTCGAAATACTTGAATCGTACCATTCATAACTACCCAACAAGATTCAATCAAAATTCAATGTGTATTCCACAAACATCAAAAAAAATTACACAACGATCTCTGTTTTTCTTGGGACCAAAATTCTATAACTTCATACTAGAGTCATTAAAAGTAATTAAATCAAACAGATCATTTAAAAAAGAACTAAAGAAATGGATTTTACAACCACCAAGGTGCTGCATCCACGAAATTGTAGATATGAAAAATCATTATCAAAATTAATAATATTTTTCTTAGATTAACATCCATACTTTTACTTTAGTTATAATTGTCTGGATATTTTTCCTGACATTATGAATTATTATTCAATTCACCAAATTATACAGTATTAACGTTTTTTTTATACACTGACTGTACTTTTAGTTTTTATTTTCAACAAACCCAAACACAAGTGCAAACTTTTTTGGGTGCTTTATGTTTATTGTGCACAATATTTAATATTCACCTGTATTTTGTGACAATAAACATTATTATTGTTATTATTATTATCACGTAAAAGAAATTACAACCCTTGGCCTTATACACAAAATTTGGACTACCTGCTAGCAACTCCAACTAGTACATCTACTAATCAATCTTGGAGGCAACAAATCTAATGTCAGCTTTATAGTTCAATCTGGCGCTCGGCAAAAAGTTTTAGATAGCTTTTTTGAGCAGATCTCGATGTGCTCTTTTCGAATTTTCACTCGTATTGAAAATTTATTTCTACATCTCCATTCGACTTGTCTATGGCAAAAACAGCTATATGTCAAATTAAACATGAGACAACCTCGTAGATTCACGTTCTCACCGGCAGGTTGCAAATGTGACTTCCAGTTTTGACAATATCTCCTATTCTGCCCTCCCCAAGGCAAATGACATTACCAACCAAACTAGAAATAACTTCCTATGACCTAGCTTTTTGAACATTTGGAAAGAGCGCATTAAAATTTATGGAGATTTGACCCTTTTACTATTTATCAAACATTTTTCAAGTACCTAAAACTAGCCAACGAATCAGGGACAAAAAATGGATAAAATTAATAAGACATAATTGTTGAGGCTTAATTATGAAAAATTGCTGCAATTTGTATCACATTGTTTAGCCTGTGAAGCTTCAGTGCAATGAGTTAAAAATAAACCAAACAAATTGCTAAACTATTAAATCATCGAAGTGTATCTACACTTGCCAACATTACAGTTTCACGAAGGTCTGAATTGATGCTATTTTGAAGCATATAATGGAATCAAATTTCATCTTTATCAATGCAGCCAGAGACGGATTCAGACACAATTATTTAATACTTATCGTATGGATAAAAAAGAAAATTTCCTGCCTTTTATTACTTACCTTTAACAGACTGTTTTTTGTCACGCAGAAGTAGAACTTAGCTTTCCATACCGAGATGTGAAGATTAGGAGAGGAGAAGACCCTAAGGATTTTTATACTTTGGATGATGAAGTCGGCAGGTAAGACGTTGATCTAGTTTGATTATCCGGTGTACAATGTTCATTCAACATGTTAATACTGATTAGTATAGTGGCATTTCGATGAGGTCAGCTCAATTATCCTGTTTCTTACGTATAAAGACTTGTTTTAAAATATTGCTGGCAATACAGAAAAACAGCTCAAACGTTTCGTTTCCCACAACTTGAAACACCATTTCTGTCGTTTTTGTAAATTTGCTTTTACGTTATCTATAAGCAACAAAAAGTCTATTCCTGAACTCTCAATCGTTAGGAAACTTTAATATTTGACTGTCATCAAATAATAAAGTATTACTTCCTCGTATATTTTTGTTGTTATTGGAAATTTGGTCAAGCCGAACACTCCGGGCAGAGAGAATTTCCCGTTTTATACGCCACATGTGAATTTGCCATTGTCAAAAATACATAAACAAATTCGTCGGATAATTGGTAATAAATTGTGGGAGAACCAGCCTGTTTATTTGGCTACCGGACAACAAAAACGAAATTTTTCATCTAGTCTATTCGCAAATCACGTGTTGTGCCTATATTTCCAACTTTATATTATATGAATAGCTTTTTAGGGTATCTAAAATATATTTCAGTGATATAGATGAACAGAATTGGAACAATGAATTTGGTAGAAAACAAGAATAAATATCTTTGGAAAACAGCGGATATGGAAAAGTGGATACTGTATCCGCTGGCATCCTTATTTTTGTCACAATTGAATCTAAAATAAGTATCTTGGTGAAGATAGTATACAAATATGAAAAGAAAACTACCCAAAGGTGCTGGTCGAAAAACTTCAATTATTTTGTGTAAAGCTGCAAATTGATAAAAGAAACCTCTGCAATGTGTACTACTAGTCAACCTTCATAATTTAGGAACGTTCATGGTTGTTCTATTTAATGTATGTCATAGTTTTGTATAAAATTAGGTTCTAAACTGTTTGTGATATGTACGAGGGATGTCCTTTAAGTTTTGCATATGAAATAAAACAAACGGTAGGTTGTTTTAAATGACTTTATTGTTTTTCGAAGTATTCTCCACGAAGATTAATACACATCTGCATGCGCTCGAAACAATTTTCGAAGCACTTATTCCACTCGCTTGCTGGCAGATCCAAAACGCCATTTTTGAGTGCGTCAACTGCTTCTTCTGGTGACTGGAACCTTTGACCACGCAGTCTGTTTTTAATCTTCGGGAAAGTAAAGAAATTGTTAGGACTTAGATCGGGACTATATGGAGGATGGTCCAATAATTCCACGTTCTCTTCCGTTAAATACTGCCTTGTCTTTTGGGCTGTGTGCGAGCTTGCATTGTCTTGGTGGAGGATGATTCTTCTTTCGGGGTTGATTTTTCGAAGCTCGGTGATGACTTTTGGCAAACAAATGGTGGTATACAGCAATGTGACATGTGCTACTTGATGGTTCGTCGGAAACTCGCTGAAGGACCTCTTCTTCAAATTCGACCGTTCTTGATACAACCGCGCTGCTGGTCGTGCATTGCAGCTTGTTGCTCCGTATGCCAAACGCATATCCGCCAATTCTTGATTGGTAAAGTTTTCCATTAGCAAAAATTAATTTTTGTTAAATTCTTGCAAACTTTACAAATACGATAGCACGACTAAGGCGATATGGAATGCAGCTACAAAAAACAATCTCTGTAATCGTTCTTAAAGATAACAACACACGAATCTTTTCTACTGTTACACTGAATAACCCATAGTTCTGAAACAACCTGTATATTAACTATAATACCAGAAAACTTACGTTGTTTTCTCGGGGTGGGTCTCCGTTCACACATCTTAATATCATCACGAACAAAATGATTCAGCTCCACAATTTATATAAAATTAGACCAGCACACCAACTTTTTGTGACTAGTTTTCCTCTACAGTCAAACTTGTGGTTACACGCTGATTTTTTTATTTCAGGGGCAAGTTCGGCACAGTCTACAAATGCGTCGAAAAAGTCACGGGGATGAAACTAGCGGCAAAATTTGTAGCATGTCCAAAGAAAGAAGACAAGAAAAATGTAGAGAGGGAAATAGATATAATGAAAACCCTGCAGCACCCCAGGCTGTTGCAGATATATGATGCATTTGAAAATGGGAAAATTATGACAGTTATCTTAGAACTGTAAGTAGAATCAATCAGTGTGCAAGTAGGTCTTTTTTGATAAAAAAAAGATTAGATATTATCATGTAATTCTTGAATCTTTTTTACGAAAAGTAGGTAAACAACTCTGGAGGTAAACAACCACTATTTTAAACTGAAATACGAGCCCCTTCCCACTTCAGTTGGCCCACTTCAAGATTTGTACCAAAATATGCCTTTATAAACTAAACATGACGAAACTATTTACTTCTAAAACAATTTATTTTCTCAAAAACATTTTAGATACACTCTAGTCGTAAAAAATACATATTTGAAATCACTTAGATCTATAACTAATAGAACATCTAAACAAATAAACAATGTGCGAATAACAAAGCAACAATTGAAAGATTACCATTGGGTAACATCACCTTCATTTTTTATTACGGCTGAAATGCTTTGGGACATAGTGTTAACCAAGTTTTGTCAAAAATTTGGTGTAAAACAATCCTATATTTCTTGAAGCTTTTGTCTCAGTTCGGTGATTGTACGAGCAGGATGTTGTCGTAGAACCTTTTTCATCTCGTGCCACAAAGTTTCAATAGGTGACCGATCTGGACTGCTAGAAACCCATTTCAAAAGTGGTACATTATTTTCTTCCATCCATTTTATAGCCTTTTTTGAGGTATGGCACGCTGCACCATCTTGCTGAAACACAAAATCTTGGCCGGATGTCAAACATTCTTCCATTACTGGTAAAAGCGATTCTTCTAAAATTGCCAAATATTTGTTTGTATCCACATTTCCATCAATAAAATGAAGTTTTCCTACTCCTTTTGATGACATACTGCCCCAGACCATAATGGATGCTGGATATTTCACTTTTCTCTTCAGACAGTCAACATGGAATGCTTCATTTTGTTTGCGAATAACTCTACCGCGACTATCACCAACACAAACTTCGAATCGGGCCTCATCACTCACATTGTATTGCACACTATTGTTGAGATGTCCATTGTCTATGTTCTTTAGCCCATCTAAGCCGATTTTTCTTTTGCAGTGGTGTTAATAGTGGCTTTTCTTTGGCCTATAAACAAGTTGTGCAACTTTAGGGTTTTTACTTCACTTTCTTTATAATAAAACTTACCTTGCAAGTGCTAAATCCCAGTTTGTGGGCCTCTCTATGAGTTGTGGACCTCGAAATTATCGTTCCATCAGCGTTACTCCACAGAGCACTTAGTTGTAAATACCTAATTGGCACGCCTGTTTTCCACGATTATTCTTCTTAATGCTCTTCGGTCGGCATTTGTGGTATTACTTTTTTTCACATATCGTGGCTTAATATTAACTGAACCAGTTACGTTATATCTTCTATCTAATATTTCTTGCACTGTACCGCGATAAGTCTAACAAAGTTGCAATTTCTGAGTTTGATTTCCAAGAATTAAAAAATTTAATTTTCAGTAACCGAATTTTCTCACTAATAACCTTTCCTCTACCCATTTTAAAAACCTTAACTACCCAAAACTATTTTAAACGTATTCTGACAGCTGCGATTAATAAAAACAATTGTCATGGCTTTTATTTTTCACAGCCACCTATGCGTTAAAGACTTATTTTGCATTGAAATGAAAATAGGTTGATATGCTGTAATTGCAACATGTGTTATTTTTATGCTGCACATTTGATTAGGGAGTGATAAAGTTGGTGTTTTCTACTATATATTATCAAAATATTCATTGTTAATATTTTAAACCTATAACACCCTGCTACATTTTTATTATTTCTGTTTGATAAGAAAAAAACTAAGATTTCAATAGTTGGTCCAACTGACGTGGGAAGGGGCTCTTAATAAAAGCACTCAAATTTAGTTTGAGATTTGTAAATCACAATCCATACATTCATTACATCAAAAAGAGGAACATGGATGTTTCTAGCATGACTCAGCCTGCAGGCAAATGCATGAGATTACCACAGTTATGACATGTTTATTTTCACGCATTCATATAATATTCATATAGATGTACATTCGGAGATTGGGATACGTCCAAAAAATATATATTAGATCCAAGACAATGCAGAATAAATCATTTCTAGTTTTTGATCTAGCAAATAAAGTTGGACCTTGGCATAGAGTGGGATCATAAATGTAAACATATTTCCTTGAAAATGATACAACTCATGTTTTTTCTCGGAAAAAAAGTATTGGTCAAAGAAAACTGTATGATCTGACTAAATATTTGAATGTAAGCTTTTCACCATACAAGTACTCATATTATATTATCATAGACGCTAGATAATATTGACAAAATTATATGTCAAGTATATGTCTCTGTCCCAATAGGCACGACTTTTTTGTATTTTCTGTCGACGTATCATCCCGTAAACACATACAGGTATATCATTCATGGAAATATTTTTAATCAAATATTTAAAATTGCAATGCCAATTATGTTGTTTAACACGCCACATTTTTGACGCTCTCCGTAGTGACGTCATAACCCTTGATACGTCATTTGAATGTTTGGTTATTACATCGTCGAGTTTCCAAAGGGCTCTACCACGCAAAGCGGTATAAACTTCAATGCGCCCGAAAGCCAAACATTTAAAGCAGCTTTCATACTTGAACATTACCTGTACTATTGTAATTGCATATCACCGGTGGTTCAGCCCGTTGCCTAACTAAAAATAAATACTGTGTTCAGCATAGATTCAAACACCAGAGGTTCTAGAGTTACTTTGGGGCATAAAGTAGTCCGGGGGTTGAAAAGTGGAATCTAATGACCAAGAGACATATTCATATAACGATGCCTCGTCGAAGAATCGGTTCTAAAAATTATGTGTTCGAAACATGCTTTTAATCCATGAGTTTCTTATTTGGTTAGTGGTTGAATGTTCCTGAGTACGATTTCTTTTTTAGAATAGAAGGAGGAGAACTTTTCGAAAGGATCATAGATGACGACTTCATACTAACAGAAAAAAGCTGCACAGTTTTTATGAGGCAAATATTGGAAGGAGTCGAGTTTATGCACAGACAAAAGATCTTGCACTTAGATATGAAGGTAAAAAGAGTCTTTATGTTTCTGGTTCGTTTTGCAATACATGTTTTGTAATGTTATATTGAGGTCCTGATGTCAATGGACGTTATCTACAGTTTTTGAGAAATCATCACCGTTTGGTTTCATTTCCCTTAGTGTCAAAAATTTAATATCCGTGATTCAAGGAATAACATTACACCATATGAAGAATAAAGCATCCCACAAACCGGCGCGAAATATTCGCTTTGGCTGCAAAAATTTCGCGGCAATGAATTCGCGATCAGATTAAAACGCGGCGGTTTACAGACAGGCTCAGACTTGTGCGAAGCGAATGCGATTGTTCCAGCGTTTTCATCGCGGCGTATTTCAGTTCGCCTTTGACCGCGTTTTTGACGCCGTTCTTCAAAAATTCACAATGGCAAAAACAGAATTATTGATAGAAATAGTGAAAAAGTATCCTTGTTTGTATGATTTGTCGAACGATGAATACAGGAATGTGAGAAAGAAAGACAAGATTTGGATGGAAATAGGAAAAGAATTAAATACAAATGGTATGTACCTAATATGTTTTATTAACTTGTTAAATAATTTACAGTCTACACAAATGTGAAAACGAACATTCTATATATTGGGCATAGGCATATCAGAATTAAAATAATTTACGAATTTGTCACGAGTAGAAAATGCTAGCCTTGCTGCCCGCCGAGGATCATTTTCTATATCAGTAAAAGCTCCAAGCACGGGTTCTGGGGGATCTAAGAATTGAAAATATTTGTCATCGCCACTTTTAATTCATAAAAAATTGTGTAAAACACATGCCGTACGTACAATTAGAATAGTAGTATCTACTTTAGTTTCTAATGGCCTGTAAAATATTCGCCATTTTTGAGACAAAATACCAAACGCATTTTCCACGACCCTTCTAGCTCGACAAAGTCTTACATTGTATTTCTCTTTTCTGACGTCTGTTAAAGTCTGCTTATAAGGAAATGGTCTCATAAGGTATGGTTTTAAAGCAAATGCTTCATCACCAATTAAGACGTACGAGCAGATTTCATTTTGCCCAGGGAGAAATCTAGGTGCAGGGACACTCATTAAATTTTGTTCAAATCGTTTTCCCATGTTTGAGGTTTCGAAAATACCCTCATCACTATTTTTTCCGAAACCACCAGTATCAACACATATAAATTTATAGTCCGGGCCAACGATGGCCATAAGTACTATTGAATATTTATGTAAATAGCACCAGTAATTGGAGCCACTGTTGTTAGGTCTCTTGATTGTTACATGTTACCGTCCACGCTGCCAATGCAATTGGGAAATCCCCATCTATTTTCAAATTCTTCAGCATATTTTTTCCATATATTCTCTGTTGGTTCTCGTAAATATATATGCTCCATCTGTCTGCATATCGCTTCACAGACTTCGGTTACGATTGCACTCACTGTTGTAAAGCCAACTCGAAAGCTATGCCCAATGGTATAGAAGGTGTCACCAGTGGCAAGGAATCTATAAAAAAAATCGTTTTTAGGTGATGAAGTAAAAAAAAAGGTGGAAGAATATCAGAGACACATTTGCAAAATATATAAAATCTACCAAACCAAAGACCGGCCAAGCAGTGGGCAACATAAAAAAATGGCAGTGGGCTGACTACATGGAATTTTTCCGTCCTTTTTTGGCATTTGCCAAAACGTCGTCTAATGTGAAAGATATTGACGTCATACATTATGAGACTGCCGAATTTAACTCAAATATATATCAGGAAAGGGCTGGAAATGTAGAAACCGAAAATTTGGAAGACCGCGGCCATGGAGAAGATGAAAATGCTGATGTAGATGCAGAAGATGCACAGAACGCCTCGGCAACACAGACAGCACTACCTTCTTCACTGAACACTACAGCAGTGACTACTCCAGGCCACACCTTTCCGCAGACTGCAACTACACCAAAATATAAAACGAGCAGAAAACGCTATGAACCACCATCTTCGTCTGTACAACAGCTCATTAATTATTTTGAAGGTAAAAAACCTAAAAAAGAGAACGAGGCCACAGATTCACTTTTCTTGGCACATGCACAGACTGTGAAAACACTTCCCTTAAAGCGTCAAGCCCGAATAAAACTAAAAATAGCCGAATTAATAGCGCACGAAGAATTTGAACATATTGAAGAAATGTCTTCAGCGTCTACCCAGAATTCTGCAAGTATGTATGATAGTAGTATGTCGTCCTTCCCAAGCGGCACTGGGTTTACTCCAATAATATACCCAACAGAGGAGGCAAATTCTGCCTCGAATTATTTAGCAACATTTAGTACTAGTGGCAACATGTAGTCCAATTATTACAATAAAATATTTATTTCACGATCCCTGAAGTTTTCGTATTCGATAAGCCTGCTAATTTTAATACATATAATTTCTTTACCTGAGTGTAATAGCAAGTCGTTCTTCTGGCGAAATAGCTTCACGATAATTTGAGTCAGATTTTCGTATTTCATCTTTCACCAAGTTCAATATTTCATCGAAACACTCTGGAGTCATTCTAAAATATACGTAAAAGCGCTGTTCATCCAGCCGAAGTTGTGGCATCAAGGTATGGTATTCCCCAAATTTATTTCGTTCCAAGTTAATATCATGTACCCACTTCCTTCGTTTCCTAAACAAAATTGAAAATATTTGTTTTATGTACTTCGTTAAACTTAATACATACCCAACTATCAAATGGCGTTAAATAAACATAACTTACTGTGCATTTTGTTCCTCTTCTAAAGCAAGAAATAGAAGTGCCTCCTCTTCTTCTGAAAACGAGCTCATTGCAAAAGGCAAAAATAAAATGTACGCAACCTGTCGAAACCTTCACGTTCGCGAAGCGAATAAGACGCTTTGGTATGAATAAACAGGCGAAACAGATTGCGAATTTCGCTCTGAATGTCGTTCCGAATACTTCGCCGGTTTGTGGGATGCTTAAAGCTCGTGATCACCAAATGGAATGGAGTATGGTAAATCTAATGGAAATAATTTTATTAAAATTGTACCCTATATGTCATCGGCATTGAAACTGCACCACCATTAATTAAAGAAAACATTTAATATAAAATGTTATTCTATTATTTTCAGCCTGAAAATATCCTATGTTTAACAAAAACAGGAAACAGAATAAAAATAATCGACTTCGGATTGGCAAGAAAGTTCGATCCAGACAAAAAACTACAAGTCTTATTCGGAACTCCGGAGTTTGTGGCACCTGAAGTTGTCAACTTTGAAGCTATCGGTTACGGGACAGATATGTGGAGTGTAGGAGTCATCTGTTATGTTTTGTAAGTACCTTGATAGAATGTATATATGTAAATGCCTGTACAGTATGTCTGCATCAAGTCTGAACCATAACACGGAAATACGTGAAAATTTGTTGTTTGGTTACAGGTATGGCTTTATTCGCGAAAATATACAGGGTACTCAAAAAGTATAAAGAGTTTCGAAAAATACGTTTCCTAGAGAAAAATGTTCTAGAACAAAATGTATTGGAGGTATGATAAACTGCTGGTTTGGACCGAGTGGGCCAATAATAAAGGACGCCGGCTGTATCTCAACAACTGCTAAGCTTAGAGCTATCTGCTCAAAAAAATATATATAACGGAAGTGGTCAAGAGAAACTAGTAGAAATTATTATAATCGGAGTTGCGCTTGAGAGTATTTGGGGCACCTAAGTCTCTTTAGATATTGACGAGACAGTCTCCTTGATTACCTTCCAACCTGTTTTTTTGCTCATCTCACTAATCTCTCTGATCTTTGGGAGATTCGGACATGGTATTCCCTGCTCGCACTCCGCTATTGTTCGATAAATGTTTTCATTCTAGAATATTCGACAGATTTCAGCTTTGGTTATCCGCCGAACCAACTTGTAGATATTTTTTTTATTTCTAATTTGTACATCTTAAAGCGAAAGCCTCAAAATGAATAGATGTCATCTGACAGTAAGGTAAGTAAACAAACTTTTGTTTCCAAAGGCAACTTGATATTATTTTGTGTATGTTAAAATTAAAGCCAATGAATTTTGTGCCAATTTATATTATAAAGTACTCCGTAATTATGCTGCTGCTGCTTTTCGGAGAGAGAAAAAGGCTTATATGGAATACGAGTATATCCTATCTGGGAGGAACAGTAAAGCAATATGGAGTTCTCTTAGGAAACTTAATATAGTTAAGTCCTCTATAAATACTCTTCCAGATAGCTTCAATGACGCAGATGAAATAAATCCACATTTCTCAAATATTCCGATCATAACCAACACACAAAAGCAATCAGAACTACTGAACAAATATCAAAACAATAAGTTTCCCAAGTCATTCTGTTTCCAAAAGGTTACCAAATAATCTGTTGCGAAGAGTTTCTCATTTATTAAAACTAATGCTGTAGGGGCTGATGGGATCTCACTCATTATGATAAAATAAATGTTCACTTTGCTCCTAGACCATATTACATTTATCATCAATCGCGCAATATCAAAATCCTCTGTTTCCCTGATGCTTGGAAGCAGGCTATAGTCATACCTATTCCTAAAGTAGCGATTCCCACGTCTGTAATGCAACTTAGATCAGTCAGCTTACTTCCCGCATTTGCGAAGCTTTTGGAACGGGAAATGAAGATACAATGCAGTCTGGATTCAGGGAAAATCATAGTACAACAACTGCTCTAGCCAATGTCACTGATGATGTTATAAGAGGCCTTGATCAAGGAAATATTACTTGTTTAGTTCTGCTGGATTATACAAAAGCTTTCGATATGATAGACCCTGAAATTCTGCTAATTAAGCTGTCTTACTATGGTTTCACTGACGCTGCAGTCAATTTGATAAGCTGCTATTTGTCAAATAGCAATCAAAAGGTCCTAACAGCTTCGAAAATGTCACAGTCAACTGCTATAAAGTTTGGTGTTCCTCAAGGTCCCATATTGGGACCTTTACTTTTCTCTCTATATATACAGGGTGACTTCGAAGTTGAGTCATTTATTTTAACAGTGAGTAGATCTGATCAAAAGAAATGTTTGTTCCTTTACCATTTTTCTGGTAAAATTAGTAACAAAGTTATAACCCTTTGGAAGTTTAAGTACCGCCCTGTCTCAATAATAATATTATGTGCTCGTGTTTGGCAACAATGGATATAATCCGCCTTATCGGTTCATCGCATCGGAAACAAAAAAGCGAAAGAATTTGGAACGATGTTTTTACAATTATTTTATTCAGTTGTATACAGTCAGTGTCAGTCGGTAACGCGTGAGTGAATAGTGGTATATGTTGCGTGGCTCAAACGAAATCAAAAATGGCACATGTTTACGAAAATGCTGAACTTGTGGACATGATTCTTATTTACGCGGCATCACGGATTTATGCGGATCGGTTTCCCAATCGAGTGGAACCAACCCCTCGTGCCTTTGTTAATGTAGTACAAAGGGCTCGTGAATCAGGTGACTTAAGACCTCACAGGGAAGAGCATGCCGGTGCTCCAAGACCGCACGATCAAATACAGGTCCGCACTGAAATACTTGTCTGGAGGATACTTTATAAAACAAGGTAACATTTTTTTTTAATTTTTTCTTTATTTTTACACACATATTTTGGTTTATCTTCCTTCTACAATCATTATCTGAAAATTAATGACTCAACTCCAAAGTCGGATTTTCATCAATATGTCCATAATTGCACAATCCATCACTATGCCGATGATACTCAAATGTATTTTAGTTTTCAACACAAAGACTTTAAAATAGCAGAAGCATTGTTCAACGAAGACTTAACAAGGCTAGTAGACGTCGTGTGCTCGCATAACCTAAAAATGAATCCATCTAAATCTTCAGTTATGGTTTTCGGCTCAAAAAACAAAAGAACATTGATCGAAACGGAAATTAACCTTAAAATCTATGATTGCTGGCTTCCTATAATGAATGAGTGTAAAAACCTGGGACTCTGGATTGACACAGAACTAAAATACAAAAAACACGTAAATTCGTTATATGTGCATCATACTGCATTTTGAAGCAGTTTTATCCAAATAGGCAAATAATATCTACTTCAGTAAAACTGAAACTGTGTGAAACATTAATTATATCAAAGATCAGTTATTGTGACAGTATATATGGCCCCGCTCTATCATATAGTGAACAAAGCAGATTACAGCGTATTCAGAATTCGTGCGTCAGATTTTCTTGCGGAATACGAAAGTTTGTTCATATTTCTCATAAATTTAAGGAACTTGGTATTCTGCAGATTAAAGGCATGCAAAAACTTCACTTATTGACACTCATGCATAAGGTCTTAGCTACCAAACAACCACAATATTTGCATAATAAGTTAACACGATGTAGTGACATAAATCAACTGAATACAAGGAATAGAAACATGTTAGTGATACCCTTACATTCTAAGGCTGTCTACAAAAAATCATTCAGCTACAACGCGATTAAATTATATAATGATCTACCTGTTACATTCCAAAACTATACATTATTTAATTTTGAAAAAAGAGTTAAACTAAAACTACAAGTCGAGGTCTGATGATGAATACAAACTGCTAGAAATATGGACTATTCTTGTAATTGTTCTGTTTTTTGTGTTGTTAATTATTCAGTAATTATTGAGTATTATGGATACATTTTCATTGGTAAAATGTTTTATTATATATTTTTTTTGTTTTTTCAAACGTCAAGTTAAAAAACGCTAATCTTAGCGACACTGCGCCTTTGTTGTACTTTTACTTAGGTATAAAATGAAGCCCATTTATTATTATTATTATTATTATTATTATTATTACTATTATTACTATTTTTTGGGCCAACTTTTCCACCTCTTCCCATCCCCAACATAATTGGTTAAATTTTGTTATAGTGTTCGTGAAAATGGTTCAATTTGCAAAAAGAACAAGTCATTAAAGATCATCTGTTATAATTATGAGGGCTACACGTCGACAGCTAAAAGAATATCTGGCTTTTGAACCAATACGCGAATACATTAGAAAGTAGGTTAATAAGATCAATCCCGCTACTATTCGGGATATCCTCTGGAATTCTGTTGATGTAGTGTTTGCCAAAAATAAAAAGCGTGTGGATGCGAGACATAATTCATCAATAAATACGCTGTAAAGCTCGCTCGTTGTTTGACGTCACTGGCCACTTTGACGTCACAAATTTTCATTCTAGTGGGGCGGACGAGGTAACTGACACACAAAAAAACAGTTTTCGGTTCGTTTTTATGCTTGTAAACAGAGTTGTTATTGATGGTCTCGATATTTGTGTTTCGATGTTTGAAGATCACGATACTTCAAAACACATACCGGAAACGGTGTGAATTTCTGTGTCATGATCTGTGTCTAATTTTAAATAAAATATGATTGAGCTGAATGTTTTCGACTGTCCGAGAATGAGTTTCGTTCAGATGATTTTACAACTTCGGGAAGAGAAAAATGTTGCAATGACTCAAGTCAGGCTGAGGACCCACAGGAAATAGCTCGAGCGAATTCACGCTTGTACTCACGAAACATATACACTGAAGAAGGTTTAATTCGATGCTATTCAATGGCAACACGGTGACTTTTATGGTTGTAAGCGGCCATTTTTTGAGGGTGCGACATGGTTGCCAGATTGTGCATTAATATATCGCAAATGTTGTCAGCTCTACATATAAATCTGAGATTGCTATACTTTTATATACACCTTGGGAAAAAACATTATTATACATTATGATGAGGAAGAGAGATGGAAATATACAAAAGTATGTAGGTGCGTGAAAGACACTCGATTGTAGGATCCTATCTGGCAGCGTCGGAGTGTGACGGACAACGGGGTAAAGTAGAAGAGTGATAAAAGAGAGATGGCAGAACGAGCGCTGGCGCCTGCTGCTTAGACGGATGCGCTCAACAAATGCGATTTGTTTCTCCCATTCGCAGAGTTGCCGATACCAATATGTCATATATCTAAGAAATCTAAGTCTACCCAAATTTCGGGAAAAATAGCTGCGGATTCCACATAAGAGTATTCCAAAAATGAAAAAAGTTCAAACTACTAAAATTGTATTAATGTTTCATGGTTCAAATCATATTTTTCATGTTTGTATATTGTTGTATAAATGATTTTGTAATCCCTATTCTTGTTGCCAGTAGAGATACAACAGTATTGAGAGAAATCATGGACCGCTAGATAGGGCTACAACTACCATATGACTATCAAATAGTAGTGATAAACAGGGTTTATTTATAGCACAGTTGCCTGGTGTGGCGAATTTGCGCCATAGGGGCGATTTGACAACTTTGAAGGACAACTATAACGGGTACTATGGTGCCCGGTATTCGGGAATCTGGCAATACCTGATGATTCCTAACGTTTATTACGCCAGATTGTTTGCTGACTTGCGCAGTACAACATGACAATCAACGTGACTGAGCACCTGGTAACCCTGGTTTAAGGTGTTATATTTAAAGAGCTTGGAGCAGTTAGGTATCTAGGTCACATTTTTTAATGTATTTTGAGAAATCCGTAATGTTGAGTAAATTATACTAGATCACGTTTCTTGCTTAGTTTGCTGAAAATTCTACAATAGACGTACATTTTGAGAAACAGAGATTTGGTGACGACAAAATCGTAAAAATATAACGCATTTTCGTAAAATAATTTCTTTGTTGAAAAGACTGTGGCTTGATGACCCATTGAACGAGGGTAGTGTCCCGCTCCGCTTTGAATATTCGAAACACTATACTCCAGCAGCATTCAGCTTCAATGTTATCTTTATGAAGTTCTAACGTCTAGGCCATGCTGATTAAAAGCTTGAATGAATCAACACTTAACTCTAAATTCCCCACAATTCGGGAAGCTCTACTCAAATTGGCAACACAGCGTATCTGCCTATTATTCTCATTCGTGATACAGGTCTGCGCGTCTGCGGTCTGCTGCAAATTTCAGTATGCGTTGAGTCGATAGAAGAAGTACAGTAGATGTGCGCATTACGCACCAGTTCGATTGGACGTCCTGTGAACCGATTTCGATGATTTCGAGATTTCACGAAATCACCTAAATCACTCTACTTATTTTTATGAATGGATAATTGGTTTTGTAGCAATAAAGGTTGCGTCTCATAACAAAAATAAGAAGATACCCACTCTAACAAAAAATAGTACACTCTTAAAAATGTGTAACGAAAATAAAAAGATATTCTAAAAAAAAAAATAAGTTCTCAAAAATAAAAGGCAATAATGAACACAAATGTTTCAAATGGTTCTTCACAGCTGGGGCTCAAAAACATCTCCTTCATTCAATGAACAGTATGTCAGGCGGTTATAAAACTCCTGACGAACTCTCAAGAGGGTAGAAGGCTGTATTTGCCCGAGCGCTTCAACGATTTTCACCTGTAGGTTATGCAAATTGTCTGCTCTCTCATTGAAAGTGTAAACAGTACTTTTCACATAACCCCACAAGAAAAAATCATTGGGCGCTAGATCGGGTGATCTAGGAGGCCATTTTATTGTTCCGTTACCGCCAATAATCCGGTGGCCGAACACACTTTCAAGGTAAGTGTGTACGATCGCCGCATTATGCGCCGGGCATCCATCTTGTTGGAACCAAATATTAGCGAGATCAATGCCAAGCTGCCTAATTGCAGGAACAATCTGCGTCTGTAGTAACGCCAAATATTTTGCTGCCGTAAGAGTTCCATCAATAAAGAACGGCCCGATAATGTTATTACCTAGAATTCCTGCCCACACATTCAGTTTCTGTGGATACTGCGTGCGGACGGGAATACTGAGGTGTTTATTTTCCCGAGACCAATACCGAACGACTGAAGGATTGTGATGACCGTGGAGAGGGAATGTGGATTCATCAGTAAACAAAATGTTACCAATAAAACTTCCATCCCTGTTCGCCTTCTCCATGACCGTTTCACAAAACTCCATTCGACGGTATTTGTCTAAAGGAAATATTTCTTGAACCGTTCCAACCTTGAAGCTATGATAGCCGTTGCGACGCAAAATATTTCTTGTTGTTCTGGATGTGAGATCGGCTATTGGTACCATTTCAGCAATTTTTCTGCTTGAGTATGGCTCAGATACTTCTGCAGCGGCACAAACAGCAGTTTCGATCTCCTCCCTTTTCTCGCTAATTTTTGGTTTCCAACCTTCAGGGTGCATGCAGCTATGGCACTTATGTAAGCAGCCCACCCTCTTGAATTTTTCGTAGGTATTTATAACCGTTGCGTGAGACGAAATTGACCGATCTGGGAAGCGTACCGCAAATAATTCAACAACCGCGCGTGCTGAATTATTCTGGATGTACCATTCTATCATTTGGAACTTTTCTTCTTGCGAGTACATTTTTAAGATATTTTGGATTAAATAAAGACGCACCTTTCCTACACAAAACCCAACCGCAGAGTGAGTCATGAATCCCTTATCACACTTGACAACGGCACGCGCGTTAACGGTAGGAAATATGTACGAATAGCGATGAAAGTAGACGAACCGATGCGCTGTTGCCAAGAAATGATTTCCCATGTATAACAATGGTTTTTCCTAAGGTGTATAGACATTTGGTGGGATATGGGATATCTTGCATGTTTTATTAACATTTTGCGCTATCTTGACGAATAAATGCTTTTTTTCGTATGTTAAAATAGCAACGTCAATAACACAAGCTGTTATACGATCACTTATATCTACTTACTAATCTGGAAAGGTTCAGGAGAAAAACATATACTGCAAATACCTAAATATATATTTATTATATAAATCTCATACATTTTTCTACAAACAAATCAGTATTAACATCATTATGATCCAGATGTTTTCATTCCCCAGCCTTTGTTGGTACCTGCATAAATCAAGAATTAGAAAAAAATTCAATTTTGTTGATATGTTACTACAATTCACAGATTTCTTTTTTGATTAGAACAATAAAGGGTACCCACAGAAATTTTTCTCAGATGTGCTGATCATCATCAAGAGATAACTGTTACCACATTCTCTCTGGGGGCACCCATATTATTGTTCAATAACAATACTTGGCCTTGATTTCATTAAAATTATAGTGAGCGTTACATATCAACCCTACTGCTCTGACAATAGCTGATTTAAAATGAATTATGAAGACTAACTTGGACAAAAAGCAGTACAAATCATCACTAGTTATTGAGTCATATAAAAACTTACAAATGTTATGTTCTGCAAATATCCTTTAGAGCTGTGCCTTTAAGTTAGATCGGAAGTAATCACTGAGCTTCTGATAATTCTCAGGACCTCAGGGGTTGACAATGGCAGTTGTTGAACGTGGCGCTTCACTGTTCAAAGAGTGATGTGGAGATACAAACAGGTACGATCTTCAAATATTACATTCCTAAAATGAGTAACCGCTGCATCTCTGATCTTCCTCAGGATCTGCCAGAAGCCTGGCTAATGACTTGGATCACCTTAAAAAAGAAACAGTTTTGATGTGGAGTTTGTCTCATAGTATTTACAAACATAGGTATTACAGCTTTGTGTACTTACATTGTTATACTTCACAACTCCGAACAAAATGCATATGGCTCCAATAACATAATAAGGACTTTGTTTAATTAAAATGAAATGTTAAGAAAATGACATGCTGAAGAAAGTAAGGTTATTTTTGCAAAGCACAGACCACAGAGCACAGGAAGAAACCCGCCGGAAATTTAAATCTGGCCAATCAGACGTCAGTTGTGAATAAATCGCCATTTTTTGAGGGTGCGACATGGTTGTCATATATTATGCACCAGCAACACTGCTTTGTTTCCCATATGAGTTTCACCCCTGCTTGTACTGAAAGCGGATCACATGTTCCCCTGTCACCCCTCCAAGCCTGGTACCTCCAGTGTTGTCAGATCGAACGCTACGTTGCCAGTCTCGTCACCTAATTTGCAGACCTTGAGGAGCAGTTATGCATTCTGAGATAACGTTACTGCTTAGGGTTTAAGTTTGATAAATCTCTTAATCAAAAAGCTATAAATCTGTCAAAAGTCGTCAGTATCTGTTTTCTTCTTCACATTATTGTTATGAATACGATTTCGCTATTTAATCGTTTTATGTAACTGGTTTTATATATTTTCTCTCAATGGCAGGTTAAACAAACCTTGAGAATAGAACACATTTTTTTTAAGTTGTTGTGTTACGACTCTAGCGAGGTCTTATTTTTCCGCAGGCTATCGGGTTTATCACCATTCATGGGCCACACCGACATCGAGACGATGGCGAATGTAACAGTAGCAAAGTACGACTTTGACGATGAGGCTTTCGACGAAATATCGGAAAATGCAAAGGACTTCATCAGGAAATTGCTTGTCAAGGACATGAAGTGAGTATTTCCCTTTTTGTATTCATACACGCTACATCGCAACCATGGTCATATCATAAGTCTGTCTGTAAGTCACTATGTTTCAACTAACTGTGAAAGTTAATCAAGTGTTGAATATCATACTCATTTGGTACATTATATGTTGATGTATTAGAAGAATTCAGTCATTTATTTTGCCACCAAAACATTATAAACTAGTGGAATCGTTAAATAAATACATGCTCAATGATCTTGGTTCCAAGTATTTTTTGAAATTATGATATTTAGATGTTATAGAATTTCAAAATACTTTCAGTTAACAAAATATACGGTGGGTTCAACCCGTTTTAAACTATAAAACGAATTAGCAAGCTCGAAGATTTCAATTGATAGTAGCTTCTAGTTTCAGAAACTGAGTTGCTGTTTCCTAATATAATTCTGACGATATTTTTCACAGACAGATTTTTGAAATGATTATGTGCCCTTTCTTTACACTTCATTTTTCTCAAAGAACCCAAATTAGTAACATATCTTCGTTGTCAGGTACTTCAATTTAATTTCTATCAGGCTTTATCTGTTATATGCCCGGGTGATATGTTTCTTATGTCAATTTATATAAGCATGGATTAAAACATGTCGTCGACCCTGTATAAAAATATCATTTTGGCTTTTTGATTTGCTAATCAGGACCTGAAGATACAACGATATGAACAATCCCTAAAATTAGGGTTGAGATTTGGAAGGCGCTTCCTTTATTATATACTAAGTGACATATAAATCGGAACACCCAGTTTAAATGGTTTTATTTTAATAAAAGTTGGTGAATGTATTTATCTTACTGTAAATAACAAGTGAAAAAATGTTCAGCCTTATCAGTTGGACATTCCGGTTTTTATACTGCTTTTTTTTAATTCACTAACGCTCTAAAAATGAATATTTCAGCCGCAGTAAAGAATCAACGTTGGCGGATTTTGGTTCTTGACATCCTTTACGATCGGTTACGATGCCTAGAGTACGGAGACCTGTACGATTTCGTCAACTTAGCGAGTTTGATAGGGGCCGTATAGTGGGACTTCGGGAAGCTGGACTTTCTTTTCGGGCAATTGCAGTTAGAGTGCAAAGAAGTGTAGACACTGTGGTTAGGTGTTGTCAGGCATGGCTTCGAGAAGGCCGTACGCAAAGAGCAAGGGGCACTGGACGCCGCCGTAGAACAAAACAGACCGTGAAGATCGCCGCCTAAGATTATTGGCCTTAAGGGACCGTTTCTCCACTACCAGGTCCATTGCAAATGAATGGTTTGCAGAACACGGAAGACCTATTGGCATGCGAAGTGTTTACCGACGAATGAGAAGTTTTGGCTTGTTTTCATACCGGCCACACTGGGTCCTCCCTTTAACTCGAGAACACCGACGTAATCGCCTTGAGTGGTGCAGACAACGGTCACTCTGGGATCAGGAATGGAACAGTATTATCTTTAGTGGCGAGTCTCGATTTTGTTTAGGCATGCACGATGGTCGTGCCAGGGTTAGAAGGCGACGTGGTGAAAGGAGGAATCCACAGTTTTTTGTTGAAAGACATGTTCATCACACTGTTGGAGTTATGGTTTGGGGTGCTATAGCTTATGGTTCCAGGTCACCTTTAATCTTCATCATAGGTAACATGAATGCGCAGCGTTATATCCACGAAGTTCTAGAACCCCATCTTTTACCCTACCTTGACACCCTGGCAGATCCAACTTTCCAACAAGATAATGCCCGACCACATGTTGCAAGAGTCACAATAGAC
The DNA here is from genome assembly GCA_963669975.1 of Acanthoscelides obtectus. Lineage (NCBI taxonomy): Eukaryota > Metazoa > Arthropoda > Insecta > Coleoptera > Chrysomelidae > Acanthoscelides > Acanthoscelides obtectus. Next base: position 19,759,025 of record CAVLJG010000007.1, on the reverse strand, counting down.
TTCTTTCAACATAATGATGTCACATTGTTACCATGGCCACCAAGATCTCCCGACTTATCCCCAATTGAGCACGTGTGGGATATGATGGGTAGGAGATTGCTCAATTTGCAACGTCCTCCTCAGACTCTAGAAGCACTTCGAGAGGAGTTGGTGGTTGCCTGGAATGAGATACCACAGGAGGACATTGACCACCTGATCAGAAGCATGCCTAGGCGCGTTGGAGAATGCGTAACACATCAGGGTGCCTCCACACATTATTAAAGGTCAAAGGGCTTTAAATCAGTGCAATCATTTTGAAATTTTTATCATTTACTTATTATGCTTCATTAAGTACTTATACAAAGTTTTATTAAAATAAAACCATTTAAACTGGGTGTTCGGATTTATATGTCACTTAGTATACATATCCCTTTCTATAACTGCGATGAAAATTTTAATATACATGGTGGTTTAACGGTAAAGTAAAATGCTCATGCAAGTGATTGTGGGATCATTTAAAAAAACTTCATATGAACGAAAATGTCTTGAATTTTAAAGTATATGGTGGTACTGTTTTCAGTTTGAGTACACTTGTTTCAAACAAAAATCTGGTGTGCCAATGTTTTTCCTATAACAAACATCATTTTTATAAGTCTCTCCACTTCTGAGCGGCTAGATTTTCCCTTCAATTTCCATTTGGTTTTCAATAAAATATCTAAATTGGCAAGTCGATATCACCCAGAATTTAAAATTTAACACGTTTTGTATAAATGTCTTTATTGAGCCTTTTGCTTAAAGTAGAGCCAAGAATCACAACCGTGAATATTTTAAATTTTGAAACCTACATCAATCGTTTTCAAAACTTCCGTCAGTACAATACTCGTCGGTAACAAACTAGTGATATAGCTCTCGTTCGTTCGACCACAGACGGCCAACCATAGACAGCTGTATCGTGCTATTTGGCTCCTCATCAGCATGGTCTGGGCCTGGTCTCAGGTAGAACAACAAACGAAAGCAAATATTCTATAACTAGGCTATAAGGTTCATCGAAATAAGACGTCACAAATTACCATCTATTAAAAAAATCTATTACTAGATTCTTCAATGGCGAGTAAGCCGTATCTACTATACCACCAGGACCGCCGGCATCTAGCGGTCACACAATTCTACTAAAAGATGGCTGTATTATTTCGTTTCGAAATGTATTTTAGTCAATTTTATAACAGTTGTTCCTCTACTCTGAGACACTTCATCAAAAACAAGATAGACATCTTCTTTGAAACCATTTTAAGTACGGAAATAGCATTATCCACAACGCATCTGTTTCTGTTGCGAAATATACAGGGTGATTCACAAGTCGTGACTAGAAAAGTAACATCATACTCAGCACCGCATCTTAAGGGGGGGTCTTCTATGTTAGATTTTTACCTCGAGGGCTTCATTAAGAAGATACGGGGTGTTGAAGTTTAAAAATCAAAAACAATTTTTTCAAAACCGTCAACTAAAACTAAAATTTGGTATGTGGATTTACCTAAGTATTATCCACACTCAAAAGTCTTTACTTGAATGATAAAGGGTATTAGTGGCATTATTTTTTCAAATAAAAATAGTACGCCACTGTTTTTTTTTTCAAAAGGCACAATTTTCCGAATTTTACCTTCTATTTGCTACATATAATTACTCTCGTTTTTTATCTAGAGTGCATTGTTTTCGTAAAAATAAAAAATAACAAATTAGACAAACAAAGCTTTACTTCAATGAATGTTCAAAAAGACCACAATTCTGACGAATACAAGTGCAGAATCTTTTTAATAAAGAAAAATGAATTTCCGCAAAATTTGTTGTGGCTTGAATTTGATGGAACGCGTTATCTATTCTTTCTTGTAACTAATCAACAGTATTAATTTCTTCAGCATACACTAATTGTGTAAAAGCGCCCCACAAAAAGAAATCCAGGGGGTTCAAATCAGGAGACCTCGCAGGCCAATGCACCGGTCCGTTTCTGCCAATCCATCGTTGTCTAAAATGATTATTTGATTATGCGGCTTTGCCACGACGAACATGCCGTGGGGCACCGTCGTGCTGGTTCCACATTCTCACGCTCGTTGCTAACGGAACACCATCTAGCGAATTTTCTATATAATTCTCTAGAAAAGCTAAGTATGAGTGTGCATTTAAACGTTGTAGAAATACGTGCATAAAAAGTTGGCAATCGAAAATGCCGCATTATACATTTTTAGAAAATCTGTGGTTTGTTACAGAACGGGGATTTTCTAACGACCAAATATGTTCAATAGGAAAATTAAAGGTTCCACTCATCGTAAAAAGCGATTCATCTGACCACAAAACCAAATCGACGATTGTAACTCGGTTCATTATGAATGATCTAATTTGCTTTATTTTTATTTTTACGAAGACAGTGTACCTAAGAAAAACACAAGTGTAATTATATGTAGCAAATGACGTACTATTTTTATTTGGAGAATTAATGCCACTAATCTCATGTATTTCCGCTACTGGTGCACGTTAAAAACTCTTGAATGTGGATAATACTTAGGTAAATCAACACACCAAATTTTACCTCATTCCAGTTGACGGTTTTGAAGATATTAAAAAAAATGTTTTAATTTTTAAACTTCAACACCTCTGAAGTACTCGAGGAAAAACTGTTATATAACGAGTGATTTTTTAAGAGATATAGGATTTGATTTTCAAAAAAAAAAAACACAAAACATTTGAAAAAACGATTAAATCTTTATTTGAGTCGATAGAACGGTCGATATAATTTAATGTTTAAAGATTATTTGATGCAAATGTTGGCCGCGGCTCCGCTTTAGATGGCCCATGCGCAAGTTCCAATTTTGGCACACTCTCTCCAACATATCGGCCGGTATCTCACAAATAAATGCTTCAATATTGGCTTCCAGTGCGTCAATAATTGCTGGTTTATCCCTGTAGATACTAGCCTTAACATGGCCCCACAAGAAATGGTCCAACGGCGTTAAATCACACGATCTAGGCGGCCAATTGACGGGCCCCAAACGTGAGATAAACTGTTCACCGAACTCGCCTCTCAATAGGGCCATTGTTTCGTGTGCGGTGTGGCATGTGGCACCGTCTTGTTGGAACCACATGTCAGCCAAGTTCAGCTCTTCCATTTTGGCCATTCACAGTTACGTTCCGGCCATTGTCGTCTTTGAAGTACGGCCCGATGATGCCACCGGCCCATAATCCACACCAAACAGTAATTTTTTCGGGATGCATTGGTAGCTCTTGCAATGCTTCTGGCTGGTCTTCACTCCAGATGCGGCAATTTTGCTTATTAACGTACCCATTCAACCAGAAATGAGCTTCGTCGCTGAACACAATTTTTCGATAAAAATGTGGATCTTCCTCCAACTTTGCCAGCGCCCATTCACCAAATTGGAAAGGTTGTGTGAGGTCGTGTGGCTTCAATTCTTGCACCAGCTGTATCTTATAAGGTTTTATACCCAAATCGTGTCGCAAAATTTTCCACGGAGTGGAGTAACAGAGGCCCAATTGCTGCGAACGGCGGCGAATCGACATTCACGGTCATCACTAACACTGGCGGATACAGCCGCAATATTTTCTTCAGTCCTCACTCTACGTCTGCGTGTTGGTGGTTTAATGTAAACTGGGTTCGAAATTTAGTCACAAGCTTCCGAATAGCTCCCTCAGTAGGCCGACCAAATTGCCCATAACTTGGAAGCAGTGCTCGATGCACTCTCTTAACCGAGCATGAATTTTGATAGTAAAATTCAATAATTTGCAAGCATTGTTCGTTCGTTAGTCGATTCATGGTTATATTATAGACCAAACTAAACAAGTTTGATAATGACACAAGACACGATTCACGCGTCATCTGTCAAAAACAGTGTTGCCAAAAAGATACTAGCAAAAGAATCATCCATTAGAACACCCCCCTTAAAATGTGGTTCTGTGTATGACGTTACATTTTTGGTCACGACTTGTGAAACACCCTGTATGTGATTGTGATCAAGCATCAAACCAATGATCGTCAAAATTTCTGTACTAGCTTAGAATACATGCCATCCGTGACGATATCCATATATTTTGAACAATATAGTCAAAAAAGGGCGATTACAATTTACACAAAATCATCTCATCTCATTGTGCATATCTACCCCTTGACAACGAAAAACTCATCTACTACTCTACTAATGATTACTAATTTGGGTTTTTTGTGCATGTCGCTACTCATATACTAAGACTAACATCCTTCTAGCCAGCGACCGTCGCCTCAAGAATGCCTCGATCATCCATGGTTAAAGCGAAAACCAGCACTGACCAAGACTCCAAGCATGGACGTCACCAAGGATAACTTGAGGCAATTCGTTGAGAGATGGAACGAACATCCAAACTCGCCGTACGTTTTCGAGATCGCCAATTTCGGAAATCCTCCATCTTTAACTAGTGACGGTCGTAGTTACTCTAACTCATCTGAATCGTTATTGGCCGAGTCGCCTTCACCGTGCGAGTCCCTGGCCTCATTCCATGAAGGAGAAATGGATGATGCTGTGATGAACCTGTTACCTCCGCCTGTTGATTACCTGAGGAGAGCTTCCGAATCATCCGCGTTCGGAAGAAAGTACGACAACGCTGAAAAAATGAATTTGGTTGAAGAGATAAGGAAACTCTCCGACAAGCTCTATCAACTGTCTAACACCAACCTCATCAACAATGAGACTGAAGCTAAGCCAAAGAAAACTGAAATAAAGACGCAACCAGAAAAGGAATGTTCGATATCATGGAGGAAGCCTAAAAACAAACTAAATAGCATGTCAAGGGATGTTCCTATGTCTTCACTCAATATCCACAAACAGTCTTGCAGCACGTTCACTTCAAGAAAGTCTAGCGTAACCAACCCCAGTGAAACAAAAGATCTTTTGCTGCATTTTTTGAACTACTGGGACGGACCGAGGATACCCGCAAGGCCTAACAACAGACATAAGTCTGTATCTTCGGAATGGACAGAAGAGGATACTTTGGGTCAGAGGACTTTAAGCTCTTTGAACAGCTTTTTTCAATCTAGAGCAGTCAATAAGCATAACGTTCATTTTAAGAAATAAGTTTTTTATGTACTTGACGGTGAATGTTGTTTATCAGAAATATAAATGTTATTGTGTAAGTTAGAGTAGTTGTTTTATTTTAACGATGGAGTTCACAGATGACCCCGGAATATGATCACTAGAGATCGGATTATATGCATTTGCAGATTAAGCCTACTTTCGCTGGTTGTTGCATATTTCAACAAAAATCTAGAGACGTTGCATATTTTTGATGTAATTACAGGATAGTAAATTGAATTTTACGTTGCAGCTAGACAAATTTATTGATCTCACGCTTTTTCGCAAGACGATAGGGTTTCAAATAAAGATTTTGGCAGATGAGCATTCGAGTAAATTCGCGCCTACATTTAATATATAGGGTGACTTCGAAGTTGAGTCATTTATTTTAACAGCGAGTAGATCTGATCAAAAGAAATGTTTTTTCCTTTACCATTTTTCTGGTAAAATTAAAGTAACAAAGTTATAGCCCTTTGGAAGTTTGAGTACCGCCCTGTCTCAATAATAATATTATGTGCTCGTGTTTGGCAACAACGGATATAATCCGCCTTATCGGTTCATCGCATCGGAAACAAAAAAGCGAAAGAATTTGGAACGATGTTTTTACAATTATTCTATTCAGTTGTATACAGTCAGTGTCAGTCGTTAACGCGTGAGTGAATAGTGGTGTCTGTTGCGTGGCTCAAACGAATTAAAAAATGGCACATGTTTATGCGGATCGGTTTCCCAATCGAGTGCAACCAACCCCTCGTGCCTTTGTTAATGTAGTACAACGGGCTCGTGAATCAGGTGACTTAAGACCTCACAGGGGACGGCATGCCGGTGCTCCAAGACCTCACGATCAAATACAGGTCCGCACTGAAATACTTGTCGGGAGGATACTATATAAAACAAGGTAACATTTTTTTTTTATTTTTTTTTATTTTTACACACATATTTTGGTTTATCTTCCTTCTACAATTATTATCTGAAAATTAATGACTCAACTCCAAAGTCACCCTGTATATATGTTCAAACAGTATCGCGAATTTCATGTTTTATCAATAAATATTTATTTATTCATGAATATCTATTTTGTCCCTTTCAAAGTAATCCCCATCAGAAATTATACACTTGTAATAACGTTTTTTCCAATCCTCGAAGCATTTTGAAAAATCATTTTTGTTGTTCAGCTCCTCCTTCGATGCCGTCTTTACCTCCTGAATCGTGACGTAGCGTCGTCCTTTCATGGGCCTCTTCAGTTTCGGGATCAAGAAAAAGTCACAGGGGGCCAGGTCTGGGAAATACGGTGGGTGAGACATTATTGGAGTGTTGTTTTTGGCCAAAAATTCGGACACAAGTAACGTTAGATGAGCAGGGGTGTTATCATGGTGCAAAAGTCAATTTTTGTTCTTCCACAAATCCGCGCGTTTCTGGCGGATTTCTTCTCGCAAATTGCGCATTACTTGAAGCTAATATTCCTTATTGACCGTTCTGCCGTGCGGCAAGAACTCATCAATGTTTTCGTCTGTTCGTCGCTCATATCTTCTCAGCCATATGAGAACATTTTGTCCCACCGATAAGCGTTGCTTTTGTCCAAAGTAGCTTCGCCGTATGCAACAGTCAACATTTGAAATATGTCCGCGTACTTCAAGTTGTTTTTTATACAAAATTTAGTACAGATTCTTTGATCCATTTTTTGGAATATACAAAAATCGGAGACAAGCTAAAACACGTCCACGCACAACAGCTGTCAAACACTGACTGAACATTCAAAATGGCCGATATTGTCAACATTAGTGAGGGTCATGAGTACCAACAAAACGCCACAAAAAGATCGTGAATCGAACATACGTAGCCCGCGAAAATTCAAAATTTGCGATACTTTTTAAAAAAGCCTCGTATGCTTCTAGTGAACATTGTAGTAGACGATTTTGGTAGTGCAGATGCTATGGCAATTTGTCAATGAAGAAAAAGAACATAGCTACGATTAGCACTCATTTCTTTTATTTACCTGCCAGTTTCAAAAAGCTTGCGGTTCTTGGATTGGCGCTATCCAATTAATAAAAAAATCCGGCAAATGAACTCCGCCTTGCAGTGGCCTAGCTAGAAGTCATGGGGCCCCGGGGCAAACATTTTTTGGGGGCCGTCATGGGTATGTTGAAGAATAAAAAATATCATGTTATAATAAAAAATTGTTTATTGTCATAAAAACAAAAAGTAACACAAAGTAAAATAATGAAATAATAAAAGACAAAAATTAAACAATAATAAATTTAAAAATCCCTTTTTCTTGCTTTTCTATTTGCAAATTCGTTGATAATATCATTTATATCAAGGTTTTGGGCTTCTTCATTCTCTATAGAGAGCAAAGCAAGATCGCTCAATCTAATCTGGCCTGTAGTAGACCTAAGATAGTTTTTTATAAATTTTAGCTTGTTAAATGATCTTTCAACAGTTGCAGTAGTTACAGGCAACGCAAAAAATAAAAGGAACATTAAGTAAACTTCACTTGAGTCGCTTTCAAGTACTCCATACTTACTTAAAATTATATTGAAATATTCCTTAATTAATAGATCTTTCTTAAGGTCTGTTTTACAAACATTTAACAAATTGGTATACTGAAATATTAAATTATTTAACTCAAATATTTCAGGATATTTGTTATAAATGGCTGTACATTTATTTTTAATGGATGTTTCATCGCAACTTAATATAATTTTTAGAAGAAGTAAATCAAACAATTTAATTTTTTTCATGCTCCTAAATCTATTAGAAATCTGTGTCATAACACGGTCCATAACAATATTAAAAACATTTATTTTAAATAAAATTTGAGTATTATTAAATCTGTAATCACTTAAGAGTTCGTCAAAGTGTTTTTTTGCTTGAATTCCGGTTGAATAGTCCATTTGTTAGCCAGTTCCGTAGCTTCAATCATTAAAATTTCATAAGAAGATCTTAATTCAGTAAGGTTCTTTTCTACTTTTCTAAAACAGTCACAGATTCACTTAAATCAATATTTTTCTTTTGAAGGACCTTTGAGGCGAAGTTAACCTGGGTAAAGATTTTATACAACATTGTTGAAATAAATACAAATTCAAAGCAACACATTTATTTTTTAATGGAAGAAGCTTCTTCTCTTTCTTCTTTTTTATGAGACTGTAACTCTATTTCTGTTGAAGATTTAATAATATCAAGATAACGAAGTTTGACAGCACTAATAGACAATATCGTTCCTGACCAACGAGTTGGATTTAATGTTTTTAAAGATGTTTTGGATTTACTGGTAAAAGAAGCTAAAAGATCCCATCTATTGATACTTAAACCAAAAAAAGAATATATATTTTGAAAAGTGGCAAAATATTGCTAGACCTCTTTACAACAATTTACGGCATCATTTATTACTAAATTTAAGTTGTGACTTGCACAATGTACATATTCGGCATTTTGTTGAATTCTTTTTATTTAAGCATTTACTCCATTATAAGCCCCACTCATTACCCTGACTCCATCGTAGCCTTGCCCATAACATTTTTCAATGGAAATATCTAGATTTTTTAGTATATTTAAAACTTCTTGAGCCGTTCCTCCAGCAGAATGATCTTTTAACTGGAAAAAACCCAAAAAAGTTTCTTTGATCTCAAACTTTTGAGATAGCAGATTTTTATCTCGAATTATGTGACACGTTCGAATGACTATACTTAATTGATCTATCTTTGTGATATCTTGAGTTGTATCAAGAAGCAAAGAAAAACATGTTGCGGAATTTATTTGTTTTGTTAATTCAAAAGTAAGTTTTTTTGAAAGGCAATCTATCAATTCATTTTGAATAGTTGGGCTAAGATATCGCACAGATCCAGAAGGCATTTCCACCACCTGTTGCATAACATCGTCATAGTCTGACAAAAATTTCACTTGAGCCATAAAATTCCCACTAAAATCATCTTGACGTTCACGGTGCCCCCGAAATGACAAGGAACATTTTGCCAGAAGTAATGTAATTTTAAATAATCTTTGCAACACCAGTTTCCAGAAGGATGCTTGAAATCTGACCTCTTCTTCTAGGTTCTTGTCAATGGCACGATTTTTTCTCCAAAGGTCGTGAACAGAGCAAGCTTCAATATGAGCTTTGCTTTTACTGTCCTCTTCAATGCGTGATGATAAATGTTTCCAATCTCTTAAGCCCTTACTCCAGTGACTGCACAATTTTGAGAAAAGCCAACAAGATTCACAATAGGCTGCATCTAGTACAGTTGAATAGCACAGCCAAAGACGATTGACAGGGCCGTATTTTGTAGTAGAAGAATAATAACTCTCACTAAAACTGCGATCATTTTGGTTCGAATCCTTGGGAAATGGACCTTTAGGTTTATTGGGTTCAAGACTAATAATAATCTTTTTATCTTCATCAGTAAGAGTTTTTTCCATGTAAAATCCAAGATCGCTACATATAGTAATGTTGCCATTAGAGGAACCTGGTGTAGTAAACATGGCATTGCTAATAACTTTATCAAAAGTAAAAGTTTTAGTACAAGGCAAAAGTTCTTTAGAGGTAGAACAAGAAATAAAAGTTGTTTCACGTGTCTCAGAAATATTGATAGTTACTTGTTCTTTTTCAGAAGATTGAGAGGGTTTAACAAATTTTTCTATTTTAGCATGATTTTTTAATTTTTCCTCGTTTAAATACGAGGGATGTCTTTTAAGTTTTGCATATAGAAACATAGTAGGCCGCGCGGATCGAACGTCAGTACTGAATCTTAACCTCACTCTTTAGTAAACTTAGATTCAAAGTTTCACAACAACACGTGCAGTGTTCTCACTACAGTGAATTTTTAAGTGTCACCAAGTCATTAGAAAAATGGAACTCAACCGAGAACATTTTCGCGACATAATTTATTACAACCTTCAGAGACAATTATCGCAACAAGAATGCCTTGCTGAGTTACTGTCCGTTTTCGGTAACGAAACGCCACATCAGTCGACAATTTCTCGTTGGTATGGAGAATTCAAACGTGGATGGGTGAGTCTTAGTCACGTCTTACCGACGATCCCAGGGTGGGTGCACCAAAAACGGCAGTCACCCAGGAAAACGTCGATGCTGTGCGCAAACTCATCATTGAAGATAGACACGTGACATATCGCGAGATTGATGCGTCCTTGAAGATCTCAAAGACCTCAATTCAAAAAAATTTACATGAAGAATTAGGAGTAAGAAAATTAGTTTCGGGGAGAATACTTCGAAAAACAATAGTCATTTAAAACTATCTACCGTGTTGTTTCATTTCCATATGCAAAACTTAAAAGACATCCCTCGTATAAGTTTGAAAGCCTTGAACAATAACTCAGGCTGTGAATCTTTATGTCAAATTGAGAGCTTTATGATGGGACTGGTGACGTTTTGCCAGAGACAATAAAAGCTAGATAGCACCCAGATTCAAATATTGTCCAGTCACCTCCGTGGATGTGGAGCGGTATTTTCCAACCTATAATAATATTTTGAATGATCAAAGGCACCGTCTTACCGCTGAATATTTGGAGCAATGCCTTATTGTTTGTGTTTACAAAAATAACAACATGTTAAATAGTCGTCACGTACAGATCCCATAGATAAGCCATTCAAGTGCCCAATTATTAATTATTTGTAAACAGATTTCAGAATAAAGGGTATGAAAATCATTGTTTTATTTTAACCATTTTTTATGCATATTTCAAACTTTTTATGTTGCATATAATCCGGTCTCTAATGATCACATTACACAAAAAAAAAGTCAGTCACCAGAAATAATATATATATAATAATTATTAAAATTTAAAAAACATTACAGCAAGTAATAACTTTCAACTCGTTATGCAGATATATTTTTCTTGGTTACACCTGCATTTAGTATCAATAAAACTGCTGACGTTTCTCTCACTTCAAATAGAAAAAATAATAGTCACCTAAAGGGTTAGTCTCGAAACACGGGCTAAATACTTTTTACGTTATTGTTATTTTGAGATAAATCTATCCAGTGTGAACATGGTTTTACTTTTATGGCTTCAATTTAATTTGTACTTTGAAGTGCGCCTATGACGACCAAACGAAAGTTATTTAAAAAGATCAGGGACTATAAGCAAGGCCCCACTAGCTTGGAAGCAGTGTAAAGTATAGGTCATATGTTTTGCATTAGTTTGTGCATAAATTGGACTTACCTTTTTATTTCCTAATAGTTTTTGTTCCAACAACAAATTCATTGCCAACCAAGGAAAAACATGATTGAATATAGGACTGAAAAATTCATTTAAATGTTCAACATTTCAATACAGCGTCTACATGGAAAAACGAAGTTGGTAATAGAAGTCGAAAGCATAGATCTCGAATTGAAAATTTGATTATGCCATCTTGTAGAGGAGCAAAATTGGTAACAACAACATGCAATTTGTTTTGAAATCGTACCTCAAATAAACTCGGGACAAAATAAAAATGATTTTGCAGTAAATCTGGTATATGAAACAAATGGTTATCTGATAGTTTCAAGGCATACCTAGGAAATTTTTGGATTCAGAATTAAAAACTCTATTCACATGTGTAGAGCTCCAATCCGACGTCCTTAAGAAAAAATGAAGTTGATGTCGGAAGACAAGAGACGAAACGTCATATTGAAATTCTAATTCCGCCATCTGGAAGAGGAAAAAACGTGGCAATATTAATGTGCAATTATATTTAAGTCCCACCATAAATATGTTAGGAGAAAATTAAAACGATTATAGGTTCGTTTTTTTCCGTCTCTCTTCGGAATTACTTTGAATCTCGGAAATTTCTAAGCGGCATTTACTTGGTAACCTAAATTCGCAACTTTCTAGGCAACTTCGTGTCTCTCACCGTTTCCGAATTTGAAACACCCGGTATATAAAAAGAAGAGTGTACTCCATTGAACTCACATTCAAAGCAAAAGTTGAAGTCCATTATAATTGTTTCAAGATTTGTTTTTAATTGGATTGCAGTGGAACACTTTAATTTTTGTACATCTCTTGTACCTTAGTGGGTTTTATTTTAGGCGATGTGATGATTCTACCGAATATTTTGGAACCATTTGCACAAAAATATTCGAAAATGGGTGAGTTTTGGTCAAAAATGTCAAACTTGCCAAACAAAGCTTTTAAAAACATCAAGTACTCATCAAGGGAAATATGTTGTAGAAAGCTCAAAATACATATGTCCTAACGTAAGCGTCTTTTAAATCGTAAGCATCAGAAGCAGGCATAATATTACTTATATGCATATTAATTATATAACTTGATGCAAGTTTTTCATTTCATATTTCTGCATACTCGTAATTGGCAGACTTGTATCACATTTCGTACTTTACTGGGAGAAAAACTATTACAGTGGCAGATCTGACCAAGTGAATTTTATGAATTCCATAAAAATGCTAAAGACAGATACATACGTACAGCATATGCGTATTTACGAGGGATGTCTTTTAAGTTTTGCATATGGAAATAAAACAACACGGTAGGTAGTTTGAAATGACTTTATTGTTTTTCGACGTATTCTCCACGAAGATTAATACACATCTGCTTGCGCTCTAACCAATCTTCGAAGCACTTATTCCAATCGTTTGCTGACAGATCCAAAACGGCATTTTTGAATGCGACAACTGCTTCTTCTGGTGAGTGGAACCTTTGACCACGCAGTCTGTTTTTAATTTTCGGGAAAGTAAAGATATCGTTAGGACTTACATCGGACTATATGGAGGATGGTCCAATAATTCCACGTTTTCTTCCATTAAATACTGCCTGGTCTTTTGGGCTGTGTGCGAGCTTGCATTGTCTTGGCGGGGTTGATTTTTCGAAGCTCGGTGCTGACTTTTGGCAAACAAATGGTGGTATACCAATCCGCAGTAACAGTTCTTTGCTCACTAAGAGAAATTGTTGTAATATGACCCGCTTTGGACACTAATGTCGCGACCATCTTTTTAGAAACACTTCGAGAACGGATGACTTTTGTTGGCTTTTCTTCACCTTGGAACACCCAAACAGCCGACTGTCGTTTATTTTCTGGTTCATAACAGTAAATCCACGATTCATTCAATTTTATTAAAATGAAACCATTTAAACTGGGTGTTCGGATTTATATGTCACTTAGTATATAATAATAACTCATAGCTTTTCCTCAACGTGAGTCACACCGCGGAGAAATTGTTGCTTCCAATGATACGTAGATCGAATGATATTGAAATGCCCTGCAAACATTAATTTTAATAATGAATCGACATATTTTGAATACCTTGCTTAAAGAATGATGGCCCTTTTCAAGGGATTTTTATCAAAACATGTTTTTACAGTTTTCCCTGATATCAACTCCATCAGTTGCGTTGCTTCTACGTTTTCATCGAAAACAATTGGGGCCATGATTCGAGAATTCGGAAAAAGTCACTGAGTATGTACTTCGTAGTAAAAATTCGGGATATAAATAGACCAGTTTTATTCTTAAAAGCCTCGACCGAAAGATAGTCGTATCGTTTTCGACAGTTTTCCTCCAAATGAATCACTTCAAAGAGCTCAAGAACGCAATGGCAAACAATTATAGTATTTTGGGAAAATAAATACTTTTTTGAGGATATAAACGTTATCTGAAGTGTGACAATAACATCAGACAGAGCATATCTTTCATGGACCACAAACCGATTGGCGATGGCAGTAATTTATAGTAAAAATAGATGTGCCTAATCGGTAAAGATGTAACTGGTGCAAACATAATATCGTTTTCATTTTGAATATATTCAAGTAAGGTAAGTTAATTCAGTTATTCTCACATGGTACTGTAACAGATATTAACATCCTAACCACAAACACTAAGTACTCGTATGTGTGGTACTCGTATTAGTAGACTTATCAGTAGTATTTTCCTTCTTTCGTGCTAACTATAATAAAATCCGGCTTATAATATAATATATTCAACTAAAATCAGAGCATGTTTCTGCATTCTTCTTTACACGAAATTGAAAATTAAAACAATTGGATATTTTTCGATTAATTAGCTACGAACATCAGGTGTCCAGCAATGATAATTACTCAATAGAACACAAGATTATGTCGTTTGTAAATTCTGGCTACAAAAGGTAAAGTTTCAGAAAAATAAGACATGCAGGGTACTCCAACATAAAAGCAGGAATTTCTGGCAGGCTAGTAGTCGAAGCGATGACACTGGTGAACAAAATTACAATAATTTTTTGTGACATGGACAAAACAAGGTGGTTATTATGTAAAACGTACCCAAAAAGCCGTAAATAGCATTCGATTTTTTCTATCACCTACGGTTTCCTTGCAATAAGGCATTTTATTTGCTGCTTATTCTCGTAAAATACAGGGTGGCCCATAAGTCCTTTGAGCTGGAAAAAAAGGAATATAACCAAACTAGTTACATTATGAAGAATTATTATATTTTGTTATCATCTTTATTGAATGGGAATTTTGTTTTAAAATCACGTCGTCTAAATGCAATCCATTTCGATCACGGCACTCATATAAACGACGTCTAAAATTGTCGATGACTGCGCGGCAAGTCAACACTGTAATGCTTGCCATTTCTCTTCGGATATTTTCTTTCAGGACATCAACTGATCGCGGAGTGGTGTCGTACACTTTACTCTTGAGGTAGCCCCATAAAAAGAAGTCCATTGGGATCAAATCTGGACTACGTGGTGGCCAGGAAATGTCTCCCCTTCGAGAAATTACTTTGCTGGGAAAAAGTTGACAGACGACGGGCATAGAAGTGTTGGAGGTGTGGGCAGTTGCTCCGTCCTGTTGAAACCAGGTCTGCGTATTATAGCCTGGAAAATTCTGCAACGCTGGTGTCAAAAACTCTTCTATCATTGCTACATACCGCTCCGAAGTAACAGTTAATGCGCGACCTCTGTCGTCCTCAAAAAAATAAGGGCCTACGATGCCATGCGCTGACATAGCAGCCCAAACTGTAACTTTAGGGCTGTGTAAGGGCTTCTGATGCTTACGCTTTGGATTTTCGGGGCTCCAATAACGGCAGTTTTGTTTATTTACATGCCCGTTTAAATGGAAGTGAGCCTCGTCCGAGAACAACACATTATTGAGCGAAGAAAATCGATTCAACATTTCATTCGCAAAGTTTAGTCTCTGAATAGCGTCATTATCTTTTAATTCCTGAACTAACTGAATTTTGTAAGCGTGCAGACGTAAATCTTTCCTTAAAATCAGCTGTAAAGATGTTCTGGGTACGTTTAGTGCACTGGAACGCTTACGAGTAGACTGGGTAGGATTTTGACGAACAGACTGTGCCACAATGTTGATGTTTTCTTCAATACGAGTTGTCCTTGGTCGACCCCACCGCTGTTTATCTAACGTCGAACCAGTCTCTTCGAACTTAGCAACCCAGTTCTTAATCGTTTGAGCTGTTGGACACTTTGTAAAATTGTGTAAATCGTGGTATTCTCGATATTTACGCCGCGCAATGGTTGCCGAATCATTATTTTGATAAAACGCGCGCACACAAAAAGCACGATCCGGTCCAGTGAAACACTCCATGGCGACTGAATTCCCAGACACTGAAGATACTGCCCCCACCTCGCCCGCGCCGCTCACGCTCACCCGTTAAATTTTATTCAAATTTGAAATTTCAAAGGACTTATGGACCACCCTGTATAAGGATATGTGTGTAAGAGTACTAAATAAGTTGCTCCTGAAGTATCTCTTAACAATGTCCAGCAATAATCAGCAAGCAAATTGACACTCCATTTTGCCTTGATATCGTTTTTCCGTAGCAGAAATGTATTGGTGGAACCGTTCACCATGTTCATCACTTACCGCACCTAAATTTTAAAAAAAAAAAAAAATCGAGATGAAAATCCAACAAGTGAATTTTTAGAGACATGTTGCATCCCATTCCTTAATAAGCATTAATTAGTTCACTCACAATATCTTTATAACTGTTCGCCTTCTCATTGCCTAAAAAAATTGCAGTAACTAATGTAAAAGCATTCCAAGCTCGCAATTCAGTTTAATTTAGAGCACTTTCAAATACATAATCCTTCATGATTTTCCGTAGTTGTGGACCCACAAATATGCCCTCTTTAATTTTTGCCTCACTAAATATCGGAAATGTTTTTTTAAAAGCAGAAGTCCTCTTCCGTTTCGATCCATAACCTTCACAACATTTTTTATCAGACCCAACTTAATATGCAAAGGTGGAAGCAAAAAGCTGTTCGCTACTATTTACACAATTTCTAGGCATTGTCCATAAAGCTAGTCTCGATCACAATAAACTAAAAGCAACACACCGTTTTAACAAAAATTAACAGTACTCTTCAACCCAGAAGACGTAAGTGACTCGGCTGTTATTAGTCTACTAAAAAACGCAATATGCTCTCTAAACATAGAGCTCGCATATAATAAACAGGAATAGACAGGTCTTAACATTATATATGTGCGTCATCGCATAAACGCCGAGAAATGCAGCAATATGAGATGTTAGGTATTGTAATTCATAAAAGTAGATGTCACCGAATATCTGTGGGTGAAAAATTCTGTTTTTAGATTTGATTTAAGGGTATCAAAGTACATAAGATACACCCAAAAATTGTCATGTCACAAATCCTGTGTTTATCAGTGTGATAGTCATCAGTAAAATAAATAAGAAACGTAGCGGGAATGGTTGTAAATTTTCAACTTAGAAGATCACCACGAGGGTAACAATTATCTGTTTTTTATTATTGCTATAACTGTCATAATCTGGTCTGAGATTATAATAAAATTAACCCAGTTAGTTGGAAAAAATTGGTTTGGACGACTAAGTGAAAGGTTATGTATGAAATTAATTTTCCTGATTAAAAACTAATACATGCATCGAAAGTAAGAGGTATCCTAAAAAGCAATGTTCGGCAGAAACCGTTCCTATGACTTTTATAAGCTTTTTAGGCAGCACCCGACAATGCAATTCGATTCACTGCCATGATTTACTGATCGTTATCACGCCCATTTCCTTTCTCTGTAACTACTTTAAAATAACCGTCGTGTCCCTTACGGATCCACTAATAATATGCTAAGGGCACGTTTCCTTATGAAAGCATGCATACATCCTGAAGAAAATACTTTTGAGCTTTAGGAATCCGAATATCAAGTCGATTCACTCAATAATAAATATGAATTGTTGATTTCAGCAGATTGAAAAACACTTGAATATCCCACTTGTAAAATTTAGATTTTCAAGTTTATTTACTAAGTCGAATCATTCACTGACGTATTCTACCTGCAGATAGCCAACCACATAGTGTATTTCGACGTCCAAAAATGGGATTTGTATATGGGGCAAGTCTCCGATTTCAAACTTTCGAATAATATTTTCAACCTTAAAAGCAACTAAGCATGCTGCTTTCGTCCGTCCGACCACGGACAGCCAGCCATCGACAGCTGTTTTGTGCTTTTTGGCAACTCATCAATATGGTCTAGGGTTTACCGCCAGAATCGTCAGCCCCTAACATTCTGAGTGGTAACTGGGCTATCAAACGCGAACTGAGCTCTTTACAGTTATAACCGATACCTGCTATACACCCTTGCAGTGGTCGATCCTGGTAATAGATATCGCTTGTCAATTGTCCCAGAGATCAAGCCTAGACCATGCTGATGAGTTGGCAAGAAGCATGGAACAGCTATCCATGATTGGCTGACCGCAGTCTGATGGACAAATGCAATGTTTAGTTGTTCAATGACGAGTAGAGCACATCTACTATACCGCCAGAATCGTCAGCTTCTAGTGGTGGATTGTGGTAATAGATAGCGCTGTGCGTTGTCTTATATCGATTAAAAAGTCATATCTGAATTAAACAGCATTTAACGAAAAGATCTTGTAGTCATGCTCAACTATTTGAAAAGATTCCGAAGAAAAGGTTAATATGCATTTAAAATCTGTTTTATTCCCCTTAGTACCAGACCGAGCGCGAAGGAGACACTCCAGCATGTCTGGCTGCGCAGAGACACGGTGGTTTCAGAACTGGAGATCAACAAATCCAAGTTGAAACGGTACGTGATCAAGCGACGTTGGATCAAAGCGGTCAACACGATCATCGCTTTGAAGAGGATGGGAGCAAAAGTGGACTTTTCACCCATTCCGTCCGCACCCGAGCAATAAGAAGTTCGAAACTGTCCAGCCGAAAAATTATTCAGCATGGGATATAACATACATGTTTATAAGACCGTTGAAGTCAAATTCGAAATTCATTCAACGTCAACGCCTTGAGTTTCCAGCATTGGCTCAAATGATCTTATAATCTGTGCTTTATTTTAGCACATTATACAGGGTGTCCGCAAAGTTGGGGTTGTCCTTTTCAGAAACAACTACCCTTGAAATAACAAAGGTAATGTGTAGTGAACTGAGGGCGACCAATTAAGAAAAAATAAAGGAAAAGGTACTCACTCTCCACTTGACGAGAAGGGCTAAGTACGTCTCTGCCCGAAATCATACCGCTCCAACAGAAAATGAAATCAGCTGATGCGCTACCGAGCAGATGCAGGCGGTGGTGCAGACCACGAACAGAGGTAACAAATATGACGGCGTTGCCGCGTTTTCAGTTTTTAGGTAAACGTCCTTTATAGGTATTGTTCGAAGTTATCGCCGTTTGATTCAAAAACACAGGTGCGTGCACGACGTAGCCAAGCATCGGTGCAGGCTTTGAGAATGGAGTCCCTCCCCCGAATGAAAGCACCAGCTTGTTCAATTCTGAGACGAAGTTCGTCAACCGTATGCACTTCAGTTTTGTACACTAAGCGTTTCATTTCTCCCCAAAGAAAAAAATCACATGGTGTTAAGTCTGGAGATCGTGGAGGCCACGCTACGGGTCCATTACGTCCGATCCACCTATTCGGAAATAATTCATTCAAAAACTCAAGCACTCCGCGTCTAAAATGGGGCGGTGCACCATCGTGCAGAAATCACATTGATTGTCTTACACTTAATAGCACATCTTCTAACAAGGAAGGCAAAATGTTGCGTAAAAAGTCTAGGTATTGCATCACGTCCAATCGATTTGGGAGAATAAATGGTCCAATGAGCATACCGTTCATCATGCCAGCCCAAACATTCACCGAAAATGTTTGTTGAAAATGTGCCCGACGGACAGCGTGCGGATTTTCTACTGACCAAACATGAGTGTTGCGAAAGTTATTCACCCCATTACGCGTGAACGTAGATTCATCTATCACCAATATGCACTTCAAAAAGTCCGGATTATTGTCATGTTGATGCAACAACCACTCACAAAACCGCACTCTTGCTGGAAAATCGTCAGGTTGAAGGGCTTGTACACGTTGGACGTGAAATGGATACAGCCCCTCTTCACGCAGCGCTTGCCACATTTTAGTTTTTGATACTTGCACTTCTCTAGCCACGTCTCTAGTGCTTGTTGAAGGATTCTCGTCTACTCGATTCAGTAGTTCTTCCTCAACTTGCACCATTCGTGCTTGTCTAGGCCTCCTACTGTGCACACCTCGAAATTCCTCCAAATGGCCCGTATCCCTGACTCTCTGGACCAGGTACACAAATCTGCGGGGCCTTGGATGATGTCGTCTAGGGAAACGATCTGCATACACTCGCGAAGCCTCTGCATCATTTTGAAGACATTCGCCATAAATTAACAACATATCAACGAGTTCATTATTGGTGTATGAGTGTGCCATTATTAATTTTTTTTTTGAAACGCAATCGATTATACGGGTTCGTTTACCTCTACACGCGTGACCGTAACCGTCGGTTGAAGGTTGCATACTGACCGGACACACTGACCCCGACCCAGTTCTGTCGTCGGGTTGAGCCAGTGACCTTGTACCACTCGGTGATGTCGCGGGCCGCGGCTACAGGACGGTATTCAGATATTTTTGATGTTGCAGAGCCCTTTATCTCGGTTCCCTTAAGACATTGGTGTATATGGTACTAAGAAAAATTGCTTATGTTTTCAAGATCTACACGTCGTGTAAAGGAAAACGCCAACTTTGAGGACACCCTGTATTTATTTCTTTAAAAACCTGATGTACTAAAGTTGAACGGCTCCTTATTTCAGTAGTCCAGGAAGTATCCCAAATATTTTGATTCTATCTTTAGCACAATCTTATCCAAAAAGAACATCTTTCAACGAACCCGCGTGATGCCAGTTCCAAACATTTTTTTAAATATATTCCAAATTTTTTTCGCCTTGGGATAGTTTTTGAGATATAAGCAATTAATATTTAAAAAAGTGCGAAATAAACAATTTCCTCCGTAAAATACAATTTGAATAAATGAAAATTTTCTGTTGCCAGGAACTATATTCAGTGTCGAAAATGAAATTATTTCGTACTTTTTCTAATATTAAATCGCTCATATATCGAAAATTATCAACACTAGGAAAACGTTAGTTAGTTATTTTTTTGTCACAAAAACGTAAAGGATCGAGAATGCTATTTTTGGGGATAATAAAAAAAATTCATTTTTAACACAATTTGTGGCCTGGTAACGTGCAGAGTGCGAATCAGAATATTTGCCCCAGCAGATGCAAAAATACCTCCTGGATTAAGAAGGCGACCTTACACCCTTCGGAACACCGATTTTGCAGCAGATAGAGAGTTGATAGTGTAGTACAATCCTAAAGTCTTAACGTGTACAACTTATTATTATTATTCCCTTCAAAATGGTCAATCTCACCGTTTGTCTCAAGTTCCAAAAATGCTTGAATGTAAGAATTGACAACATGTACTGTAAAAGACTATTCCAAATGCACTGCAATGTGTCAACTATGCGATGTTTACTTTTACTGTCAAATCAAACACTTTATAAAAAAATTCAGATGCAAAAAAACGGAGAATTTCATCTCATGAAGCTTACCTGAGACTCATTAATCATCAGTTATTAGCACCAATTTTTCAAAAAATGACCAATGGTTTGCATCGAAACTTCTTGACCAGAGATTTTTCTCAAAATCTAAATAAAGTATGTTTTTCCTTTGATAAGCTGAAGACACCTTGTGCTTGATCAAACGTTTCTCTTATTTCATGTACAATTATAATTTAATAACATATCCTATTGAATGATGTACTTAATATAAAAAACATATTTATTCATTACTTACAATTAAAATATGTTGACAAATAAATACTTTTGTAAAATTAGTTTACAAGGAAACATTACAAGATGCCTATTTTGATATAACCATTTTCGTAAGTTAGCATTTTTCAAACTTTGACAGATGGTGAGACCGATACTTTCGCTAGAAATTTCCCCCTTATTTTCTGGAGCAGCAGCCTAATCGGTGACCGGAACGCCGTAAGGTCTCATTGTAAGACGAAAATGTCAATATTTATATATTTTATTTATTGTTTAATTTACAATCAAAATTAGCTGCTATCATAATATGAATGTGTGAAGTATGAGTTTGTTGCATGCGCTTTTATTAAATTCTATTTAACATATCGTATTGATTACTTGGAATGAAGAATAACAAGTAATCTGATAGACCTTGGTCAAATTGACTTTTATATCGTACTGTTTGTTAAACCTGTTAATTTTTGTACGTACAGTGTGCGAGTATCCACTTTTTCCAAGATAACTTTGTTAACAGAAGTTAATATCTATACAACTTGAATTAACAAATTTCCTCTACTTATCTTAGTAGTATTGAGTATTATGATTAGAAACATACTGTAACTAATAATCTTACTATTGTCCAATTCAGATTGTATATTATTTTATTGAATAGGTGAGGTAAAGGGTGTAAGACAGGTTGAAAATTATTATTGTCAAAAATAGATATAATTCCATTAAACGTATTAGACTAGGTAGCTAAGCAAATATTATTTCTTACATCAAATTAATAATTTTTAAATAAGACAGTTTTATTCAAAACATAGTACGAGCCTGCTGCAGGCTTAAATTTGATTCATTAGTGAATGTTTAAAAATACATATACTGATTTTAAAATCATTCAGATCAGATTAAGTTAGGAAAATACAAAATTGGTATCTAATCTAAATTGAGATTTAGGACATTCCATTTGAAAACGTGGATTCAGTGCAAATTTGCGAGTTTCTTCATCAAGGAAGCTTTTGATTCTCAGTCAACCGCTATACTTTTTAGCTCATCGTTTCCAAGTGTAACAGTAGTGTTTTTGTTTGAAGCAAGATTTTCCTTGATTTCGTTTAGATTTTACTGAATAAGTTGTCGTGATTTGGTTTAGTATTTGATTTACTGTATTATTATTATATTATCGTTATACTTTATGAGATATGAACCTTAATTAAATGTTATTTTTGGAAATAAAAGTGCCCCTCAAGATATTCAAGTGTTTCGATATAAATTTTTTATGTGGGTCAAGTATTTAAATACTGCTTTCGCCTTGTTTCACAAGAGCAAGTCGAACGATTCTCATAAACAGAATATACAGATTGAGCATCATAAGGATAAGGTATTAAAATTCGAGGAACGGGATGTTGAGTCAAATGGGAGCAAGTTTCCATAACGAACAAAGTGAACATGAAAAAGTGCGGTTTTTTGATGTATCCGCGCTTATATATTTTGTACAGTGAAATACTTTCAAAGCAGAAAAAATACCAATTGGGCTAATTTTTCAATACATGGGGTTCCACTGGTTGGTCGATAGGAAGCACTGTGCAATTGTGATGAATAGTCTGATTTCCTTCTCTTTCTGCCATAATACAGTAGTACTTAGGTACTGTGGTTTTTGCTCACACATACAGGGTGACTTTGAAGTTGCGTCATTAATTTTCAGATAATGATTGTAGAAGGAAGATAAACCAAAATATGTGTGTAAAAATAAAAAAAAATTAAAAAAAAATGTTACCTTGTTTTATAAAGTATCTTCCCGACAAGTATTTCAGTGCGGACCTGTATTTGATCGTGCGGTCTTGGAGCACCGGCATGCCCTCCCCTGTGAGGTCTTAAGTCACCTGATTCACGAGCCGTTTGTACTACATTAACAAAGGCACGAGGGGTTGGTTGCACTCGATTGGGAAACCGAGCCGCATAAATCCGTGATGCCGCGTAAATAAGAATCATGTCCACAAGTTCAGCATTTTCGTAAACATGTACCATTTTTTATTTCGTTTGAGCCACGCAATAAACACCACTATTCACTCACGCGTTACCGACTGACACTGACTGGATACAACTGAATAAAAGTGTAAAAACATCGTTCCAAATTCTTTCGCTTTTTTGTTTCCGATGCGATGAACCGATAAGGCGGATTATATCCGTTGTTGCCAAACACGAGCACATAATATTATTATTGAGACAGGGCGGTACTCAAACTTCCAAAGAGCTATAACTTTGTTACTTTAATTTTACCTAAAAATGGTAAAGGAAAAAAACATTTCTTTTGATCAGATCTACTCACTGTTAAAATAAATGACTCAACTTCGAAGTCACCCTGTATATCGTAGCTTTTTAACTTAATGACCGTGAACAGTGTCAGTTACTACTACACCAATCCAAGATCTTTGAAATTAGATGACAAAATGGTTGCGACAACACTAACCAATAAAAAAAAATCGTCAAGTAGGTTGACTCTGCACTTCACACACAACGCCCTTATATCCCAGTGCACAAAGATATTTAACAAAATGTCCACTTTACAAAATATAATTTCTGGTGTTCCGCAAGGAAGTGTATTAGGTCCATCACTATTTACATTCTATACATCTGATTTATCAAATTGTATATCACAGATTGGATATGCTGATGATGTACAAATGTATAAAGCTTCCAAGCCAAATGAAGTTAATCCATTGATTTCAGAATTAAATATAAATCTAGAAATGATTGCAAACTATTCCAAAAATTATTGTTTGAAACTGAATCCCTCAAAAACTAAAGCTTGCTGCATTGGTTCTAGGTTAAATATTCAATTTAAAAAATTGATGAGTACAGACATTGTTTTAGGTTTTAGGTTGAAATTGTAGAGGAGACTAAGAATTTAGAAATTCTATTGGACACAAATTTAGGTTTTGAGAACCATATCATTAATAAACTTCGAGTATGCTATTGTAAATATAAGTCGCTTTGGAAATGCAAACATGTTTCAACCATGGATATAAAATTAAGACTTACCAATGCACTAATCCTCACTCATCTAGACTATGGCGCTACAGTATATTATAATTTTCTTACGGAAGAAATGAAGCACAAAATTCAAGTATTACAAAACTGCTGCATGAGATTCTGTTTCAAAGATATACGTAAACAAGAACATATATTATGTGAGAGAAAATGTTTTAAAATTCAAGTATCGTATATTACTTCAGTATGGAACTCGACTGTATAAAGTTTTAAAATATAAATCACCCAGATATCTGTTTACTGCTTTAGAGAAGAGGTGTTCACTCCGCCAAGTTTCCTTACGCAACAATGCCTATTTCAATATTCCTGTTCATACAACGTCTAAATGCAAAAAATGTTTTACTTACGTTTACGACGCCAGCAGCAGCCGCGCCGATAGGTACGCGATTTGCATCTGACGCAGGTGTATCAACGTTCGTTGTGTTATGTGCAACGCGTGTGTTGAAAATACTTCTCTATCAAGTTTTCAGGGCTAATGTACAGAGAAACCTGTGATGTGTGAAATATGTCTAATAGGTGCGTAGAATTATCGATGTTGGGAGCGTACCGAGCGTACACCGAGTTTTTTAACCTCTAAATTTTTTCTTAAAACTGATTAGTATCCTCTGAAACGTCAAAAAACGATGTTTGAGCGATTTTATTTTTTCTGTTTTAGGCCTTTTTATCTACCGCCATTGAACCGATTTTCAAAAACGACACAGCGTCCTTGTCATAGTACTAACCTTGTTTAAAAATTTCATCAAAGTCCGAGCGACACTTCTCAAGTTGCCTATAGCACAGTTCGACAGACAGACAGACTGACGAAAATGAGTGACATGGTTCTTCGTGGTGTACATGTCATGTAACATCCGAAAAGCATATCTCATTTTCGAAATTTTTGGCGATTACAATCTTACCCGCCAGTAAGCGTAGGAAGTAAAAATTTCCAAGGCTTATGGTCGCACCAAGTACAACAAATTTCAAGAACCATGAATATTTATTGCATATGACACATACCGCATGGACACATATGCTGACCTAATTAGTTTCTTATTGTCTGTGATATTATCACGTAGACACCAGATACCCAAAGAGCACCTGGAAAGCAAGCGATTAAAATACCAACTTATTACAAGAGGGAGATAAACGACATATAAGAATGCTTATGTGAGTGTACTGTAGCTTTGTTTTCCTCGAACCATGTGCGTTTTAAAATATGACCTGTAGAGAGTGAATCAATGGAATGAATCATAACCAATCACAATAGGTGATTCAGAGTAACAATTTCGTAAACGCACGAGTAGTTTAGAGAAAGTGCAGGAAGTTACTGTAGGTGAATCAACGGGGTGAACTGCTATTTGCTTTATTTCGTCCATCACGTGCGCTGCAGTGATGCCAGGTATAGGATATGTTTTCGGTAGATTTGTGAGATTTTTTTTCGGTAGATTGAAAATTGATGAGGGGGGCAGCTTGCTTGGGCTGCACTCGGTTTTGAAAATGGAAGAAGGATGGAAGGAGCCAAGTGACTCTATTCTTGTGTTTACGTACCTACATATGAGAAATATACTATTTAAGATTCTGAGATCAATTTTCGATAGATTTCGCATTGAAATTGGAAGTTCGATAGATTAGGACTAAAATCAATAGACCTGGTAACGCTGCTGTACGGCAACGTTCCCATTTGCCGGTGTTAAGTCATAAACTATAAGAAACCACAAAAGATTCCTTGCAGACCCAGTATTGGCAAGTAACATCTATTGTTTTCTGCCGTTCATTGCATCACATCGTGAAAGGTGACTTAAAACGTGACCTTGGGGTAGTGATTGAAAGTTGACTTTGTACTGCTATTTGAGGGATTCGTAAAAATTTGCAAAATTCTGTTGGGATTGCGTTGTAAGTTTGGTTTTTTGAATTATCCGCGTTACAATATGCGACCTTGCATATGAGTGACTGAATCTATGAACTATACCACAACCAACAGTAATTGGTGAATCAGCAAATATTTTGTGGCAATAGGTATACTTTATCTGAAGTCACTTGAAACACTGTGAAATACCGGGTGCGTTTTATATATCTATATTTAACACGCTCTGTTGCTGCAAGAATCGCCAAATTTCGCAGCAAATACATATAAGTATAAGATCAAAGGCAGTTCCACCGGTCCACGTGGAGTAAAGCACGCCTATGCGTTGACATAGCCAATGAGAAAGCGTGTATTTCAGAGCTCCGAACAAGTGCAGGTGGCTACTGAAAATTGAAACAGTTTAGCCAGTGCGTGTAGCGGTGAATAAACGTGTTTTCTTTAGTCTGTCCGTGTTTTTTCATAGATTTTATTAGTTTGTGTGTTTTTGACTTTTGAATACTCAGTTTACTTGTTGATTTAATTGTTGTGTTGATTGTTCTTGTGTGTCCTAAATATGGCTCTTTGGAGACCTTGGGAAAATGCTCCAAGCCACGAGGAGATGGTTGATGAACCTGTGCAGGCAGAATTCTTTCATAAAGATTTAGAGGAACAGACCCAAAGAGTAATTCTAAATATGTATGATTGTCTGAAAAACGAAAATCCAGATTCCTCGCAAAATCAAATTTTAAACAGAATTTGTATCCTGACAAAAATCAGTCGGTCTACCATTTATCGGGTTATAAAAAGGGGAGATGTAGTCAACCATTCCTTCCACAGAAAGCGCATAGGGCAAAAATTAAAAAGAATAGACGTGGGTTTTCAGGAAGATATTCGTCGTATAATATACGGATTTTATAAAGAAAATTTGGTGCCCACGTTGGAAATGATACGGGATAAATTAAAAGATTATCCTGAAGATTTTTATAATTACAAATGCTTAGACTCAATGCACTGTATTGTAAAACTGTGTGGTTTTCAATACAAAAAATTAGATAAAAGAATGGTGATTATGGAGTCGTCTCGAATCGTTGAATTGCGCCAAGAATTTTTGCACAAAGTTAAAATCTATAGAGAGCAGAAAATAAATCTGATTTACCTGGATGAAACGTGATATGATACCCATGATGTTGTGCAGTACGGCTGGGTTGACGACAGCAACAAGGGCATTTTAAATGCACCATGCAACCGTGGAAAAAGAATCATTATTCTCCATGCTGGCAGTGAAAATGGATTTATACCTAATGCCTTGCTGTTACCTGTCAAAAATATCAAAGAATCATGTGCCGACTATCATGAGGACATGACCTCCGACTTATTTGAAAAGTGGATAGAGCAGCAGTTAATACCAAACATTTCCCCAAATTCAGTGAGTATTATGGACAATGCGCCATACCATTCCCGACAGAAAAACAAAATTCCGAATACAGGCACAAAAAAACAAGACATTATTGATTTTATGAAGGATAAGGGAATGGAAATACCACAAAAATCAACCAAAGCCGTATTATTGGATCTTATTAAAAGACAAAAATTTGAAAAAGAGTATGTTGATGACAATCTGCTTCAGCAAAATGGCCATGAAGTATTACGTCTACCTCCCTATTACTGCATTTTTAACCCGATTGGGTTGGTCTGGGCTGCTTTAAAAAAAAAGTAAGAAAACATAATCAATTAAGTGAATCGCTATTGGCCACAATAAGAGATGCAGTATCTCATATTGCTGCCACAGACCTATGGAAGCAGTGTTCTAGGCATATTATTGAAAAAGAAAATGAATATTGTGTTTTGCCTCCTGTAAATCCGGTTGTAATTCCTCTACAAGATGACTCTAGCGACAGCTCCAAAGGCGAGGATGATATATAAATACCTATAATGTAAGTCTTTATATACCTTTTTATATACCTACCTGCTATGTAAATATTTGCCTATGTCAAACGTTGGAATTCTGTAATTTTTCCATTTCTTAACTTTCAGTCAACATAAATTAAACTCCCAATATAAGTATTTTTTATCCCAAATCAAAAAAATAAGAAGATAGTAAAATCCATTTATTGTGATATAAAAACATTATTATTATCGTTCTAAATAAATGACCGCACGCCTATGATACGTCATGAAATTACAAAGGACGCGCCGACTAAAGGTTTTTATGCTATTTCAAGTGACTTCAGATAAAGTATACCTGAGGGATCTGTAAGAAGAATATCTGTGTTTTCGGTGGAGCTTAGTTTTCCTTAAATCACAGTATGTAGTTTGAGACGTAACAAGTAGAAAGGAGATGGATGAGAGGAGATCAGTTAAAGGGGGCAAAATGAAGCATACGTAATAATATCTACTTCCTAGAGTATAAACAAGAATACAAAAATCTTGAAGTTCTTGATGCTGACGTACCGGGTGGGCCAATAATAACGTCATCTCGGTAACCGCACAACCTAGAGCTGTCGGTTAAAAAAATTGTATCATAAAAGGAGCAAAGACCAGTCCATGTGACATTTTTTTTCTCGAAAAGGGAGTGAGATACAAAAACAATACAAGAGTCAAAGAAGTTGCATGTTTAGATGCTTAATCAAACAACAAATATTAAGGCCGTGGCGTACATCTTTGTGACAATAATATAAGCTAAGGTGCCCCCGGGACGCCACTGGACCTAATAATTTTAATCTATTTAGGGCTAAATACAGCAAACAATATTTTCAAATTTGAAAACTCTGCATTCCCGGATCCGTGTTTATGGAAACTTTGTTTTATATTTTTTAACAACCTTCTAAAATATCTCCGTCTATTTTTCGAACACACCGTATATAAAGAACCATCAAAATTTGATAATCTGCTTACCCGCTATGTTCACAGTTGGAGTAGTGAATTTTATGTCAGAGATATTCTATAATACTCAATTTTACCTTAATTAATCAATATTTTGAATTAATTGAATTAGTAATACAGGGTGGTTAAAAATGCAAAATGTATTTATCGCTAATAATTGTATCACCATGTATATGTTTTTTGTATTAGCTTTGATTTGATATATACTATGGATACAAAACAGTAAGACAACCAATGGATAGGTTTCAGAAGCTACATTTATGTACGATATGCCGTCG
The DNA here is from genome assembly GCA_963669975.1 of Acanthoscelides obtectus. Taxonomy (NCBI): domain Eukaryota; kingdom Metazoa; phylum Arthropoda; class Insecta; order Coleoptera; family Chrysomelidae; genus Acanthoscelides; species Acanthoscelides obtectus. Next base: position 19,729,862 of record CAVLJG010000007.1, on the reverse strand, counting down.
TCTTTATTTACTTTTTTCCAAGAATTGTACATCTCAAGATGCTGCTGTAGCCTTGTGACCAACACCTGAGTCAGGAAATTATTTATTGAATGATTTTATGCAAAATTCTTTCCGATTGACGCACCATACAGTTCATTATATTGTCTCATCCGTTGAATCACTGATGATTTACCAACTGTATATTGTGGTATTTTACAAACTATTAGACATATTTATGTTTATCACTGCTTAATACAGGGTGCGTCATCTATTATTTTTTTCTATTTTAAAAATCAACACGCTTTTGACGAGGTGAAATCGAATTTTTTTATTGATAAATGAAGGTTGCTTTATGCCATTTATGTATGAAAAATAACATCACTCATGTGACCATCGCGGCTTCGTTTACAGGCCAACGTCCGAACGTCAAAATTTCCAATGATTTTTTCCAGAATAATCGGGTCTATGGCCGCAATTTCAGTCCGAATATTGCGCTTTAGGTCTTGAATTGTCCGGGGACCATTCGCATAAATTTTCCTTTCAAAAATCCCCAAAGAAAATGGCCGAAAATCCGTCTTCTCTTTCCAGCATCCAAAACACGCCGCTGTTGATAGTCAGCCAGCTTCAATTCTTGTGTTACTTGGATTTTGTATGGATGGAGGTGTAAATCAATGTGTAAAATCTGGCATAAAGTGGTCTCACTAATTCCCAATTGTTGCGAACGGTGCCTAGTCGAGGTGGTTGGATCTTCTCGCACACTTTCACGAGTACGAGCTGGACGAGCACGTTGGTATCGTCTACAACCTTCAGCTGAACCAGTTTCCTCAAAACAATTAACAATCCAACGAATGCCACGCTCTGTAGGGCGTCCATGTCAGTCAAAAGTAGTGCGAAGTTTGCGAAAAGTATTTTTTATATTTCGACCGTTTTCGTAATAAGTTTGGATAACCAAAATGCGTTGTTGTGTTGACTATAAATGGCATACCTTTGACAGTTCATTTATGCATACCACATGACTTTTGACTCACATGGTAACACATAAACTTATAGGTAAAAAAAAGTAATAGATGGCGCACTCAGTACTACACAGCTAAACATTTACCACTGTTACATCTTGTAGCACATATTAAAATCACAACAACTCGTTCGACTTCTAGCAAATTAATCGACAATGTTTTTCTTGCAGTCACAGTACACCAGTGCATTAGCATCTCATGATCTAAAAAGCACCCACCGACCCACCATAATATGTTAATAGATGCAAATTCGGTCTGGACATTTGAGGGTGATCAGTACGTCTGAATCGTTGGTACACAATTATCCTGATATTTCTTCAGTGCTGACAGTACTAAACAAGTAACCATGATTGAAGTAAAACGAAAAATAATCGTCAATTACTTTGCATCCATACAGGGTGGTCTAAACTTGGACGTGGTCATCAATAATCAGTTCTGGTTGAGGTGGACCGTTATCTGGTTTCTGCACTTGGCGATTGAAGTATGTCAGCATACAAGGACTTTGAAACAATGTATAAACGAACTTCTAGCGCAGGAACGTTTTGAACCAACAGCTAGATTAACTTGTTAACGTATGTCATTACCCAGGCTGTCTTTATGAGCTGCAAAATTTGTTTTTACTCAGACACCGTACTCTGCCATCCAGACTTTGCCTAAATAGCTTCCAATGTATATAGGACATCAAAAATCTAAATTTATGGAAACTGTGAGGCATTCTCTCTCGCTGCATGCTGATTCTATACAATTACCATTTTTCTCCTATCTCGCAGGTTAATACTATCGGTAGCGAGAAATTAAAGGTACAAGATACCTTCTATAGTTAATTGAAACTCATTTGTAGCCACATTAGGTAGTTAATACCACAAATGGACATAAAGGCTATCAATTCGTACTGAATAATCGTCCCATCATATTTTACAGCTTGTTTTACAATTTCAGTTTCGTTCCATCTAATATGATACCGCACTTGAAAACGGATATACTGATATCCTATAATTTACTCAACTGTTGCCGATTAGGAACAGAAGTAAATCGTATAGTCTGCTACTTATAACCACTTATCTGTAATCACCAATGTCTAGATGATGCATCTTCCCTGATTCGAAGTACAGTTGAACATTACATATATATAGAAATACAACAACCCGTTTAATGACTTCCGGTGATTCAGTGGACGAGAAAGACAATTAACGTTTCCATAATGCGTCACTTGGAAGGAATTTGGAGCTGATTTACTTGGAATTGTGACAAGTTTACTGTTACTCATCTTTGAATGAGTGGTAGCGTGGATACAAATGTATGGTGTAGTTGGAGGAGACAAAGGAATTTGTATGATACTCGTAAGAATATTTTCGCCAAAATATGGACTTCAAAGGTTATCAAGTCTAGGGGAAGATAACGTCAAAATGCAAAAAAAACTAGAATAAAAATATGAGTATTTATATGATATACGACCAACAAAGTTTATTGGAACGTAAGGGAAAAACCTTTTTCTATCATTCTTTAAAAAAATTATTGTTATGAGACAAAAAGTTAAAACCATGTATAACACAAAAAAAAAGGATGAAATGGATCAAGTGATCCATACGTGCCGATTCATTTAGTCCACGGTCCCACCCATTTGATAACGCTGCGATCCAGAAATTTCTTCTCTGTTTTCACTGAAAGTATCGACCATTTGGCGACGTCAGCCACGCTATGCTGAACAGCTCGAGCAGTGTGGCGGGGTTAGAAGATTAGGCGGCAGACGCAGACAGGATTTTTTTAAGAGCAAATGTACAGGGAAGTCTATGACGTACGATTTAGGTGCGTGGAATTACCGGGGCTTGAAGCGTATCAATATACTACCCCCTACAACCGTAACCCACAATTTTTAGCCACCACAAATGTTTTTTCGAAAATGATTAGGAACCTCTGAAACAACAAAATACGCAGATTGAAAATTGTTTTTTTTTGTGATTTTCTCACTAGCTCTCCTGCTAATGGATCTATTTTCAAAAATCCTATCTCTTTTTCGAAATTTTCCGCGCTTACAATACTTCCTCGCCAGTAGACGTGGAAAGTGAAAACCTAAGAATTTGATAAGTGTCATACATTTCAGAAAAAAATCTTGAAGAGTAACATTGTTCTAGCCCATACTATTAACCTGTTAACCACATATCCAAGAACAGTATTCGATAGTTTGCTTTTTGAAACACTAAATGGTATATGGACAATTTGAATAATAAATTTGAATCTACAAAAAATCCAAGCACTTTAAGGCTCATTTATGCGCGTGATTTGAGTCACAAGAACGTATATAGCGATACTCCCGAATATTATTGAATAAAAATGTTTTGTAAATGCATGAGCCCTAAACCAAGGTCTTTCTTTTTCGAAAAAATGTTGTGCCCTTTATCATCGGCAAAAATCAGTTTTCACTCAGCATATTATACTAAGTGACATATAAATCCGAAGACCCAGCTTAAATGGTTTTATTTTAATAAAAGTTGGTGAATGTATTTATCTTACTGTAAATAACAAGTGAAAAAATTTTCAGCCTTATCAGTTGGACATTCCGGTTTTTATACTACTTTTTTTTAATTCACTAACGCTCTAAAAATGAATATTTCAGCCGCAGTAAAGAATCAACGTTGGCGGATTTTGGTTCTTGACATCCTTTACGATCGGTTACGATGCCTAGAGTACGGAGACCTGTACGATTTCGTCAACTTAGTGAGTTTGATAGGGGCCGTATAGTGGGACTTCGGGAAGCTGGACTTTCTTTTCGGGCAATTGCAGTTAGAGTGCAAAGAAGTGTAGACACTGTCGTTAGGTGTTGTCAGGCATGGCTTCAAGAAGGCCGTACGCAAAGAGCAAGAGGCACTGGACGCCGCCGTAGAACAACAGACCGTGAAGATCGCCGCCTAAGATTATTGGCCTTAAGGGACCGTTTCTCCACTACCAGGTCCATTGCAAATGAATGGTTTGCAGAACACGGAAGACCTATTGGCATGCGAAGTGTTTACCGACGAATGAGAAGTTTTGGCTTGTTTTCATACCGGCCACACTGGGTCCTCCCTTTAACTCGAGAACACCGACGTAATCGCCTTGATTGGTGCAGACAACGGTCACTCTGGGATCAGGGATGGAACAGTATTGTCTTTAGTGACGAGTCTCGATTTTGTTTAGGCATGCACGATGGTCGTGCCATTGTTAGAAGGCGACGTGGTGAAAGGAGGAATCCACAGTTTTTTGTTGAAAGACATGTTCGTCACACTGTTGGAGTCATGGTTTGGGGTGCTATAGCTTATGGTTCCAGGTCACCTTTAATCTTCATCAGAGGTGACATGAACGCGCAGCGTTATATCCACGAAGTTCTAGAACCCCATCTTTTACCCTATCTTGACACCCTGGCAGATCCAACTTTCCAACAAGATAATGCCCGACCACATGTTGCAAGAGTCACAATAGACTTCTTTCAACATAATGATGTCACATTGTTACCATGGCCACCAAGATCTCCCGACTTATCCCCAATCGAGCACGTTTGAAATTTTTATCATTTACTTATTATGCTTAATTAAGTACTTATACAAAATTTTATTAAAATAAAACCATTTAAACTGGGTGTTCGGATTTATATGTCACTTAGTATACAACACCAAACTGTATCAATATAAATGAGACTGTTAGTTCAATCCGTTTAATTTTCTTACAATTTATTGAGAGATCAACGCATTTACTTTATTCATAACTTATCGATGAAGAAAGCTTTTTAGCAAGTACTGAAATACATTAAAATAAAAGTAATAGTACTTACTATATATGACAAAGTAAAGTAAAGATAAATAATAACCTGAACGTCAATGGAAAAAAATCCTACGGAGGAAAGGCGTTATATTGTTTGTAATTTTGGTCGACTTTAGATTTTTATAACAAAACACTGCGATACCTAATGCAACGATTTTATAACAAAATTGTCTTAGCAGTTTATTTTTAACTATCACTTGTATCTGTTTAGATTTTTAGATTTATAGACAAAGGATGAACGTTCTATTATAATAGCTTATAGAGCGTAACTAGACAAGGGTGACCTCCCTATCTCATTCCCAACCCCCATTTCGACTATTTCATAACGAGCATCTCTGTATCCATTTGGAGCTCAAATCTTCAGTATTCAGTTAGTCAAAAAAACTTTTTCCGCTAAAAATTGACCACCAAACATTTAAAGGTGACCATCTGCATCATTGTATATTTAAATCGCACAAAGAATCAACAGATGTGCCTCTGGTACGTAAACAAGAGATTTCAGGCGTGAAAGGCCGACATTTGTGGTAGAAATGGTAGTAAAAGATGCGTTGGGCACGTGGCCGTTGATAGGGGACATCCGCCGACTATACACAAGGGAGCGTGTGCTATGGTACGCTTGGTTAACACCAGTGGTGTATCGAGAGGGAAGCTATTTTAGCAATTAATAAATTTAATATGATGATGTGACCGATCTTAATAATCTGTTTCTGTCACGCAGTGGATATAAGGCTGCTACAGGTAAGCTCAGATTATTCGTAATCCAGGCGGGATATCAATTTCCACCTCATCAGTAGCATCCGAAAATAGGGAGGTCTATTGTACATTACTAGATTTTTGCAGGGAGCCTGGACTGGATATAATTTTGGTTTCATAGATCTTTGTGGAAAAAAGACATGCGTCTGATGCCAACTCCTCAAAAAAATATGATATTGGCGTCGAGTAGGTTGACTCTGCACTTCCCAAGCAACGCTGACATCAGTGCCTAAAGGGTTATTACTATTATTATAAGAAAAAATTGAATGGGTCAAATGAGCCAAGCAGGTCTATATTATCAATCTCTAGTTCCCCCCCCCCCCATTTGATAACGCTCCAATCTAGAACCTTCTCCCATGCCCTTTCTGAAAGTATCGACAATCTGGCAACGTCTGCTGGCCAACTAAAGCAGTGTGGCGGGGTGAGACTAGCATGATTTTGTGGGCACTGTGGTAAATTTGTAGACGTACACTCGATACGTCCCTTTTATATATTAGAAGCAAATTAGGTGTTTTTTTTTAAATAATCGAGGACAACTTTCGTACGCCCTGGTATTATACTAAGTGACATATAAATCCGAACACCCAGTTTAAATGGTTTTATTTTAATAAAATTTTGTATAAGTACTTAATGAAGCATAATAAGTAAATGATAAACATTTCAAAATGGTTGCACTGCTTTAAAGCCCTTTGACCTTTAATAATGTATGGATGCACCCTGATGTGCTACGCATTCTCCAACGCGCCTAGGCGTGCTTCTGATCAGGTGGTCAATGTCCTCCTGTGGTATCTCATTCCAGACAACCACCAACTCCTCTCGAAGTGCTTCTAGAGTCTGACGAGGACGTAGCAAATTGAGCAATCTTCTACCCATCATATGCCACACGTGCTCAATTGGGGATAAGTCGGGAGATCTTGGTGGCCATGGTAACAATGTGACATCATTATGTTGAAAGAAGTCTATTGTGACTCTTGCAACATGTGGTCGGGCATTATCTTGTTGGAAAGTTGGATCTGCCAGGGTGTCAAGATAGGGTAAAAGATGGGGTTCTAGAACTTCGTGGATATAACGCTGCGCGTTCGTATTACCTCTGATGAAGATTAAAGGTGACTTGGAACCATAAGCTATAGCACCCCAAACCATAACTCCAACAGTGTGATGAACATGTCTTTCAACAAAAAACTGTGGATTCCTCCTTTCACCACGTCGCCTTCTAACCCTGGCACGACCATCGTGCATGCCTAAACAAAATCGAGACTCGTCACTAAAGACAATACTGTTCCATTCCCGATCCCAGAGTGACCGTTGTCTGCACCACTCAAGGCGATTACGTCGGTGTTTTCGAGTTAAAGGGAGGACCCAGTGTGGCCGGTATGAAAACAAGCCAAAACTTCTCATTGGTCGGTAAACACTTCGCATGCCAATAGGTCTTCCATGTTCTGCAAACCATTCATTTGCAATGGACCTGGTAGTGGAGAAACGGTCCCTTAAGGCCAATAATCTTAGGCGGCGATCTTCACGGTCTGTTGTTCTACGGCGGCGTCCAGTGCCCCTTGCTCTTTGCGTACGGCCTTCTCGAAGCCATGCCTGACAACACTTAACCACAGTGTCTACACTTCTTTGCACTCTAACTGCAATTGCCCGAAAATAAAGTCCAGCTTCCCGAAGTCCCACTATACGGCCCCTATCAAACTCACTAAGTTGACGAAATCGTACAGGTCTCCGTACTCTAGGCATCGTAACCGATCGTAAAGGATGTCAAGAACCAAAATCCGCCAACGTTGATTCTTTACTGCGGCTGAAATATTCATTTTTAGAGCGTTAGTGAATTAAAAAAAAGCAGTATAAAAACCGGAATGTCCAGCTGATAAGGCTGAAAATTTTTTCACTTGTTATTTGCAGTAAGATAAATACATTCACCAACTTTTATTAAAATGAAACCATTTAAACTGGGTGTTCGGATTTATATGTCACTTAGTATATTTGCTTCAGGAAAATGTACTAAAAATAGATGAAATACTTCATTCCATAAATTATCTTCATATTCGCAGAAGACATCTACTATCTATCTGATCGTTTACATCCAATAAATTACATTGCTCCGGTAGTCACAATCGTTAATCGCCAGGGCATGTATAACATCTTTTTAGTTGTTCAGGTAAAAATCAGATGCGTGGATCTTCGCCCAAGAGCGAACGGTGCCTAGTGCACTTCATATACAAAATACCATTCAAATCTTAATACATCCTTATATGAAACTGACCTTTTTGAACGGGTCAAAATTGAAAAATAAAGTGATCAGCGATCTATTACTATAGAATTATATGTTTTTTGTAAGACTAGATAAAGATATCGTATGGGACAAATTTATTAAAAAACTATGAAAGTAAATTGGGTGGCAGAGTGGTGAGGGAGTGATTATGTACTGTTGAGTAACCACGACTTCAGCTCCTTTTTAAAATTATTCATGGTATAATTTCGAAATTCACAAGGAAGATTATTGCTTAGCTTGGCAGCGGTATAAGAGAAGCTCTTTTCGTAGAGAGACGTAAAGTGCTTAGGTATAACTAATAATTGTCGATTTCTGGTATCCAAGTTATTGATGTTTTAAATTTGTCGAGTTTATTCAAAAGATATTCTGGTTTCTTGTTCAATAAAATTTTACGAACCAAACGTAAACTTTGGTCCTGAGATTCTCTATGTTCACTTTACAATTCTCTTTGTCACATGGATTATAAGAACAAATTTCCATATACCCAGAGAAAACAAGAATTTTGTAGCAGTTGTAACTTGTCTTCATCACTTTTTATTATAGCTGGGCCATACACTTGCGCAGTATAAAACCCTTGAAATTATAAGAGCATCACACAATAGCATTTTCAGTTCACTGTTTAATGTATTTCTTTGAGGTAATATTTGTTTATATTATTTTGAGCATAATTCTTTAATGTAGAAATCAAATTTTAATTCATTGTCCAACCATAACCCAGAATTTTTGCTAATGGTTTCAATTGGTAATATTGCGAAACAATCTCATTTTCTAAGTTTTTCGCGATTATATGACTTCCTCGTCAGTGATTTTGACAGGCAAAATCAGCTAGTTTTCTATCTTTATTCAGAGATCCTACAAGCAGTTTTTTTATTTTTTGAATTGACTCCAATCGACGTGACCAGCATTTGTATTTTTCAAATGCTCTCTTTTAAACTGGATCAAGTAAGTATGGTCTAGTATTAGTGGATGTAGCAGTTCCATCTGACAACCTGCTGATCTATCTCACCATCACAAAAAAAAATATTATTATATTATTATCTGTTTCTATTATACATTTGGGGGAGCTACATTTTCTGACCAAAAAGGAGCTCTGAATTTGTATAATTGTGATGATCCATGCTGCAATAGTACAGTATCACTGAAATAAATGCACATACTGGGCAAAAGCAGTGAGATGGTTGATCAAGATGAGAACGTCCAATCATTCTAAACGAGAGTTTTTGCATAATTTTGGGATGCTTTTGGCACAGTTTTTTCAATAGCTCAGACAGAATATAACTTGGGATGTTCTAATATTCTATGCTAAGAAACAACTTTAATTGACACTTTTCTGAGAGTCGTTAAATAAAAATAGATTTTAATATCTGGTGAAAGCTGAATATCAAAAAGCTTTGATGTTTTTGTTTGAAAAACGTCGATTCGGACTTAAGAAAACTTCCAAGTTCAGCCATGAAGGCATAAAGTCATGATGAGGCATACATTGGTTTTCAAAAAATTGCTTTAATCAAAAGTTTCGTATGAGGGAAACTTTGTGAAAGGGAAAGCGTTACAAAATTATAAAATTCTGTTATTTCTAATACATGTTAACCTAAACAGAAACATATTTTTCAATTTATGTCGGCTTCCTAAATACTCTCTGTTATAATGATTTTAACTTAAAAACGCTGTAGAATTTAAACAAACAAAAAGGAAAGTAAAGCTGCATTCATAAAACAAACAAATAAACATGGAAACAGACATTTTTTAATTTCTAACCTTCCTATTTATCATTAATCTTATTTTCGGTCTACTTTTACTTTCTACATCGATTCCACTTAACCAAAACACTTGTGTACATATGATTAATTCATCAACATATTAAGCAGGGAACTATGTTTCTATGAATAGGTGTAGTAGTTACCATCAATCAAAACATCTGCAAGCTGAATAGCTCACTTGACTAATTTTATCTTGTTTATACAAGTTCGTGAATCACGATTTAAATGTTAATGCATGCTCTTATGAGGCGTACCTCGATTGCGTTTGTGTATACAGAAAGGTATCGAGATTAGATAAGTGCAGATGTTTATACGCGAGCTATATCAGACTGCAGACTAACGTATTTTAGTTGTAGGATTCGCGGTTTCTTGTTGTTATCGCAAAATGATTCGTGTTGAATCATATTCAGCCTTTCAGCGTTAGACAATAGCTGCATATTAACTTTCACGTGTTTTAAGTAGCTAGTGAAAAATAGTATCTGAACGAAATGAGAGATTCCTTAGATTTGTCATTTTATTCTCTGACATTTCTGGACACATAGCGGATTGGATTCGGACTCGTACATAGTTAACCTATGAAGGAAATTCTCAAGCTAGAAAAAGAATTATATACCCTATCTGTAGTCCATTTACGCTTCGGCACAACAAAGATGTAGCGCGGCAAAGCGGCAGCCGCCTAAGCGTTGCAATAGCTATTGGTCATTGGGACATAAAACTACAAATGAGTGCTGGATTAGACAGGATAGAACTCAGGCTCGGAGTATCGCCGGCACGCCGACGCCGGCAGTTGCTGTTCATATCCGGTGCATACATAGCGTGTGTCTATACGTTAGGGGGGCCGAGTGATACCTTATTGTAAAGGTCTTTCAATTCCTTTAAAATGATATAAAATTAATGTACTTCAGTTCAGTAGTTTTGAAGATTTATTGATTTAAAGCTTAAATAAAACTAATACATCATCATTAGTGGAGATCAATACATTTGGCAGCAAAGTAATTTAAAAATGAAGAATGAACTGACCCGTTAGGCAAGTAAATGTTGAAAATGGCTACCATGACTCTCCATGCAATAATAAAGATTTTGCTCAAAACGTTGCCGCACATTTTGCAATATTTGAGGAGTAATTTGAAGGCACTCATTCACAATTCCTTGTCGCAGGTCTTCTAATGATGTTGGCTGAGTAGCATAGATTTTGCGTTTTAAATTACCCCACATAAAGAAATCCAAAGGTAATAAATCTGGCGATCTTGGGGGCCATTCAATGGCACCTCCTCTACCAATCCATCGATCTGGAAAAGTCTGATCTATATATTGTCGAACACGTAATGCGTAATGTGGTGGGGCACCATTCTGTTGGAACATCAACCTATTCGCAATGTACCGCCGATCATTCTGATTTTCAATTATGGCTGTTAATGCAGGATCTATGGCGTCTTCCATTAATTCCAAATACATTTCACCGGTCAAATTTCCAGGTAAGAAAAAAGGACCAAGTAAATGATCGCCAAAAATACCAGCCCAAACATTTAATTTTTGTGGCTGCTGTGTATGAACCTCATGATAAATTCTGCGATTAGAATCGGACCAATATCGGCAGTTATGACGATTTACTACGCCATTTAAGAAAAAGATTCGTCGGAAAAGCAAGTGTTGAATACAAAAAGTTCATCGTTTATAATTCGTTCACTCATATCTTCACAAAATTGTAATCGCCGATCAAAATCCTCTTCATTAAGTTCTTGTACCAGGTGAATTTTATACGGATGATAACTATGGGCCTTTAGAATCCGTTGGACAGTACGTCGACTAACACCACACATAGTCTCCAATTTGCGGGTACTTAACGTAGGATCTACATAAACTTGCCTAAAACCCCCAGTTTTATTGCTTCGTTCCTTATGGGATTTTCAATGTTGCGTTTTTTATTGGCGACTGACCCAGTTTCCCGAAATTTAGCTACAAGTTCTAGAACATATTTTGGATGCACGTTACTGCTCTAATGTCGCTCACTAAATATTTCTGCAGTTCTATTAGCGCACTGATTATTTCCGAAAAAGATTTCGATAATTTCAACTCTTTCTGCTGTGGAATATACCACGGTTAATTTAGGTATGTAATAAACCGTTACAAGTTATTTTAGGAACAAAGTTTGGTCAAATCAATCGCAAACTATGTACTAAATTCATATTTAAAATAAGTACGAGATATTTCCTTATCTTTCTTCAAGAAATAACTTTTTTGCAACAAAAAAACGCTCCAATAGCTATTTTCAACAACAAAATGATAAACAAACCATGGGCGTAGTGAAGAAAAGCATTTACTTATTAAGTAAATTCTTTTAGTCAAATTTCTTCTGAAAGTAGTACAAACTAAACTGATGTACCTATTAAAGTCAACTTTAAGCTTTAAATCAATAAATCTTCAAAACTACTGAACTGAAGCTCATGTGTTTTACATCATTATAAAGGAAATTGAAAGACCTTTAAAATAAGGTATCACTCGACCCCCCTTTCCGTTTAAGATTTTAGGGTTGGTGACACCCCCGCCCAGGGGGCTGCACGTGTTAACGCCTTTTTTTGCCAAACTTGTGTCTCCCTCGAAAACAAAGTCGACGGGTCTGAGCGTTTATCCAAAAAAACTGAGCTGCCAGTAAATGCGTCTGTTTCGTTTTCGATGCGCCACCCTGTATAATATATTATACATAGTCTTAATGACAATTACAAAAATAAGGGAATACTTGCATTCAAGAGAGCCATTAAGAACCATCTTCTGGGGTCTGCTAGCCAAGCTGGCTGATATATATTTTTTTTGTCTATATTGTTTTTTCTTTGTTAGAGCGCGCTTTGTAGAATAGATGTACAACATATTAAAGATTAATCTATTTAAGCCTTAATTATTGTATATATTATTTAGTCGATTGCTATTCATTGTTATATCTGTCCTTTTGTATGTGTTCCTGCGCTGTGAGGTTATGTGCTGGAGTAGCCAGCTGGCTAAACTTCGTCTCGCAGTGTGGATGGATTAATAAAGACATTATTATTATTATTATTATTATTATTATTATTATATAAACAACTATGAGGCTTCAAACAAAGAACATTCAAATTTTCTGACGTGAAAAATTTGTTTCATGAAGCTGTCAACAGACTGATGGCAAACCATTGGAAAGATTGCATCCGGCACATTCAAGAGACAATCGAAATAAAGATGTGGGATCTGGACAATATGATCAATATTCAAATTGAACCTGTAGTAATTAATGTTAACCATTCGGACGATGATTTAAGCACTTCCAGCGAATAAAGAATTGTGAAAAGTATGTGCACTTCTTTCTATAAAAAATGATATTTTGTTAGACTATTCCAAGACCTGTACAGTCTCGCTTTTACCTGGGCGTAAATGGACTACGAATGGGGTATAGTCATCTTTTGTTTGCTCGCAATCATGAACTTTTTTTATATCGAATATTTGATAGGCATTCGTGGGAGAGTACTAAGTTTTGTGTCAATCGGATTTCGCTTAAACTGAACTGAATGATTTCTTTACTTCCCACGCCTACTGGCAAGGAAATATTGTAATAGACATAACTGAATCAGGTTGCTCAATGAGAACCAACATCCCACATTTATTTTTTACCAAAAGCACCTCTCCGCCCCTGAGTGCATATTACCGTTGTCGGCATATTGCATTGCATGTCACCCTCATCGGTCTTCGGCAGCACATATCCCACCACCTGGAGCACACCGTACTTCCCTTCCCCTGCCTTCCAGGGGATCCGGGGCCCTCGCCGTTTCGACGTCGTGACGCCCGCCGATCTAACCGTGTTCTCTGATCATTATGACTCAAGATGACACGGTAGTCGCGCGCGTTCTAAATGCAAGCACGGAACTGCTATCGCGAACGGGATATACCACCGGGCAGTACTGAACGCAGAGATTAAACGTGCGATACTTCTGTGGATGCAGGGATTTGAATTGTTTTGAGGGATTTTTTCATATCCAGGAAGGTTTAGAAGAAAGTACAGTTTGTTCGATCATTGCAAGAAGATATATGGTAAGCATCAGATATTAATTTTGTTAGCAGACTTTTCTTCTAGATCCAAATATAATATCTCTGTTTCCCTTCCTCCCGTGGACTACCCTTTCGTATTTTATTTTCCTCGCTAACATACATGTGTAAATGTATTTAGGGTGAGTTTTTGGTGGGGGTTTTCGTTATTGAGCATGGTAACTGAAACAGTAATGACAAAAATTGTAGCCAGTGTATCCTCCTTACTCGGAAAATATTTTTATTTCTACAGGGCGATTCACAATTACGTGGTGATTCAAACATACATTTTTTTTCATATGAAAATGACATTTTGCGCAGATTTGGATAGACCATTCCAATCGAAGCAATTTGATATAACATACTATAAGGTTCCATTTTTAAAATCATGAGATATTGAGAAAAACACTCAACTTTGACAACCCGCACCTCCGCAAACGTTATAGCTAGAATACTGAATTTTTCGCCGGAACAATTTTATGTTCCCACACTTTTCTCCTATCGGCTTGCTTTTTAATCTTTTGTTTAGTTTATACAGGGTGGTCAAAAACGCAGAATCAACAATTTTTCAAAGTTTTCAAATGGAACACCCAGTATATTTTCTCACTTTTTGATTCCCCTTTTCACAGGCTATTTTCTGATATGAGGTTTATGGGTTTGCGTACAACTGGTTTCTGAGTTACTAAAAACAGAGAGACACCTCATTGACTTTTCGACTTTATTGCATAAGTCTAGGTAGACTTAATTTATATAAGGAAAATTCACAAACGTTATTCATCTGCCATTACTAACTGAATGCTATTTTTGTTTTGAGATGTGTTGTAATAAGTTTCATTTACCTTGATATCCGATTTACAAACTCCAAAACAATTGATACAGACTCCCATAAACCTTATATCGAGAAAAATCTCGTAAAAAGGGGATCAAAAGGTGCGAAAATGTACAGGGGGTTCTGTATGAAAATTTTGAGAAGTCGTTCATTTTGCTACAGTCTATCGAAAATATCCACTGAAACAGAAAGTAGAGAGGAAGGGACTATTAAATTCTTCTGACGAAAACTTCAATAGTCTAGCTATAACAGTTTCGGAGGTACGAGTTGTAAAAGTGTATTTTTTTCAGATAGAATGCCAAATATGTGAACAATTTCGGAACTAAACCGTATACTATGTTACAATAAATCGCTTCGTTTGAAAGGGCCTATCTGAATCTGCAATAAAATACAGGTGTTTTCATTTAAAAAAATGTATGTTTCGGTCACCACGTACTTGTACCTGTAGGAATAAAAATATTAACCAAATAAGGAGCTACAACTTTTGTAATTACTTTTTTAGATACTATGTAATATCGGAATTATCGACCGAGGACGATACAAAATATTAAATGAAAGTTTTATTCTTTAATGTTCTTTCAATTAATTCGGAATTATTGGAAGCAAACTTCTGTACCGGTGGGATTCGAACGTGCATCTGCGGTATTGATGCGCGATCGCGGTGAAAAATTCTGGAGAGGCGGTATGAGTATTATCTATCATCCCGCTGTCTATATTGGATAATGGCAGGCGATTTTTTTCGTTCATCACCACTTGAGCTTGAATAAAAACATTCCTCTATACCAATCGAGATTCCTCGGTATTTAGGTTCTGCTGTCGCGACCAGTCCAGTATTTAAAAATCTATTACTCAACACGAAAGGCCAAAATCCATTAGAAAACACTTTTAGCAGAATTGAACGGTGATAAATAGTGCCTGCAGGACCTACGTCGTGAAAATGTCGGATCGAAGTTCAAAACGACAGCTTTTAACATAGCTACATAAGAAGTTAGTACAGGATAGTCACTCAAATTCGTATTTGAAACACGAAAATGTTGGGACTTTATTATATTTTTTAAACTGTCTCACACAAAGTCTATTATTTGAAACAAGAGAACGTATTCAATGTCATTGAGCATTTCAAATGTATGCGGGGAATAAAAGAAATTATAATAAAACTCTGCAAACTACTCACAATAGTTTGTTGTCCTAAATATAGCCTCCTATTTTCTTCTTATACAGGGTGTTTCAGAACTAAGGGATCAAACTTCTAGGGGTTATTCAGTGTAACAGTTGAAAACATTTGAATATAGAGACCCATATCCGGAAAAGTGTCACTACGGCACTACGGTCCTAAGACGCGTTAAAATTTAGAAAGACGATGTATTTCCTAAATAGGATGTAATGCATTTATTTTTTTCCTTTTGTAGATGATATCGTCACAAAATTTGATCTAAACGTCGCACATGATTTCGGCGGTCTTGACTAAAGATTTGATACTCGTTTTGAATGATTTCAAATGCTACTGTAGTTCGTCCAATTAAGTCTTGCTCTGTTTCTACTGGAGTTTCATAAACCGAAGACTTTGCATGTCCCCACAGGAGCGGTGTATTCAGGTTGGAGGGAGACATTTTGAACAATTGTTGTGATGATATCATATACAAAAATAAAAGGCATTAATTCCTATTTAGGCAATTTATCAACTTTCTAAATTTTAACGCGTCTTAGGGCCGTAGTGCCGTAGTGACACTTTTTCGGATATGGGTCCCTATACTCAAATGTTTTCTCCTGTTACACTGATTAACCCCTACAAGTTTGATCCCATAGTTCTGAAACAGCCTGTATACCTATATGGATACAGTTGCTATTTTGAACTTGGATAACTGACTGGTGACAGAAAACTGATCAGGTCCCATGGGCCCTTTTTATCATCAACTATCGACTTCGCAGGTACCAATTCAATTTCACCGAACGTGTTTTCCCATCGCTCCTGAGCAGAGGATTTTCTGCGTCAGTGATTCATGATTGTTAAGTTTGTTGGAAACAGTTCTAGTTCTAAAATTATTAAAATTATCGTCATTCCCATCTGATAGCTACAATTTTCAACGAAATATCCATGTTGCCCAGTAAGGCACATGGCAGTGCACTGGAGAGAACATCGAGATATACTTTAACATTAAATACTAACAAAGCTGTTGACGTCGCAAATTGAATCTAATATCGCTAATAAATGGTTAAGCAATAATGCGTATTATTTTACCTGATTAGTATTTAAATTTTTGATTACACACGTATTTCCACAATAATGAGCAATTCCAAAGTCCGTGCTATTGGATATTTAGAAATACCACTTAGAGAATTAAATTCTAAATATTTTCCGGCGATTTATCTGATTCGTTTTAATGCCGCTGGCGAAGACGCATATTATGAGTTTATAAAATGAGATACATTGACGTTTCGACTGTCTTTACAATATTCTCCCTGCAGACATTCGTCAGAAAATTTCTGACAAAAGAGCTGCAATTAAGCAAGCGAAGAGGTCTTGTCACCCAGATGACATTCACAGAGCAACGAATCTTGTTCATGAAGTGAGAAATGCTCTTCATGAATTCCGTAATGAGCAATGGAGCGACTTTCTGTCGGGGATGCTTGACTCAAGTATCTGGAAAGTTGCAAAGTCGCTCAGAAACGGAAAGCGAGAACAACTCCCGCACATCCACGGTCCTAGGGGCATAGTCTGTAAGACAGAGGAAAAGGTCGAGGTTTTCGCTGATGCAATGGAAAATGGAAAAACTATGACCTTGATAATGACCTCGACGAGGAGCAACATATTGTAAGATCCGTCAGCAGATATTTTAGGGCCAACGGCGTCAGTGGCAGTAGTGCCTCCCTTAGTGATTTTTCCTCAGAGGAATCTTCAGATGATTCCTCAATTGAAGAGCTGCACGGCACATCAGCGGAATCTCCTGAGACTCCGCATTGCACACCAGCAGAGCTCCAAGGTCATATTAAAGACCTCAAGGTGCGTAAAGCACCTGGAGAGGATCGAATCACTAATAAGGCGCTGAAGCTACTTTCGCGGAAGTCCTTAACTTATCTCGTGGCAATAATCAATGCCATGCTAAGGACCCAGCACTTCCCAACGGCGTGGAAGACCGCTAATGTCATAATGATTCCAAAGAAGGTGGGTTCGATATTTACTCAGGATTACCGCCCCATTAGTCTACTGTCAGCTCCTTCTAAGCTCGCTGAAAAGGTGATTCTACGTCACCTTGAAAATTTCCCGGCAGACCACAATGTGATTCCTGACGTGCAATTTGGCTTTCGGTCTGAGCATAGTACGGAGCTACAGGCCATAAGGCTTGTTGAACGAGTAACCAGCGGATTCACCCGTAATGTAAGTACTGGCATCTTGCTACTGGATGTCTCAAAGGCATTCGACAAGGTGTGGCACAAGGGTCTTCTCTACAAATTGATCCATAAGGGCTTCCCCTTCTGGCTCCTAAAACTTTTGAAATCCTTTCTCGAGGGTAGGAAATTTTGGATCAAAATTAATAACGTTCTGTCGACAACACGGCCCATCAAAGCCGGTGTCCCTCAGGGTTCGGTTCTTGGACCAGTCCTTTATTCACTTTTTATTCATGACGTCCCTTGCCCCAGCAGCTGTGAAACCTATCTCTATGCTGATGACACTGCCCTGGTGGCCCAGTTGTGCTCTGGGGATCTAGTTCACGACAGGCTGCAAAGTGCAGTGGACGATGTATTGGAATGGGCGAATCGGTGGCTGATCAAAATTAATCATTCGAAAACGCAGGCAATCTATTGTACTAAAAAACGTAGCGGCGCCCCGTCTGAGGTTTCAGTGAATGGAGCTCGGGTACCATGGGAAAGCTCTGCTAAGTATCTCGGTATCACTCTTGACAGGGGATAACCTGGCAGAAGCACACTGAAGCGTTAAAAACTAAATTCCAAATCTCGTTTCGGCAACTCTACCCTGTGCTACGTAGAACATCAAAATTAAGTTTGATCAACAAAGTTCGACTATACAAGATGGTTATTAGACCAGCGATCACTTACGCAAGTGCGGCTTGGTGTTTTCTCGCCAAAACGCATTTGCGTAACCTGCAGGTTTTGCAGAACAGAACCTTCCGTACAATCACTAACGCCCCATGGTATGTTTCCAACGAGACCCTTCACAGAGACCTTGACATCCCTTACCTAAGGGACTACATCAAACAACAAGCGCAGCTACGTTACAGTCAAGCAGAATCGCATAACAACACTTTGTTGCGCGAGTCAGTAGACTACACAGTCGAGCAAGTTCGCAAGCACACAAGGCCGCGACTCGCACTGTGAACAAAATTAAATCGTGCGACATTAGGTCCAACCAAAATTACAATTTTTCTTCAACAACCAATCCCAAAATGAATTTTAGGATCAATTTAAAATTGCCGAATACTAACTAGCAATGCCAAGACACCCCTCAAATTGATGCACTTCTTTTTCCTTTGCTCTCCCTCCTTCCTTCCTTCCTTCCTTCTTCCCTTCTTTCTCCCTGACTTTGTTTGGTATCTGGGCAGCCAGACCTGACAGACCTACTGACTTACAAGACTTCAACCAAGAGCAAATGTCCTACGGACCGCTCTGACAGACAATGACGAATAGTACTTTACAATATTTATACATAATAGAATAATAATAGAATTATACACATGAATCTTCTGGACCCACTGATTCCAATTGCACTAAAGTGTGCCAAGTGGAAGAACTATTTTTGATAGGTTGAAGATTTTGCAAAATAAATATGTGAGAATAATGTAATTACTTTTGCTAGGAATAATAGCAATAATATAATAAACAATGGGCTTTATTTCGTACAAAAGTACAAAAAAGGCGAAGTGTCGCTCTAAGAGTAGCGTGCTAGAACTTAATGACTACAATTTCCGCACTCGATCTCTCAATCGCTTCCGGTTATTTGGACGCATTTTGGAAGTACTCAAGGGTAACGACCTAGTATACTCCAGCTACCACCATATGGTAATAGCAAAAGTGTACACCTGGTCCCACGATGGCACAAGATACGTCTGGTGCTAAGTGCAAACATTATATTTTCTTATTATTGTGTTTTTGTTTACTTTATGATGTAGAGGGGTGGGTCTAGGAAATCTTCAGATGTCACGCAAGTAGGAGGTGTGGCATTCTTACAGAAAAATCATTTTCGGTCTGTCTGACGTTGTTTGTTATATTGTGTTTTTTTTTCTAAAGCACATTCTCAAAAAACCATTAGAGCTTTGATAAAATTTGATAGGCAAAATTGCTTGAAATAAAAAAATGGCGTTTGAACCAACTCTTAGAAAAAAGTGAATACCTCCATACAACTAATCCACTAGCATGGCCCATTTGGCAGCGTTGCAATCATAGTTGCGATGAGTAACCTCCCGCCAGCGTAGCGGCCAGCTCGCGACAATTTTTTTATCTTCTTCACGCTCGACGCGGATATTGGAAGTATTATTTGTTCGATGTACATATGTGTATAATTATTGGAATTAAAAGCGTAAAAATATACTAACCCTAAAAAAGTTGAGATATATCCTCCCCCACCCACAATTGTTTACCGCTCAACAGAATCTCTAAAAATGAGCGAGAGTCTCTGAAAGGCCAAATAATGGAGTTTGACGATTTTTGTTTCTATTTTCGTTTTTTTTTTGCCCGCAGCCCCGCCATCACTTGATCAATCTGAAAAATCTACTTTTTCGTCCTTGGCAAAGTAGTAGTTATAGAGGGGTCAAGGGTTAACGGCCAGACTGACCGACAGAAAGTGATGGTCTTTCGTGATGTAGATATCTAACACCCACAATACACAATTTCTCATTTTCAAAATATTACGCAATTATTTCATAGCCACTTGGCTTGGAAAGTATATTCATGGACTTCAATGTAAGACTAAAAATCTGAAATCGAAATGAAGTCATGGAATGGTTATCAATATACCCTCTTGCTGTGTAGGACAACAACGCAATTTATAAAAAATCAGTCTTCTAAAGGCAATTTTTATATAAATTTCTCGTTATTAATTGGAAACACAAAAACACAGTTCCCTATTATAAAATTGCCGAAGTTTCTGAAAAATTTATTTCGTTCTTCAGGGCTCCACAAAAAAACTAAAACACTAAATTTAGATGTCCATTAATTAGCAATTTAAATAATAAAATAGAAAGAAAATATACTTATTTTGATTAAGGCATTATATAATGTGGGATATTTAAACTAATCACCGAATCTTATTAAAAATATAACATTTCCAAAGATACACACACAACATAGAAAGAGATAAAATGATTAGACAGATATTTAATTTTGCCTTCAAGTAAAAAAAAATCTGATTCTATGTTCACTTTTACACGCAGTCTTAACGGGGCTCCTACAATCACGAGCACCATCTGCTGAGATAACGGGGGGGGGGGGGGGGGGTGAAAAGGAAACGATTATGGGCTGGTCTTAGATGGTGGTCGGTTCTACTTTAAAAGAGGAAAGGATGACTGTGGGTGCCTACCGAGGTAAATTTTTAGAATAACAGAGTCGGATTTCAATTAGCGATCTAGCATGTAAATCGTTTCCTATTTTGGTACTCAGCTAGTGATCATTTAGTATTGTTCTAACCTTGTTACTTTTCGTCGATATTGTGTTGTTAAATTGTTGTGTTGTACAATTTATTGTTGGTGTGATAGTTCTTGAGTGAATTTTTTATCAAGGTTGATAATGGGCAATAAAAGGTCATATGCGACAATTTTAATTACGAATTCAGTGAGTT
This sequence comes from Acanthoscelides obtectus, assembly GCA_963669975.1. Lineage (NCBI taxonomy): Eukaryota > Metazoa > Arthropoda > Insecta > Coleoptera > Chrysomelidae > Acanthoscelides > Acanthoscelides obtectus. The sequence goes on along the minus strand of CAVLJG010000007.1, from coordinate 19,708,627 downwards.
TAATTCATGATGAGGACAACAATAGTGTGGAGCAGTTCAACTCTATAAAATACTGAAAAATGGAGTGTCAGTTTTGAAGCTGCTGAACCCTTGTAAATGGCTTGAAACTCACTGCGTCGGAGCCGCCTTAATTGTATCTGAACTTGAAGCACTCACCAATTTACACACGAAATTTATACGTATAGTTTTCTGGCTTCAGCAATATCATTGATGGTGGAGCTATTATTTTGCTTATCTTTCTGTAATACATTAATACACTGACGGCTGTTATTTATCAAAATTTGTTTTATAAATGATATATTTTTTGTGATCGAATTCTGAGTCAGATAGATATAGTATAGAATATTATTGATGATATTAATTTTATGTGTTTGTGGATGCTCTGAATTGAAATAAGAGAACCTTTCGGAGAACGTGGGTTTTTGCTACCAATCAAATTTGAGTTTATCGGATGACTCGTGAATGATAACTTTATCTAAAAAAGGAATCTTATGATCTGACCCTACTTCAACAGTAAACTAGATTCCTTGATGAGCTGTTAGAGACATTAACAATTTAATTGATTTTGAGACATGGTAAGTGCAGTAACTATGTCACCCACATACCTTTTAAAAAAACGAACGTCAAATGACAGTTTGCTCATTCATTCTGCATTCATTCTGATCAGTTATATATTTCATATACGAGCCCCTTCCCACTTCAGTTGGCCCAACTATTGAAATCTTAGTTTTTCTCTTATCAAACACAAATAATAAAAATAATTATATGTTTAAAATATTAACAATGAATATTTTGATAATATGTAGCAGAAAACACCAACTTTATCACTCCCTAATCAAATTTGCAGCATAAAAATAACACATGTTGAAATTACAGCATATTAACCTATTTTCATTTTAATGCAAAATAAGTCTATAACGCATACGTGGCTGTGAAAAATAAAAGCCATGATAATTGTTTTTATTAATCACAGCTGCCAGAATACGTTTAAAATAGCTTTGGGTAGTTAAGGTTTTCAAAATGGGTAGAGGAAAGGTTATTAATGAGAAAATTCGGTTACTGATAATTAAATTTTTTAATTCTGGGAAATCAAACTCAGAAATTGCATTTTTGTTAGACTTATCGCAGTACAGTGTGAGAAATATTGTTAGAAGATATAACGTAACTGGTTCAGTTAATATTAAGCCACGATATGTGAAAAAAAGTAATATCACAAATGCCGACCGAAGAGCATTAAGAAGAATAATCGTGAAAAACAGGCGTGCCAATTATTTAAAATTAAGTGCTCTGTGGAGTGACGCTGCTGGAAGGAGAATTTCTAGGTCCACAACTCATAGAGAGGCCGACAAACTGGGATTTAGCACTTGCAAGGTAAGTTTTCTTATAAAAAAAAGTGAGGTAAAACCCTAAAGTTGCACAACTTGTTTATAGGCCAAAGAAAAGCCACTATTAACTCCACTGCAAAAGAAAAATCGCCTCAGATGGGCTAAAAAACATAGACAATGGACACCTCAACAATGGTGTGCAATACAATGGAGTGATGAGGCCCGATTCAAAGTTTGTGTTGGTGACAGTCGCAGTAGAGTTATTCGCAAAAAAAAGAAGCATTCCATGTTGACTCTCTGAAGAGAAAAGTGAAATTGCCAGCATCCATTATGATCGGGGGCAGTATGTGATCAAAAGGGGTAGGAAAACTTCATTTTATTGATGGAACTGTGGATACAGACAAATATTTGGCAATTTTAGAAGAATCGCTTTTACCAGCGATGGAAGTATGTTTGACATCCGGCCAAAATTTTGTGTTTCAGCAAGATGGTGCAGCGTGCCATACCTCAAAAAAGGCTATAAAATGGATGGAAGAAAATAATGTACCACTTTTGAAATGAGTTTCTAGCAGTCCAGATCTGTCACCTATTGAGACTTTGTGGCACGTGATGAAAAAGGTTCTACGACAACATCCTGCTCGTACAATCACCGAACTGAGACAAAAGCTTCAAGAAATATGGGATTGTTTTACACCAAATTTTTGCCAAAACTTGGTTAACACTATGCCCCAAAGAATTTCAGCTGTAATAAAAAATAAAGGTGATGTTACCCAATGGTAATCTTTCAATTGTTGCTTTGTTAACTACGCGCATTTATTCGCACATTGTTTATTTGTTCAGATGTTCTATTAGTTATAGGTCTAAGTGATTTCAAATATATATTTTTTACGACTAGAGTGTAATTTAAATGTTTTTGAAAAAATAAATTGTTTTAGAAGTAAATAGTTTCGTCATGTTCAGTTTATAAAGGCATATTTTGGTACAAATCTTGAAGTGGGCCAACTGAAGTGGGAAGGGGCTCTTAATGTCTTGTTGAAAATAAGTATCCTTTACTTCTATTTTATTATCTAAATTGTTATAATTAATGTATATGTGAAGTTAGTGTTTTAAATTTTTTTGATTATAGGGCCCTGAAGAAGCAAATACATTTTTCCGAAACGTCGGCAACTTTATAACCGGAAATTAATGACAAGAAATGTAATGCAATTTATACTGATTTTCAACAGACCAACATTTGTTCATATTTCAATAGAGGCTGTGTCCGTATGTCTTCTTCTGGATGTAATCTATAATAATCTATCTTGCTATTTCTAATTAGTTTCTATTTTCCACTGATGGTGGTCAACTGTTTACGAATTACCGACATGTATAAAGTTTATACCTAACCACCCCACCATCAATAAATAATCGATAAACTAGCATAGCACGATTATATCTTGTTCTTCCTATTAAAATCTGGCACCCTTCAGCATAATTATTCAAGAGTAACGGTCTTTGGGGCTGTGCGTTACTACACCAGACTAACAATGCCATAAGGGCAGAAGCGAAAGTGCACACCTGGTCCCGCGTTGGCACGAGACGCCGCAGACAGCCGTTGCAGTTTTCGTCTTTCCCCTTCCCTTCGGAGGCCTTGATTTGGCCCTTTTTGTTATCGATATGTTTCTCACCCTTCGGTCTTCGTGTGAACCTTGAGATTCTGGGATAATGCAGAATACAGTGAGAAAAAGTTTTGGACATTGCGTATTGCCCTTTGTGTCGTTTTCTCTTGAATATGACAACCGATCTAGTATATTTGAAAATATAAGCTTTGTAACCAAGGTTGTTTTAAAATGTTCTTGTTTGAGATAGTATTCATCAACAGCCCGCATTTAGTATTTGTTAATCTTTTAGTGACCCAGATATTATTATTTGATTGTCTTTATAGCACTTAAAGAGTTCTAAGATACGGATTAGCAGTTTTCACACGACCCCCTACTCTATCCATAAAATGTTCTGGAATGTCGCCCAGCCACCACCTTGAATTTTTAATCGGCAACTTTTACGTTAAAATATGGTTTATATGAATGAATTTCATTATCCTGAATTTCATCTTGCTAACTTAGCCCGTTTAAAAAACTAGTAGAGGGGGGAGGTAGGGGGGTTAAAAAGCACTATATGTAAGTTGTATTAGTATACTCTTGAAAATGTATGTATTGGCGGCAAGGTCACGTTTAATAGAAATAGAAAATGGCTACCAAGGATGTAAAAATATCAATTTTATTTCTGCCTCTCAAGTCGGCCTTTCTTATTAATATAATAAATATAATTATTTATTTATCTCTATATTTTCAGGTAGTTTCCCCTACCTATCAGCCTGAAATTTGTCCCCTTTTATTATGGATGCTTATCACCATCCATCCAAAAAATCTTCCAGACTCTGGTCTTATACTGTACAAAAATTTCGTAGAGCATATTTTTTTAGTGACCTAAACCATTTTTTCCTACAGTTGGGTTTGTCTGTTGGCCTACATTTAAATGCACCAGATATTGAAATTTTTTATTTGTTTTTATAGGTTATATATTAAGTGACATATAAATCCGAACACCCAGTTTAAATGGTTTTATTTTAATAAAATTTTGTATAAGTACTTAATGAAGCATAATAAGTAAATGATAAAAATTTCAAAATGATTGCACTGCTTTAAAGCCCTTTGACCTTTAATAATGTGTGGATGCACCCTGATGTGCTACGCATTGTCCAACGCGCCTAGGCATGCTTCTGATCTGGTGGTCAATGTCCTCCTGTGGTATCTCATTCCAGGCAACCACCAACTCCTCTCGAAGTGCTTCTAGAGTCTGAGGAGGACGTTGCAAATTGAGCAATCTCCTACCCATCATATCCCACACGTGCTCAATTGGGGATACGTCGGGAGATCTTGGTGGCCATGGTAACAATGTGACATCATTATGTTGAAAGAAGTCTATTGTGACTCTTGCAACATGTGGTCGGGCATTATCTTGTTGGAAAGTTGGATCTGCCAGGGTGTCAAGATAGGGTAAAAGATGGGGTTCTAGAACTTCGTGGATATAACGCTGCGCGTTCATGTTACCTGGGATGAAGATTAAAGGTGACCTGGAACCATAAGCTATAGCACCCCAAACCATAACTCCAACAGTGTGATGAACATGTTTTTCAACAAAAAACAAACTGTGGATTCCTCCTTTCACCACGTCGCCTTCTAACTCTGGCACGACCATCGTGCATGCCTAAACAAAATCGAGACTCGTCACTAAAGACAATACTGTTCCATTCCTGATCCCAGAGTGACCGTTGTCTGCACCACTCAAGGCGATTACGTCGGTGTTCTCGAGTTAAAGGGAGGACCCAGTGTGGCCGGTATGAAAACAAGCCAAAACTTCTCATTCGTCGGTAAACACTTCGCATGCCAATATGTCTTCCGTGTTCTGCAAACCATTCATTTACAATGGACCTGATAGTGGAGAAACGGTCCCTTAAGGCCAATAATCTTAGGCGGCGATCTTCACGGTCTGTTGTTCTACGGCGGCGTCCAATGCCCCTTGCTCTTTGCGTACGGCTTTCTCGAAGCCATGCCTGACAACACCTAACCACAGTGTCTACACTTCTTTGCACTCTAACTGCAATTGCCCGAAAAGAAAGTCCAGCTTCCCGAAGTCCCACTATACGGCCCCTATCAAACTAACTAAGTTGACGAAATCGTACAGGTCTCCGTACTCTAGACATCGTAACCGATCGTAAAGGATGTCAAGAACCAAAATCCGCCAACATTGATTCTTTATTGCGGCTGAAATATTCATTTTTAGAGCGTTAGTGAATTAAAAAAAAGCAGTATAAAAACCGGAATGTCCAACTGATAAAGCTGAAAATTTTTTCACTTGTTATTTACAGTAAGATAAATACATTCACCAACTTTTATTAAAATAAAACCATTTAAACTGGGTGTTCGGATTTATATGTCACTTAGTATAGTAAATAAGTTGTCCGATCGTTGAAAGCAAGATTTTTTTCTCAAAAAATGATTGCATTGTGATTGTTCTTTATAACTCTGTTCTGTCATTGAGTGTAAAGAAATACATTGGAACATACCCCCGTATTGTAGTTACTTGCAACGCAGTATGTGTGGAAAATTCACATTTAAAAATTCCCCATCGGTTACGGAAGTAGCAAAAAGTTAAGAAGCTAACAAACCGCAAGCATTAAATAGGTACCGTTTTTTCCGAAACTTCTTTGATTCGGCTTGAATGATTATTTGTGGATTTGCAATGCTCAAATTTCCCTGTCCCTTCTATCTGTCCCACTTGCCAGAATACGGTGCTTTTTGTTACCTATGTCTGTCCAAGTGAGATTTAAGGATAATGCTTTGAAAAGTTCATATTGCACATTTTCTGTATTACGTTCTTTTTACCTAGATTTGTGAACCAATTTACCTTACATCGCAATGTCTACAGTCTCTTTAAATTAAGGAAATATCGTTAATCTCCCTCCCTTTTTGCCGTGAGTTTGTCTCCTTTTGTTACACATATTTTGTAAAAGATTCATTTTTACAAAGGGTGAAAGCATTCTTTCAATTGCGGCCTATGGAAAGCGACAAGACGAAATTTCCGGTCAAACATGCTCTCTTTCCCTCTTCCCGAAATTTGGCGCGTTTTCTCTCCCGTGTGAATCTAGACACTGTGAGATAAATGGCTATAGTGAGAAAAAATATTCGGGCATCTGTTCCCTTGTGATCCACTGTTACCGATTTCTGTTTGGTTCACAACTCATAATATAAAATAGGTACAACATTTTATTCATATCTCATGTCACGCATCAGGAAAATATCGGACTTTCAAATATCGGTTTTGTGGACAAAATCGGGAATAACGATGCTAGATACTCATTTGTGGTCACTTCGTAATCAAATTAATACGAATGACTATTTGGAAAATGAAACCGCTGCATTTCAGGGAATACTGGAAAATTTTCGAAAACGAGGCACCGGCGGTGAAACTGTTAATCAAGAAAGAAACATGCCATATCGTGGCAAAGCTTCGCTTTTGAGTATTCTCAAGACCATGACCGAAACTTCGTCATGGGCATGTTGATCAAACTAATTGCTCCAATAAGTAGTACGAATGCATCCCTTATTAAGGGTGTGGTAAATGAAAAAAGGTCAAGATACCTGCTGTCAATTCTTATCCCAAGTTCTCACTGCCCTTTTTATTTTTTCTCACCCCTCACGTGGAAGTATCTCAGAGGCCGTGTGAATAGATGCTGGGACAATGCAGTGGGAAAAAATCTGTATATCGCATATTTTCCCAAGTGACCCAACAGGTAGCACTGCATTTCGGCATATCTGGAACGATCCCAGGGCAGGGGAAAGGTCACCATATCGTTAACATTTATATCCAGGAACAAAAGAGTCACAAGTTAACCTTAAAAGCATATTCTTTGAAAAATGGAAAAATGTTCTATGATTACGGGTTTGAAAATTTATAGGAGACTAGGAGAATATTTATAACAGAAAATGCATAGAAATCATTTGGGTACATCTTGTGTAATTAATTTTATTCTGTGATGGATTGCTATGTCCAAAATACTAAAATGTGTTATTATGCATATCCAGTTATGATCTTAATTTTCACTTGAAACAATCATCCTTTTTCACTCAGTATTCAAATGTTTAGTAATTTATGTGAACATTGTTAAACATGCTTAGATCTTACTAAAAGTTCTTCGCTTCTCAGAATATAGTTTATGGCAATGTTTATAGCTTGATTTTATTATACTAAGTGAAATATAAATCCGAACACCCAGTTTAAATGGTTTTATTTTAATATAATTTTGTATAAGTACTTAATGAAGCATAATAAGTAAATGATAAAAATTTCAAAATGATTGCACTGCTTTAAAGCCCTTTGACCTTTAATAATGTGTGGATGCACCCTGATGTGCTACGCATTCTCCAACGCGCCTAGGCATGCTTCTGATCAGGTGGTCAATGTCCTCCTGTGGTATCTCATTCCAGGCAACCACCAACTCCTCTCGAAGTGCTTCTAGAGTCTGAGGAGGACGTTGCAAATTGAGCAATCTCCTACCCATCATATCCCACACGTGCTCAATTGGGGATAAGTCGGGAGATCTTGGTTGCCATGGTAACAATGTGACATCATTATGTTGAAAAGTTGGATCTGCCAGGGTGTCAAGATAGGGTAAAAGATGGGGTTCTAGAACTTCGTGGATATAACGCTGCGCGTTCATGTTACCTCTGATGAAGATTAAAGGTGACCTGGAACCATAAGCTATAGCACCCCAAACCATAACTCCAACAGTGTGATGAACATGTCTTTCAACAAAAAACTGTGGATTCCTCCTTTCACCACGTCGCCTTCTAACCCTGGCACGACCATCGTGTATGCCTAAACAAAATCGAGACTCGTCACTAAAGACAATACTGTTCCATTCCTGATCCCAGAGTGACCGTTGTCTGCACCACTCAAGGCGATTACGTCGGTGTTCTCGAGTTAAAGGGAGGACCCAGTGTGGCCGGTATGAAAACAAGCCAAAACTTCTCATTCGTCGGTAAACACTTCACATGCCAATAGGTCTTCCGTGTTCTGCAAACCATTCATTTGCAATGGACCTGGTAGTGGAGAAACGGTCCCTTAAGGCCAATAATCTTAGGCGGCGATCTTCACGGTCTGTTGTTCTACGGCGGCGTCCAGTGCCCCTTGCTCTTTGCGTACGGCCTTCTCGAAGCCATGCCTGACAACACCTAACCACAGTGTCTACACTTCTTTGCACTCTAACTGCAATTGCCCGAAAAGAAAGTCCAGCTTCCCGAAGTCCCACACTATACGGCCCCTATCAAACTCACTAAGTTGACGAAATCGTACAGGTCTCCGTACTCTAGGCATCGTAACCGATCGTAAAGGATGTCAAGAACCAAAATCCGCCAACGTTGATTCTTTACTGCGGCTGAAATATTCATTTTTAGAGCGTTAGTGAATTAAGAAAAAGCAGTATAAAAACCGGAATGTCCAACTGATAAGGCTGAAAATTTTTTCACTTGTTATTTACAGCAAGATAAATACATTCACCAACTTTTATTAAAATAAAACCATTTAAACTGGGTGTTCGGATTTATATGTCACTTAGTATATAATCGCAGTTTGCCTAACAGTTAGTTTTTTTAATCAATCGGCATTTTACTCATTTTTAGAAAATAGTAAGTTTTGAAACACAACGTATGTGTATCATGATAACTAATACTATTATTTGCTGCGATCATTGAAAAAACTAAATCGTACCATGACTGCAAAGATATAGTTATTATCATACAATTTACTAAAATATATAAGCTTTTTATTGAATGTTATTTATCTGTTGTAATTATTAAGATCAGACATAAGGTTCTTCCTTCACCCAATATCCTATAAAATGAAGGCCGCGATCCAATTGTTCGGTTTCATCAAGGTGATACTATAAAACCTAATCGAGTTTGTTATTATTCTTTTTGTTGACGCTGGAAGTACCCAACTATTATTTAAATAATGACGCTTATCCAAACAATTTGTTTTCACCGCACACAGTGACTACCGTAGCTAACCATTTGTATTATTCGCTATATACATATTGCTGCTACTGAATCAACAATAAAGCGATTAATGTTTATGTAACTATAGGTGCACACCAATCTGGTTAGTCATTCGATTTCCTTTTACGCGTTTATGCTGAATCGATAAAAATGATGATATTGGCGATAACAGGAAAATTCATATACTAAGTGACATATAAATCCGAACACCCAGTTTGAATGGTTTTATTTTAATAAAAGTTGGTGAATGTATTTATCTTACTGTAAATAACAAGTGAAAAAATTTTCAGCCTTATCAGTTGGACATTCCGGTTTATATACTGCTTTTTTTAATTCACTAATGCTCTAAAAATGAATATTTCAGCCGCAGTAAAGAATCAACGTTGGCGGATTTTGGTTCTTGACATCCTTTACGATCGGTTACGATGCCTAGAGTACGGAGATCTGTACGATTTCGTTACCTTAGTGAGTTTGATAGGGGCCGTATAGTTGGACTTCGGGAAGCTGGACTTTCTTTTCGGGCAATTGCAGTTAGAGTGCAAAGAAGTGTAGGCACTGTGGTTAGGTGTTGTCAGGCATGGCTTCGAGAAGGCCGTACGCAAAGAGCAAGGGGCACTGGACGCCGTCGTAGAACAACATACCATGAAGATCGCCGCCTAAGATTATTGGCCTTAAGGGACCGTTTCTCCACTACCAGGTCCATTGCAAATGAATGGTTTGCAGAACACGGAAGACCTATTGGCATGCGAAGCGTTTACCGACGAATGAGAAGTTCTGGCTTGTTTTCCTACCGGCCACACTGGGTCCTCCCTTTAACTCGAGAACACCGACGTAATCGCCTTGAGTGGTGCAGACAACGGTCACTCTGGGAACAGTATTGTCTTTAGTGACGAGTCTCGATTTTATTTAGACGATGGTCGTGCCAGGGTTAGAAGGCGACGTGGTGAAAGGAGGAATTTAGAGTTTTTTGTTGAAAGACATGTTCATCACACTGTTGGAGTTATAGTTTGGGGTGCTATAGCTTATGGTTCCAGGTCACCTTTAATCTTCATCAGAGGTAACATGAACGCGCAGCGTTATATCCACGAAGTCCTAGAACTCCATCTTTTACCCTATCTTGACACCCTGGCAGATCCAACTTTCCAACAAGATAATGCCCGACCACATGTTGCAAGAGTTACAATAGACTTCTTTCAACATAATGATGTCACCTTGTTACCATGGCCACCAAGATCTCCCGACTTATCCCCAATTGAGCACGTGTGGGATATGATGGGTAGGAGATTGCTCAATTTGCAACGTCCTCCTCAGACTCTAGAAGCACTTCGAGAGGAGTTGGTGGTTGCCTGGAATGAGATACCACAGGAGAACATTGACCACCTGATCAGAAGCATGCCTAGGCGCGTTGGAGAATGCGTAGCACATCAGGGTGCATCCACACATTATTAAAGGTCAAAGGGCTTTAAAGCAGTGCAATCATTTTGAAATTTTTATCATTTACTTATTATGCTTCATTAAGTACTTATACAAAATTTTATTAAAATAAAACCATTTAAACTGGGTGTTCGGATTTATATGTCACTTAGTATATTATTTCTTGCAAAAAGTGACACAAAGAAACTTAACCAAGAAGGCGATAGGCAAAAAACAACTTGTCGCCATTCTCGTCGCGAGGCCATTATTATAAATACCAAATGGCATCAAGTAGGTTGACTCTGTTCGTAAAGGATTATGTTAGCCATTCTGAAAAAAAGGTTAGCTACGAACATGTATAACAAAAAATTGAATGACCTTCCTCCTCCTTCTGAGAGCAATTGCTGCAGGCGCACATGCACTTTGCGATGAGCAATCCCGCTGGAATGACGATTGGCCTTTACCATGCATAGTGCACACAGTGCGGAAGCTCGTCCATCGGGTTTACCTCGGCATGTAGGCTTCCGGATGCGTCTGAATAGAAAACTAATAGTTAGTCCTTCATCCACGCATTCGGCGCTTGGCCAAAATAGGCCCAAGGTTTGTACGAAGGCCAAAAGGCTTAAGATTTGTACTCACCACAAATTCGCGTACCGTGGAAGTGAAAATGCACATAGTCTTGATCAGCAAACTTAAGAACAATTGAAGCACTTTACAGGAGGTGCTAAGGATAGTCAACATATCTGGGAGTTTAGCATTTTTTTTTTGTTGAGACTGATCAGGTACTCTGAACCATGTTTAAGATCCCAGTTAGTACCGGTGTATGTGACAGATGTTCAAACCTGCAGGAAAATAGAAAAGCTATATGGTGTTGGTATGGTACTATTTTTTGGTTTTGAACTTTATTTACAGCTATTAATTTTTGTCAAAAAATAATATTATAATCGCTGAAATTGACTTCGTAATGAAATAAAACGTTTCGAGTTTTTTCTTAAAATTGACCTAATATACTTTTGAAGATGGTTCACAAAATCGCGTACTTCACAAGTAGTTGTGTGAATGTGTCTGGATATTTCAAATGGAATCGTTTTACTTCGTACTCTACTGACGAGGAAGCATTGTAATCGTAAAAAGTGAGATATGCTTTCTGTATGTTCTATGGTACGTACATCAAGAAAAACCATTTCAATCATTCCCATCGGTCTGTCTGCAAATTCTTGGCCCATTATTATCGGGCCTGAAAAGTACTGCTCAGACTTGGATGAAACTTTCACACAAGTTTACGACTATGCCAAGAACGAAAGAGCGTTGTTTAGATGTTTCAGAGGTTTCTGATCTTTTGCGGAGGGATTAAACATTTGGGGTTGGGGTTGTAGGGTTAGTACGAGGGATGTCTTTTAACGATGCTTTTAAGTTTTGCATATAGAAACATAGTAGGCCGCGCGGATCGGACGTCAGTACTGAATCTTAACCTCACTCTTTAGTAAACTTAAATTCAAAGTTTCACAACGATACGTGCACTGTTCTCACTACAGTGAATTTTTAAGTGCCACCAAGTCATTAGAAATATGGAACTCAACCGAGAACATTTTCGCGCCATAATTTATTACAACTTTCAGAGACAATTATCGCAACAAGAATGCCTTGCTGAGTTACTGTCTGTGGCGCCACATCAGTCGACAATTTCCCGTTGGTTTGGAGAATTCAAACGTGGACGGGTGAGTCTTAGCGACGATCCTAGGGTGGGTGCACCAAAAACGGCAGTCACCCAGGAAAACGTCGATGCTGTGCGCAAACTCATCATCAAGATAGACATGTGGCATGTCGCGAGATTGAGGCGTCCTTGAAGATCTCAAAGACCTCAATTCAAAAAATTTTACATGAAGAATTAGGAGTAAGAAAATTAGTTTCTCGTTGGATACCCCACCTGTTGACTGAAGAGCAGAAAGCAGCCAGGGTTAACTGGTGTCAGAAAACGCTTGACCGTTTCAATTTCGGAAACCCAAAAAATGTGTACAGCATTGTTAGTGGTGATGAATCGTGGATTGACTGTTATGAACCAGAAAATAAACGACAGTCGGCTGTTTGGGTGTTCCAAGGTGAAGAAAAGCCAACAAAAGTCATCCGTTTTCGAAGTGTTTCGAAAAAGATGGTCGCGACATTTGTTTCAAAAGCGGGTCATATTACAACAATTCCTCTTAATGAGCAAAGAACTGTTACTGCGGATTGGTATACCACCATTTGATTTCCAAAAGTCATCACCGAGCTTCGAAAAATCAACCCCGAAAGAAGAATCATCCTCCACCAAGACCACCATTTGATTTCCAAAAGTCATCACCGAGCTTCGAAAAATCAACCCCGAAAGAAGAATCATCCTCCACCAAGACAATGCAAGCTCGCACACAGCCCTAAAAACAAGGCAGTATTTAACGGAAGAAAACGTGGAATTATTGGACCATCCTCCATATAGTCCCGATCTAAGTCCTAACGATTTCTTTACTTTCCTGAAAACTAAAAACAGCCTGCGTGGTCAAAGGTTCCAGTCACCAGAAGAAGCAGTTGACGCATTCAAAAATGCCGTTTTGGATCTGCCAGCAAACGAGTGGAATAAGTGCTTCGAAAATTGGTTCGAGCGCATGCAGATATGTATTAATCTTCGTGGAGAGTACTTCGAAAAACAATAAAGTCATTTAAAACTACCTACCGTGTTGTGTTATTTCCATATGCAAAACATCCCTCGTAGTACATTTATAGGCTTCCAACCCCACTAATTATATGCACCTATCAGTACATGAAGGGTACAGGGGAAATAAGATGAATGCCACAAAAAGAAAGTTTTGGGAAAAGTGAATTTAAAAGTTTGAAGACTCCTAGATTCGTACTGGGTGGGTAAATGATCTGACAGAGTACCATAAATTCCTTATTATGAGTTGAAAAATGTCAAATTATAAATAAAAAAAATATTTTCTGATATACAGGGTAGCCCAAAGTGAAACCAGACCAAACATTGTTTGATGGAAAATCCATTTTATTCCTATATTTTGGGATTCTCCTTGTGATTTTACACATTTTTTATATGTTACCGTCCATGCCTGAATTCAACTTTTGATATTGTGGCTAGAAATGAGCGTTTCGTCATACGCGACACCCCGTAAAATCTAAGGGTTGATTAACCAGCAAAATGCCTATCTTAGGTTTTACGATCTGTTGTAATATGAGAACTCCCTTAACAGGAAATTCATTACATAGGTCCTAAGTCATAAGAATATTTCTAGCCTCAATACAATAGCTCAGACTCAATTAGTTCTAAGTATTTTTTTAATTGGGACAGGGAAAAACAACGAACTAAAAACTCTTTATTCAACAGAATATGGAACAGAACAAAATGAATAGTAACTGCTTAAAAACGATTACTTAACGTTTATTTCTATCGTCGCAGATTGGTGTATGGTAAATTGTTTCGGTGAGTTCGAAAGTTTTCAATTAGGTATAACTACGAACTGTCATTATTTTTGCGTGTTTCCGGTATCTCATGGGATTGTAATGCGTTAAGACTACATGTTTTAACTACAAAACACCAAATTTGTGACTTCTATTTTTTTGCTCTGTATATCTCTCGACACTCCGCTGCTTGCGCTGGCCAGCATAGCATGGCTGACGTTGCCAGATGGTCGGTACTTTCAGTAAGGGCAGGGAAAAAGCTTCTACGGGTCAGCTTTACCAAATGGGTCGAACTATGGACTAATTGTATGTGCCTGATTATAAAAATAATATTTTATGATCTGATGCGTTGTAAAATCAACGTGCTTAATGCCATTTTTTTCAATTGCAAGTGTTTTCTTTAGCAACAATTTAATAACTGAATTTCGATCCTCGAAGTAAATTTAGAGAAGTCCTTGCCGTCAGATAATCCGCTATGATTAATTTCGTCACATCTATCATAATTTCGATATACTGGGTGCAAACGTTATGGTAGTAATAAAAGGATCAAAACAAGTCAAAAAGTTCATATGACCCATGGTCCAAAAGACAATAGATTTTTGTCTAAATGGCTTTATAGTTTACAACTTCAAGTGCTTTATATCGACCACAATCACCACAATCTTACTAATTTTTATAATCTAATCTAAAACGTTTTTAAATTCGGTAATTAACAAATAAATGGCATTCAGTTTTTCTAAGTTAAGCCAAAATTTGTAGTCGGTAAGTAAGCAAGTTTCATTAAATTAAATATTTAAAACACACATGGCAACAGCGCGTCGGCCTTTCATCACTCTTATCGAACCGGCAATGGATCGCAAACGGTAACAGTGGTTAGTTATCGGACATCGGGCCTGTTGTTTTGTTTTTGTTCGCGTACGTCGTCGTGTTTATTTACAATGTTCTCGAATCAAGAGTTCGCCGACATGTTGTTAGTTTACGGTGAAGCTCGTCAGAATTCAAATCTTGCAGCTCAAATTTATCGCGACGGATTTCGCCAACGGGTACACCCAGACAGAAGGACATTTTGTGCAAGTGTACCAAAGACTTCGAGATACAGGAAGTGTTCAATAATTATTCGCACTCGTGAAAGACAGGTTACTGTCGAGAAAGAGGAACAAATTTTAAATATCGTTGAAATCAATGCAGATATCAGCACTCGGGAATTAGGCCGCCGCGTATGACTATCGCATACCATAGTCCATAGAATCCTACGGGAAAATTTGCTTTATCCCTACCATGTAGAACGAGTGTAGGCCGTGTTACCAGAAGACTATCCTCGCAGACTAACATTCTGTCAGTGGTTTTTCACAGAAACATTGAAAATCCGGATTTTTTTTTTAAATATTCTGGCAACGGACGGATGTACTTTTACGCGACACGGGATATTAAATTACCATAATACTCACACGTGGGCCCAAGAAAATCCTCATACCATTCGTGAAGGTCATTTCCAACAACGTTTTAAAATAAATATTTTTGCGGGTATTCTTGACGATCAGGTAAATGGCCCTTTCGGATTACCCCCAAAGTTGTCAGGAGAAGGATACCATAGCTTTCTAGCCAATAACCTACCAGAACTTTTGGAACAGACCTTAGACAACATGCCATTACAACGGAGACAGAATTTGTGGTTTCTTCATGACGGGGCACCACCACACATTTTTCGAGGCGTCATTCGGTATTTGAATGAACATTATCCAAATCGCTGGATCGGTCGAAATGCTCCTGATCCTCGAAAATGGCCAGCAAGACGTCCTGACCTCAATCCGATGGATTTCTGGTATTGGGGAGAACTTGAAGGGATGGTTTATGGGGCGGGTCCAATAACAACTGAAGCACAACAAAAATTTTAATGCGGCTGAAATGGTAAATGGACAACTTCGAGGATCTAATGTAAGTAGAAACTGGGTTGGTCGTAATGAAGCTTGTGTGGAACGTGGAGGACGATATTTTGAACGCCTTCTTGAATACAAAAAAAGTGCAGTCTGGGTTTTAAAAAGAAAAATAATCTATGTATCAAGATTGTGTTCGCTATTTATAAGTGGATTTTTTTAATAGTAAATCCGTATTTTTTTAATTGTTTGCATTTTACGAGTACATTATCAAATTATGAAATAATACCTAAAAGCCAAAAATAACAAACTCCATCTTTATTTACACTGCGTTCCGTCGTAATTTGCGTCTGGCATTGCGGCGTTGTCAGATTTTATTTTACTTTAAAGTCGCTTTTCTCTAAAAAAAAATGCCGTTTCGACCCCCATGTTATATGAAACTCTTTGCTTCTTTTAAACCCCTCTATCACCCATTTAAATAATGACTATTATAACATTTAGACCCTGTAGAAATAAGTGGCAAATTCAGCATGAGATCTCGACGTATATTAATTACCACGAGTTTTTTCATATTTTAATCAGAATGTAACAGATCCTACTGAAGATAAAACTAGAGTGACCACTAAGGGCACAGACGTTCGTTATTCTAATGCCCCAGTCTCATAACACAAATTAACATTAGAATTTAGATCCGGCCATAAAAACTGACAACTGAATAAGGAAACAGCTAAACAAAAGTATTTCTTTCTATGTACAGCCATGTACTAACGTTTATCTCTCCTAATTCCAGAGCGATAATGTCGGGATTCAAACGAAGCCCCAGCAAATTCTCCTGGGACAGCGAATTCCTAGAACTTCGCGAGACATGCGCCAGTCCGGGCAGCCAAGATTCCGGCTTCTCAGATACGGAAATACACTCGAACTTTCATAACAGGCGATCAAGGAATAGCGAGAGGCTGGTGAAGAGCGACACTAAGGCAAAAAAAACCGCGTCCAGTTGAGGTGAACTTCTACTCGGAGCCTACTGAGAGGCGTAGGTGTGAAGCTAGATGCGAAAAAGTTAGCAAGAAGTTGTTCAATGAAGTCAGCAAGGAGTTGGAGGAGCCGAAAGGTTAGTTGTGTTTCGCATAGTTTAATATAAATTTGAAAAACGAATACTGATTTTTGTAGGTCACAGATACCGTATCTGGAACAAAATTCAAATACTGTTGGCCTTTTTGAAATGTAAGTTTGTCAAAGTAAGGATATAATTATGCATGATTTTGTGGTTTAATTAACTTTGTAACAGTGTATTTTACTAAACTTTGATGTAATAAAATTAATATTTTCATTTGAACAACTCTAATGCCGTAATATCAAACTGATGACACTTAGCATTGTGTGGTATAACAAGTTTTATCAATGGTAGACTTAAATAACAAATACTTGCTTGAATATATACAACACCAAACTGTATCAATATAAATGAGACTGTTAGTTCAATCCGTTTAATTTTCTTACAATTTATTGGAGATCCCCGCATTTACTTTCTTCGTAACTTATCGATGGAGAAAGCTTTTTAGCAAGTACTGAAATACATTAAAACAAAAGTAATAGTACTTACTATATATATAGTAAAATAATAACAAAAAAGCAGTTCTTCACATTTACAATAATGATGCGTTTATTGTCCAACAGTGATTACAATTTACAGAGCAAAAAGCATGTATGCAACCTTCAACCGATGGTTACGGTCACGCGTGTAGAGGTAAACGAACCCGTATAGTCGATTGCGTTTCAAAAAACAACAAGCACTAGAGACGTGGCTAGAGAAGTGCAAGTATCAAAAACTAAAGTGTGGCAAACGCTGCGTGAAGAGGGCCTGTATCCGTTTCACGTCCAACGTGTACAAGCCCTTCAACCTGACGATTTTCCAGCAAGAGTGCGGTTTTGTGAGTGGTTGTTGCATCAACATGACAATAATCCGGACTTTTTGAAGTGCATATTGGTGACAGACGAATCTACGTTCACGCGTAATGGGGCGAATAACTTTCGCAACACTCATGTTTGGTCAGTAGAAAATCCGCACTCTGTCCGTCGGGCAGATTTTCCACAAACATTTTCGGTGAATGTTTGGGCTGGCATGGTGAACGGTATGCTCATTGGACCATTTATTCTCCCAAATCGATTGGACGGGATGCAACACCTAGACTTTTTCCGCAACATTTTGCCATTCCTTGTTAGAGGATGTGCCATTGAGTGTAAGACAATCAATGTGGTTTCTGCACGATGGTGCACCGCCCCATTTTAGACGCGAAGTGCGTGAGTTTTTGAATGAATTATTTCCGGATAGGTGGATCGGACGTAATGGACCCGTAGCGTGGCCTCCGGGATCTCCAGACTTAACACCATGTGATTTTTTTCTTTGGGGAGAAATGAAACGCTTAGTGTACAAAACTGAAGTGCATACGGTTGACGAACTTCGTCTCAGAATTGAACAAGCTGGTGCTTTCATTCGGGGGAGGGACTCCATTCTCAAAGCCTGCACCGATGCTTGGC
Source organism: Acanthoscelides obtectus (assembly GCA_963669975.1). Lineage (NCBI taxonomy): Eukaryota > Metazoa > Arthropoda > Insecta > Coleoptera > Chrysomelidae > Acanthoscelides > Acanthoscelides obtectus. The sequence goes on along the minus strand of CAVLJG010000007.1, from coordinate 19,690,441 downwards.
TACGTCGTGCACGCACCTGTGTTTTTGAATCAAACGGCGATAACTTCGAACAATACCTATAAAGTACGTTTACCTAAAAACTGAAAACGCGGCAACGCCGTCTTATTTGTTACCTCTGTTCGTGGTCTGCACCACCGCCGGCGTCTGCTCGGTAGCGCATCAGCTGATTTCATTTTCTGTTGGAGCGGTATGATTTCGGGCAGAGACGTACTTAGCCCTTCTCGTCGACTGGAGAGTGAGTACTTTTTCCTTTATTTTTTTTTTACTTGATCGCCCTCGTTTCACTACACATTACCTTTGTTATTTCAAGGGTAGTTGTTTCTGAAAAGGAAAACCCCAACTTTGTGGACACCCTGTATATATATAAAGAGAAAATTATCATGCGGAGAAAGGTGTATAACATAAATAGGAAAATAATGGGCAACATCCGCAAAAAGTGGATTCGAGCAGAAAATAGGATAGGTAACCCGAGCGATACGTATTTCTGCTGGTTGGCTTCATCAGGCCCGAAATGAATGCACATATGTAACTACAAAAGTAGATACACATGCCCACACATCCGGATACGGGTGTAACCTGAGGAATGTTTTTAATTATTTTTCTATTTATGTTATACACCTTTCTCCGCATGATAATTTTCTCTTTGTAGATCCTTTGGGCTTGAAGTACCACAGCAAGTGGCTATAACCGGCCGCGTGGTTGTGGTTATTTGTCGCCTTGAAAATTCGAGGTCTTTAGCCATTTTATACTACAATGTGTAGGTTGGCTCTTGTTGTGGACTTCGTGTGTCTTTTTTTTCCTCTCCATCTTCGTTTCCTCAGGTTACACCCGTATCCGGATGTGTGGGCATGTGTATCTACTTTTGTAGTTACATATGTGCATTCATTTTGGGCCTGATGAAGCCAACCAGCAGAAATACGTATCGCTCGAGTTAAATATCCTATTTTCTGCTCGAATCCACTTTTCGCGGATTTTGCCCATTATTTTCCTATATATATATATATATACATATACCTTGAAACATGGTCATTGTCGTCTAGACCAGTTAGGTGAAAAATTGAAGCTCTTGCCTTTTGTTGGGTACTTCGACAAAATTTAAGCAAAGAGGACTCTATACTTTTTTAATCTCTAAAGCTTTCAATGGTCTTTGCCATCATCATCAGGAGCTGCAATTACATTGAGAAAAGTAGCAACAATTGTGCAAAATAAATTTACATTAACTTACAGTAGTATGTAAATAACATATAGCAACCTCCAATTTTTAACGCGTAAATTTTTTTCTGAAAATGACAAGGAGCCTCCAAATTGTCAAAAAATGTTGAGCGGTTTTTGATTTTTTCGTTTTTGCCTTATTCTAGGCCGCCATTAGAGTGATTTTTAAAAACTACTAAGCTTTTTCTTCCTTGGCATAGTACGAGTACTCACCTTCATCAAAATCCGCGCGGTACTTCCCAAGTTATAGACGGGCCAAAGATAAGAGAACAGACAGGCCTACAGACTGAACGACGGATGGATTTTCGTGATGTACATATCATATGACATCCAAAAAACATATCTCATTTTTAAAATGTTTCGTGATTACAATATATCCTCGCCAGCAGGAGTGGGAAGTAAAACTGCTAAAGAAGAGTGACAAATTATAAAGTTGGACAGTTAAATAGAAAACCGAAATTATGGAGAAATATTATATCCCAAAAAGACACTCACTACTGATTCCAAGAATATGGAATCAGGAGATTCCTGAATTAACAACAAAGCGGTTTTTTGAGGTCTGTAACTTTCTAGTTGAACGGAATATGATGCTTAAATAATGACCCTATTTTGCCAACATTGACATTATAAACCAAAATTGTGCTCTTAGTTTTGTGAGCGATTCTTGTTCCATTGAGCCAACATTGTAGGAGTTGCGGTTTAGCATCCATTTAAGGAGAATATATCCCTCAGAAGAAGAAGAAAAGTCTCAGTATAGAGATTGTATCCAAGTCAATCTACTTGACAACTTTGCTTCATAAATAAAATAATTCGTTTCTACTAGATGATATTTCTCCATTACAGATCCAGAAAAAGTGAACAAGAAGCTATTCAACGATGAAACCAAAGACACCATGTACTACCTCGAATTGAACCGAAAATTCCGCTTTTTCTCCCCGAAACCAACCCGAAGATTCTTCAAGCGCGATAACTGCCCTCCATTCAATTGCCACACGTTTTGCGGCAAGACAAAATCGCCCAAAAAGATCCTGGACGCGGACTTTAAGTCTCTGTCAGTCCCTACCCCTTTACATACCGAAGAATGTGCTCATCAATATTCCAGCAACGTTCAAGAAACATCAAGCGGCAGCACACGCGATTCGTATGCTTATTGTTCCGATAATTCCTGCGGAGAAGCACCATCCAAAGGTGAAGAAACGTCAAGTAGCGGTGCACAAGACTCTTACGGTTCTGACAATTCCTTCGAAGAAGCGCCTTCCAAATGTGAGGAAACCTCTGAAGAGAAGAAGAATGGGGACGGATCTTCAGATTCGGAGGTGATTGGGAGGGTCAGTGATGGTGAGAGTGATTTCGACAGTGACGTAGAGAGGGAGTTCGAGAGGAACTTTGAGTGCAAGACGACGCATACTTCCACGCCCAAGTGGGAGGATGATATGGGGAGGAGCAGGAACAGGAAGGAGAGTCTGCCGTTGAATCTGTTCCTCAAATATCAACACGAAAGGTAAATCGAGTCTAGGTTGATTTTGTGTATGTTATCTAATCATATTATACCAAATCCAAATTATCAGTTTTGTCTGGTGGTTTCAGAGTATGTAAAGAGTTCTGGAAATCCTGAACGACATTCATTCTGGGTGAATTCTTTTTCTCGCAGGAAATAATGCTCGTGATTTCGGCTACAATTATTTGGGTCTAAGCGCGGTAGACATATCTCTTATATACAGGGTGGCGCATCGAAAACGAAACAGACGCATTTAAAAGGGAAATTGAAATCACTCGACCCCCCTTTCCATTTAAGATTTTGTGGGTGGTGTCACCCCCGCTTAGGGGGCTGCACGTACTAACGTGATTTTTTGCCAAACTTGTGTCCCCCTCGAAAACAAAATCGACGGGTCTGAGCGTTTTTCAAAAAAAAAAACTGAGCTGACAGTAAATGCGTCTGTTTCGTTTTTGATGCGCCACCCTGTATAGGCAACGTCAAAACTTACAGTGGAAAACAGTCTATTAGATATTCGTCTTCTATTAACATGCTCAAACTGTTTTTACCTAGCTTATCATGCCAGGAATATCCAGTTCTAAAATTCCCTAATCAATGTATTATTTTACACTGTATCCAAATTCCTTAAGAGTGATATTTAGTGGAATTTTTCTTAGAAACTGGTGGCATTTCTTACAGCATAGAAAAAATTAATATATAAAACTTTAAAATATTATTGGTTCACATTCAAAAATTATAGAAGCAGCAGAAATGATGTTCAAATATCCTTCTCTATTGGTGAATTGCTGAATAAATTGGCTTTTTTTTATAAACATACTATTGATTTTTTTGAATGAGAAATGATAAGACACATCAATATTTGTATTAAGTTCAATGGTCGTATTTATTTGTGACATAAATTATTTTAATCGTAAGTGAGTTAGTACCAGATAACGATATGTAAACATACTTATGTTATGTTTTAAAATCAGCAATTTGAGCTGTTTATTGCAAAACTTGGTAATGGTGCTTTAAGTGGCAGTTTCAGACCTAGCAAAACTCATTATAAATTTTTTTGAAAATTCGATTAGGCTTATTAGGTATCAGTCACCTGAAATGGCATTTAGATATTTTTTCACATTATAGCTTGTATATAAAATACAAATCTGAGGTTTGCATCTACAGTGGTAGATAAAAGAGGCAGCAATACAGCGTTTTTTATTTGTTGCTTAGAAAATCACCAGAAATGACATTTACAAATTTTTGAATAATAAAAATAATGTTTCCAAAATGCAATTCACATACACTTGATTCATCTGTTATGTGGAGAAGTAGCTAAATACACAAGAATAATTCAGATAGAATCACGCAGTGATTTTCGCAAACTTGTAATTGTTGCTCCTAGACCTGCCTTTGTAACAATCCTCGGTTCAGCAATGAAATTATTTCATTACATGTCAATCAAAAAAAGTTAGTAACCTCGTTCCAAAAGTGAGATCATTTTTAATGAATATTGCAGATTAATTTTTGTTGCATTTTCCTCTAATAAAATTTCAGTCTATTATTCCAAATAATACTTGATGAATTTTCAAAAAATAATAAAACTCTTATTTCAATGTAGGTCAAAGAAATGGAAAAAGCCACCATTTCATGCTTGAAAACTTTTATTTTTATTTTAAAGTCAATTACATCGCTTTTTCAATTAGACTACTAGAAAAGTTACAGAAAAACTCGAAGACCAACGAATGAAATAAATCTAAGTTAAATGACAACTTTTTTCTACTCCAGGGTGCCTCCGATTCCTGTGCAACCATCTGAAGTGTCAAACGAAGCAGTGAAGATGTGGCTGAACGACGCTCGACAAAGTTTCGAACAAGAATGCACGACTACCCTTCAGTGCAAGTCGGTGACCGCAGAGCTCAACCAGAAGGTCTATCATCTAGCTGCTTGCTGCTCAACTATAGTTAGAGCCATGTTATGTGACGCTAGGAGAATTGAGATAGAGTACGAGAAGCTTAACGGGTATGTTGTAACAAAATTACTTCAAAGATATATCGGCTAAGTAAAATGTTATTAATACGAGCCTTAAAAGTATGCGTATTTTTTGATGCTATGCATAACGCGATGGGCTGTTAAGAGTGGTTGATATGGGCACGATGGACGCTTGGATATCGAGAACGTTGAATCTGTGGCTCAGACCAAGGCCACTGCGTGAAGCTTTCCGTTCACAATCGTCCCCAAAAGCTAAATTTGACAAAGGCAAAAACTATTCACTAATGTAGAGATTTGAACCATCCCCGTTCCGAGCAGTGTTGAGCGACTAACTGAATATTTTCTTCAAAATCGGCCTCACAATATCTAGGAGTAATGAAAATCGGAATTTTTCGATCCTCTAACCCTTTTAGTGACACAAATGATTAATTGGTTTAAACTATTTTTTTTTCAGAGAAACAGTGCACATTGAATCTTTGGTGCAAAGTTTAACCGGCAATATTTTGGAATTCGTGAAGACACACAGAAATAAGCTCCCAGCAGCGATAGCACAGTTAGCCGATAAGATACGTTTGCACAGGTGAGAAAATAGAAAGGGTGTGTGCTATAAAAATTAACCTTATCACATTACCGTTAATCTGCGAATGTGGAATAGAAAACCTCAATACTGTTTATATTTAGGTATAGAAATCTGTTTTTAACGAAATTATCTTGTAGCGGAATAATTTTTTCGTCCCTACAGGGCTCATTTATATCTAAATGATATTTTGCATGGCATACGCGTAGCTAAGGGGGGGGGGGGGGGTGGTAGAAGGGGTAATAACCCCTACCAGACCCATGGCTGATGCTGGTTCCAAATAGCAATTGTTTATTGGACAGCGCTGTATGGATCTTGTAAATGTCAATTCTATTGTCATTTGTTGTTTGATTTCACCCTTGCCATGTGGCTATTGTTTGTGAATTATAATGCAAGACGTGTCGAGCTTGCTGTCAGGTGTTTTTCAGTTTTTTGTTATCTTGCACCAGAGGTGGCGCTCGCACCACATTGTTACGCACAAATAGTGGCGCCAAAAGCTGCAAAAGCATAATCTTGTGTAGCCAATCGGTTGAATAAGCTCCGATTTGCGTAACTTTTTAGATCGTTGAAGACTTTTTTTTAACCTTTTAGAGGAACTTTTCGGCACTTTTTGGAAAGAAGGGTTATTTTTAGAGTTTTAAAAACTTGAATATCTTCTAATATTTATTGAAAGAAATACTGGTAATACCGTAAAGATACCCTGACGGGGAACACTGTCGATTTGAAACTAAAACAGTTCAACACTTGAGAGTTATCCCTGTCTGTATCAGGTCAATAAACTCGTGGCAATTTTATTAAATAATTAAAAATGGAAAAAACATATTTCCTTTTCGCAACCCAACATCTATTTTCCTGTTTGTCTAATTATGCTAGCAGCAAAAGGCGAACTGAAAATCAATTTAACTGTTTCATTCTTTTCCAAGAAATATGTTAGTTTTTTGTTAAAAAATGCGGGTGGAAGAGACATCGATAAAAGATGTCACAGCAAAAATCGGAGGAAATCAGAGGCAATTTAAAAATTAAAAGGTTTTTCATATTTCTAAATTGTGATTCCAGAAATCAACTAGCACCCCCCTTCCGCCCCGGAGGTAGTATCACATTTTCTTCAAATAGGAGGACCTGAAGACTTTTTCTGGTCTTCAGTTTACAATATGTGGCAGTTTTCTTTTGATACCCCCCAGGCGCTACTGCTACATAGAAAAATTCTAGATAAAGACGAAATCACGAAAGATGGCGATTACGCCATCATTTTAGTGTGTAGTAAAGACAAACGACAGCGATTTGTGAATATTTTTAATGCAGTTTCAGATACGTTAGACAGAGGTAATTTTATTGTCTAAACAAACTGACAAAGGTAGACGATGTTTTCATGTTGTATGATCGATCATATTTGAAAGATGAATAGTTAGGTTATGTTAAAGCAGGTTAGGTTGTTTTTGAATAATACTTTGGTCTTTGGTGTTCCTGTCTATAGGTATTCTTCTCATAACTGTTTTTTTCAAAACAAAAACTTCCCACTAAAATTATTATTACGGTATTATTTATTGATATTTGTCAGTTACTTGTGGATTGGCTATAAAGACTAAGTATACAACAATCAGTTATTATAATTTTTGTTTATATAGGTTTGAAGATACGCTGAACCTGATTGCCAGACTATACTCTGCATGGGAGGATATCAAAAATGAACTCGTAGAAGAAGAGATTGGGAAAATCGTCGCTAGAGTCGAAAGTCCTACATCTGAACTGGACCTTAGGGCTACTATCACTGCTGTTACCTCGTTGGCTTTGAGGCACGAAGAACTGATTGACTTGTTCATCAAAGCAGACCTTGTTTCAGCTTTACTGATACTTTGCGAGAAATGTGAAGGTAAGTTCACTAGCTTTAGCAATTCATATGATTCATGAATATGTTAATCACTGGTTTAATGAAACATCAGTATTGTTCTGCTTACAAGGATAAGAAGCAATGTTAAAATACCAGCAACACAAAAGCTTTGAAATAAAATGTGGTTCAGACTATGAATAATTACATGTTTGTATCTATGAAGTTTTTCATTCTTGGTTAACATAAAGTTGTACTAGCGTTTGGTACTATAGAAATGCCTAGAATGTTTACCTGTTCAAAGTAACACAAATGTTTCTGAACGAATTCTACCATTTGCTTCCTGAGATAATCCATGCAACATTCACGTGAGGTTTCGTCAGAAACAAATTTATACACTATATGCAATATGAGGGGTAAAACGCTATATTAAAATAAAAAGGATATCCAGCGTTACGTTTTTGGAACATTGTGCTGCCGTTTTATGTCATATTGAAAGTATCATATCATGTAGAACAAGTTCATCAATGATATCATTTAGTTTAGAAACCGGAAACAAGTTTTTGAAACATTTACCAAATGAGCTAATAAATCCACATAGCTTTTGATGTACATACAGTCTTGTCTCGTTGTTACTGGGCGTGTTACATGTCATTATGCGATCGACGGTTGGAGAAACTTCACCTCCGGACTGCCAGATGCATTCGGATTAAATCATTTTTTTTCGTTTTAGGTTCATCCTTGAGAAGCCTAATCTTGCGCACCCTGGCGACGATGTGTTGCAACTCCGCTGCCGTAAGGCAATTCGAACGCTTCTCTGGTATTTTCTTGATCACCGAAACCTTAGAAGAAGACTTCCGACCTGAACCAGAGCGAGCTGAAGCGATAGCGCTTCTTGTCCAGGTAATTTTCCAAAATATGACCAGGTATCGGAAACAACAGAATACCGTGGATGGTTGATTAGAAAAAGTTGCTTGTACCTGTCCCACTTACCATTTTCTTTCCGCCATACCCCCGTATTGGACTATGTTCCGCCCTTGATAAGGCTAATCAATACGTCACGTAAGTCTACTATATCTCAACAAATTCCAATAACTTCATGAATTATTTCATCATTTAATAAATATCTCATTAACGACAATCGTGGGCATGTCCGTAATAAAGAAACAGAAGCAGAAATAGAAGGATCGGTAACCCGAGCGACTTCTGTTTCTGCTTATTAGCTTCATCAGGCCTAAATGGATGTGCATCGAAAACACCGAAGCGAAATCATAAGCACATCATATGAAGAAAAACAACATTGGAAAGGGAAATACAACTAGAAGCCATCAACACTAATCCTTCTTTTTCTGCTCCTGTTCCTTTTTGCGATTGTCCTTTGTATTTCATCTAAATTTCCGCAATACTACTTGTCTTTTTTCGTAATAGCACTCAATTTCACATAGTCCAGTGTATATTTGCAATAACTTTTTTATAATTTTCGATACAATTTTTAGGTTTCTGCGCCTTGGCTGGAAGACAACCAATCCATAAAGGGCCTTAAGGAGTATTCCTATCGGTTAGTCAAAGCGTTGACCAGGTTCTCCAAAGACACAAAGTGCTGCCAGAATTTGCTGTTGAGCACTGCGGCTCTAGCGAACGTAAGTGCAATGGACCCCGAAGCTGCCAAATATATGATCAAGTGTCATACGATAATCCATCTGGTGGAATGCATCAAAACCAAAGTATCTGTGTACCTACTGGAGCAAGTTGCTACGCTTATCGCTAATATTTCGTCTACTGAACTAGCCAGGAAGCATCTCATAGGTAAGACATACCATGCAGACGGTAATTTCGATCATAAAAATATGAAATGTCTATGAAACGTAAAGAAACCGGGGAAAATCGTACTTTATAACTTTGAACATAACCTATCTTTAAAAAGGACAATACAAATAACTCGCCTGGTACAGGTAATAGATGGGTAGCATAAGTAATATCCCCAAATAGCAAATATTACTGATTTTATACATACATTCTCCAAACAATCATCCAGATGCGATCTTGCTACTCAACGAATTTTCTTTGTCACATCTTCTCAGAGGTATACTCTAGACTACCTCGGCATTCTGCAACCGACAAAGCGTGTTGGGGGAACTGACGCCTTTGGTGACGCTCACAACGAGCAATAGCAGAATGCACTATTTGCACTCTAGGAACTATCTAGCCAGCAAACTGACATTTTGTCGTTTTTTTTTTGACATTATATAGGTGTTCTACGTAATAACCTTGCCGTTTGCCAAAGTTGTGTAACCAGAGATTTCGGCAAACGACAAGCGCGTGGTTCAGACATTAAAAGCTCCTACTGACAAGGTAAAATAATTCTGTACAACTTTCACACATTTATAGATCTAAGAACCCCAAGTCTGCTGCTCCAATTTTTGAGGGTGCAGTATGAGGAAGAGGCTACTAAAAGACTGCAACAGAAAAGTGTGATAGCCTTGAGCAGGTTAAGCGGAACGAAAGATGGTGCTGAGCAGGTGGTGGATTGTGGAGGAGTGGATAAACTAGTCAGACTGTGCAGGGAGAGGAAAGAGCGGTTCGACAGCGATGCTGTTTTGGTGGCAGCATTGGTAAGTTCACATATCATTTTAATCACTACACGAACTGAAAAAAGGAGCATTTATAGTCTCTTTCATACGATCGTCGAGTACCGAATCGTGTTTAGTGAAAACTCCAGTCCTTAAAACTAAGGAGCTCAGATGAAGTCAAATAGTGATGTCAGAAAACAAAAGTTGCAAGTCTGCCATGCTGTGCCTTGGTGTAAACAATACCTGGCTAGTCCGAAATCGTGAGGCGTGCGCTTCCCCCCTAGACGTTACCCCCCCTCTCTTAAATTTTCAATTCGCCGATACCTCCCTCCCTAAGGACGAACATTTTTTACAGCTCACTCACGGTGGACCACCATATAGTTAATTTTTTTCGATTACTCTATTGGACTGTCTCTGATAAATATAAACTTGGAGTTAAAAATAACCAATTATTTGCTCCTCTGGGTGGTGCTTTTATGTTTTTAATAGCACACTTTTATTCTCAGGAGGAAAAAGCTCATGCATATTTTCAGACATGAAACACTGTACAGAATGGTTATCACAGCTAAGCAATTGAAAATGGAAGCTGTAAAATACACAAGTGAGCATATCAAGTACCATGTGCAACATATAAGTATCTACCACTTCACAGAATCAAAATTGCAGGTGTTGCATAAAAGTATTGCTAGGTTGAATTCATCCTCACATATGTAAAATACAACCAAACTGCATTGATCCAAATCCGAGCATACCTTTTGATATGAAAATTAATACCATTTCCAAAAATATGTATTTACAAAGAATGTTATCATTTTCTCCCTAAAATTTTGGGTGCTTCATCATTTTCTATGAAAGCGAAAATTAGCATAACTCTTCCAAAATTCAATCGTAAAGTCGCATATAATGCTCTTACGTAGAGGAAACTACCCAAAATCTAGCTTCCATTTTGATAAAGATTTAAAAAAATATGAAAAGTAGCTGAAAATATCTAATGATTTTGTGGTCAAATGAAACCAATTCTACGTTTTTCAAAGCACTAATTATGACAATATATTTTATACTTAGCTGTTGTCGAGGTGACATTCCTTTTGTTTTTTCTTTTCTTTGCTACTGTACAGTGTTGTAACAACAGCCTAAATCATCCTGCAGGACGCCGTGGTCGCGCAAAGCTTTAAGACGCGTAAAGCCTTTTACCGCCTGGGGTAAGAATTCTCGCTTCCAAAACTTTGACAAAAGCGACAAGCGAACAAGGTCGCCTTTTGTTAATGTTTTTGATGTACCAGACACATCATCCACGCTCATCGCCTCGAAAAGCCAAGCTTCGCTCAACCAGAACAGTTGTCACCATATAACAGTTAACTGTTATGCAATCTTCGACTTCTAATGATGTTGCAACACTTCGTTGAGATAAACCAATCAACTACACTAATGCAATTCATTGGGATAAAATCCCGGTACGTGTATTACAAATTATATCAATGAACGTTTTTATTCCAGGCAACACTTAGGAAAATAGCAGACCACTGCGGGATTGAAGTGCTGAACGCGCAAGACGCTCAAGAGCTCGTGCAACCAAAGCTACTAGACTCGTTCTTGACATATTCTGCTCAGAACGAAAGTTATGTATAGATAAGAGGACTTTTATATCGTTGTTATTGTTTATATAGAAATAAAGTTTATTTCCATTTGTTTTACTTGTTATTTATAATAACACGAGAGAAATATTCGCGATTATAATATTCCCCTAGACTAGTGGTGTAGGAAGTACAAGGTATACTTTATCTGAAGTCACTTGAAACACTGTGAAATACCGGGTGCGTTTTATATATCTATATTTAACACGCTCTGTTGCTGCAAATATCGCCAAATTTCGCAGCAAATATCCCCCGTATAAGAGATCAAAGGCAGTTTCACCGGTCCACGTGGAGTAAAGCACGCCTATGCGTGGACATAGCCAATGAGAAAGCGTGTATTTCAGAGCTCGGAACAAGTGCAGGTGGCTACTGAAAATTGAAACAGTTTAGCCAGTGCCGTGTAGCGGTGAATAAACGTGTTTTCTTTAGTCTGTCCGTGTTTTTTCATAGATTTTATTAGTTTGTGTGTTTTTGACTTTTGAATACTCAGTTTACTTGTTGATTTAATTGTTATGTTGATTGTTCTTGTGTGTCCTAAATATGGCTCTTTGGAGACCTTGGGAAAATGCTCCAAGCCACGAGGAGATGGTTGATGAACCTGTGCAGGCAGAATTCTTTCATAAAGATTTAGAGGAACAGACCCAAAGAGTAATCCTAAATATGTATGATTGTCTGAAAAACGAAAATCCAGATTTCTCGCAAAATCAAATTTTAAACAGAATTTGTATCCTGACAAAAATCAGTCGGTCTACCATTTATCGGGTTATAAAAAGGGGAGATGTAGTCAACCATTCCTTCCACAGAAAGCGCATAGGGCAAAAATTAAAAAGAATAGACGTGGGTTTTCAGGAAGATATTCGTCGTATAATATACGGATTTTATAAAGAAAATTTGGTGAACACGTTGGAAGTGATACGGGATAAATTAAAAGATTATCCTGAAGATTTTTATAATTACAAATGCTTAGACTCACTGCACTGTATTGTAAAACTGTGTGGTTTTCAATGCAAAAAATTAGATAAAAGAATGGTGATTATGGAGTCGTCTCGAATCGTTGAATTGCGCCAAGAATTTTTGCACAAAGTTAAAATCTATAGAGAGCAGAAAAGAAATCTGATTTACCTGGATGAAACGTGGTATGATACCCATGATGTTGTGCAGTACGGCTGGGTTGACGACAGCAACAAGTGCATTTTAAATGCACCATGCAACCGTGGAAAACGAATCATTATTCTCCATGCTGGCAGTGAAAATGGATTTATACCTAATGCCTTGCTGTTATCTGCCAAAAATATCAAAGAATCATGTGCCGACTATCATGAGGACATGACCTCCGACTTATTTGAAAAGTGGATAGAGCAGCAGTTAATACCAAACATTTCCCCAAATTCAGTGATTATTATGGACAATGCGCCATACCATTCCCGACAGAAAAACAAAATTCCGAATACAGGCACAAAAAAACAAGACATTATTGATTTTATGAAGCATAAGGGAATGGAAATACCACAAAAATCAACCAAAGCCATATTATTGGATCTTATTAAAAGACAAACATTTGAAAAAGAGTATGTTGTTGACAATCTGCTTCAGCAAAATGGCCATGAAGTATTACGTCTACCTCCCTATTACTGCATTTTTTAACCCGATTGAGTTGGTCTGGGCTGCTTTAAAAAAAAAAGTAAGAAAACATAATCAGACCCCTCAATTAAGTGAATCGCTATTGGCCACAATAAGAGATGCAGTATCTCATATTGCTGCCACAGACCTATGGAAGCAGTGTTCTAGGCATATTATTGAAAAAGAAAATGAATATTGTGTTTTGCCTCCTGTAAATCCCGTTGTAATTCCTCTACAAGATGACTCTAGCGACAGCTCCGAAGGCGAGGATGATATATAAATACCTATAATGTAAGTCTTTATATACCTTTTTATATACCTACCTGCTATGTAAATATTTGCCTACGTCAAACGTTGGAATTCTGTAATTTTTCCATTTCTTAACTTTCAGTCAACATAAATTAAACTCCCAATATAAGTATTTTTTATCCCAAATCAAAAAAAATAAGAAGATAGTAAAATCCATTTATTGTGATATAAAAACATTATTATTATCGTTCTAAATAAATGCCGCACGCCTATGATACGTCATGAAATTACAAAGGACGCGCCGACCAAAGGTTTTTATGCTATTTCAAGTGACTTCAGATACACCATACATTGAAGACTGATCTTCAAACTTCATGATCATAATGCCGACAGTCTTATAGATCAAGAAATCACACTACACAACCAGTAAAAAGGAGAAGAGATTGAAAAATATTAATTTTTAATATCCAAAAATATTGAATGACAAAGATGCTTACTTATATATTTATTATAAAAATTAATCCTCAAAAATCTTCACAGTGTATAGACAGAACACAATCAAACACAAAAATACAAAACTATATATACAAAATATTTCCCTGATTATAAAAAAAATCTAGAGCTCACATTTAACCTACTATCACCTGTTCCTTATTTTCCAGAGGTAATTCTTCCTTTGGATCATCCACCTTCTCTTCCTTTTTTGTAGCTACTAGCACCTCCTTCTTCAATAAAACTCTAGCTTTTTTGAATTTACTAAGAAATAATTTTTCTTCAGCTTTCTTCTTCCTGTATTCTCTATTCAATTTTTCATACCTCCTTTTTGCAGTTAGTAATTCATCTTTCAAAATATTCCACTCAATGGTTGTATCTGGTGATTGATACTTGGTAGGATCTATTTCAGGGTTGTATTCAGGAATCTCAAGGCCCAGCCTTTTACATACCTTCACCAGTACGTCATCCACAAAAGTGTTTATAATGAGATCTGCCTTTTTGTCCTACAACCAAATTTAACTAAGCTGTAAAAATTATTCTTTAAAACGTGATATGCCAAGATCAGTATTTTCATGTTACAAACACGCAAGTTACTTACATGTTTTGTAGGCTGTAAATTCACTATCACAACTTTCCCACCATACTTTTTACATTTTAAAGGCAGGTTACCACTAGGTACTATTTGCAGTGTGGTCCCTAAGCATATATTGAGATCTGCAATACTGGAAATAAAAAATATATATTTTCAACAAAAATTGTGAAAACAAATCTATATACCTTGACTGATAATCAGACATTTCCAGATCCATTTCAGGCAAGCTATCTTCCCAGTCTAAAATTGTATCATATAATTTGCCTCTACAACTTCTTGCTCTTAATGTAGCGGACCTTTTGCAATCTGTGCCTAGGCATTTTTGTCCAACTGATGTTGTTGCTGAAAATCTCACGAACTGGCTAAAATATGATTTGAAATTATACTAAGTGACATATAAATCCGAACACCCAGTTTAAATGGTTTTATTAAGTACGTAAGTTATAAGTTATAAGTACTTAATGAAGCATAATAAGTAAATGATAAAAATTTCAAAATGATTGCACTGCTTTAAAGCCCTTTGACCTTTAATAATGTGTGGATGCACCCTGATGTGCTACGCATTCTCCAACGCGCCTAGGCATGCTTCTGATCAGGTGTTCAATGTCCTCCTGTGGTATCTCATTTCAGGCAACCACCAACTCCTCTCGACGTGCTTCTAGAGTCTGAGGAGGACGTTGCAAATTGAGCAATCTCCTACCCATCATATCCCACACGTGCTCAATTGGGGATAAGTCGGGAGATCTTGGTGGTCATGGTAACAATGTGACATCATTATGTTGAAAGAAGTCTATTGTGACTCTTGCAACATGTGGTCGGGCATTATCTTGTTGGAGAGTTGGATCTGCCAGGGTGTCAAGATAGGGTAAAAGATGGGGTTCTAGAACTTCGTGGATATAACGCTGCGCGTTCATGTTACCTCTGATGAAGATTAAAGGTGACCTGGAACCATAAGCTATAGCACCCCAAACCATAACTCCAACAGTGTGATGAACATGTCTTTCAACAAAAAACTGTGGATTCCTCCTTTCACCACGTCGCCTTCTAACCCTGGCACGACCATCGTGCATGCCTAAACAAAATCGAGACTCGGCACTAAAGACAATACTGTTCCATTCCTGATCCCAGAGTGACCGTTGTCTGCACCACTCAAGGCGATTACGTCGGTGTTCTCGAGTTAAAGGGAGGACCCAGTGTGGCCAGTATGAAAACAAGCCAAAACTTCTCATTCGTCGGTAAACACTTCGCATGCCAATAGGTCTTCCGTGATCTGCAAACCATTCATTTGCAATGGACCTGGTAGTGGAGAAACGGTCCCTTAAGGCCAATAATCTTAGGCGGCGATCTTCACGGTCTGTTGTTCTACGGCGACGTCCAGTGCCCCTTGCTCTTTGCGTACGGCCTTCTCGAAGCCATGCCTGACAACACCTAACCACAGTGTCTACACTTCTTTGCACTCTAACTGCAATTGCCCGAAAAGAAAGTCCAGCTTCCCGAAGTCCCACTATGTGGCCCCTATCAAACTCACTAAGTTGACGAAATCGTACAGGTCTCCGTACTCTAGGCATCATGACCGATCGTAAAGGATGTCAAGAACCAAAATCCGCCAACGTTGATTCTTTACTGCAGCTGAAATATTCATTTTTACAGCGTTAGTGAATTAAAAACAAGCAGTATAAAAACCGGAATGTCCAACTGATAAGGCTGAAAATTTTTTCACTTGTTATTTACAGTAAGATAAATACATTCACCAACTTTTATTAAAATAAAACCATTTAAACTGGGTGTTCGGATTTATATGTCACTTAGTATATATAATATTACTGATTAAGATACATATAAGAAACTTACCTTTCACATAAATTGCACTGCTCAACAAACATGTTTCCATGTAATTCAGCAATGTTTGATCTGGACATGCCAGTTTTTAAATGTAAGCCATCAATATTTTGGCTTATTATGTAATGCACATACTGTTTATCTATTAAATGCTTTAGTGCCATGTGTGTTTTTGTTGGGATGGCATCATTGAAGGATATATTTATATTTGGCTTTTTCCCTTGTTTTTCTAGTGTCCATACCCCATTGGGTCCTCTGTAAAATGATTATCTAATTAAAAAAATGATTAATTCCATTCAATTTTAATTTTTTGCAGTAAAACATCTGTGCTTATAGTCTTCAGGTATAGTGAAAAATTCTGTATTCCTTAAGCACTCACAACCTTTTTTAGGAACTGTGTAGCCATAGCCCATATTGGTCAATTTATTCATGTTTGAACTTAAAATTGGACCTATTCCAGTGGCAGTGTCTGAGATAAAAATAATTCTATAATGTGCTTTCGAAGTTTTTTAAGGTAATTTATTTTATTTATGAAAATGCAAATATGATAAAACAGGGGATCTGGGATTTTTTATTACTATAATAGAGGCTTTTCTTGTACCCAGTTTTCTAAATAGGCAGGATTAGAATTGCAGCTGTTTTATTTACAGAGGATCCCACTCAGAGAGACTGGAATGTAGTATTGCTGGTAAACCACGTCTAAGCCCAAAAAAATGTCTCACTGATATTTTTGCTCTTGAGCTACAAGAACTAGTAATTATGGAGATAAACATTAAAAGATTTTGGGAAATCAAATCTCAAAAAGGTTTGTAAATGTAACAGAGCTATTTAAATTCAAATGAAGCTGACATTATTGAAATTGCCCAAGGCTCTTTTTTTAATTTTGTTTGTTTCTTTGGCATTTAAGAGCCCCTATCAAGCCAGGGCTCTCATCATAGGTGCTGCGAGCACAGCTGTGGCCCCTCTAAGAATTTGGTTGAACCCTAAAATTTGCTTATTTAGCATGACTTTGCATACAACTTTAGAGAAACTTTGAAACCCCTGCTCTTCAAAAAGTTTCTTTCTTAAGTTGTTTCTTGGTGATGATTGGCCCTCCTTGAGAAAAATTGCTGCGAGCGCCCATGGGGTTCCTGGTTCCTCTCTAATATAGCATGGATAAGAATGCAACATTACCTGAAATCTGGGATTCCTGCAGAAGTACTTATTCCAGCTCCAGTGTGTATAACCACATGTTTCGAGTTTTTTATCCAATCTGCCAGGACAGCACATTTCTCGTCGACTTTTTCTCCGTTTTCAAATTTCTAAGTGTGAGATACAAGAAAATAAATAAAATAGAAACGGAAAGATACATATAAAAGTTGTTTTTGTTTACCTCTGGTGTCCCTAAAATCCCTTTATTTTCGTAGTGAGATAAGCCATCCGCGTAGTTGCAAGACATGTTAAACCGAACACTACTCAGGAAGATAACGGGTGCATTCAAAATGATAAAACCAATTTGCAATGATCACAAAAATAATAAAAACACTACACTGGAATAAACAACTTCAAACACTAGCCGACATTTTCGCAAATATCACTGTCATCTAGTGTCATTATCAGAAACCACGGAAGCGCAAAACATCAGAATATAGAACAGGTCGCGTTCCGGCAACCAGTCATACTTCGCTCTTCTTAGTTTGACCAACGTTGTAGAGATGGGGCCATGGAAAGCGCTTTATTTGAACATAAAGACCATCAATTTAGATGTATATTTTAGTTTTTCTTAACTAAAATACACCAAAAGTCATCATCTCGATCTTAGAAACTGGTAGATATATGCCAAAATGTCGCTTATAAACTTCAAGATTAATCGTCCTACAAAACATCTAAAAATAAACTTTTGGTCTCCAGAAAGTCAAGATGCTAAAAATAAAGCACCTTTTTGATTGCAGTGTGAGACGAAGTGAGTAGTGAAGTTTCGTTGAAGAAAATAATAAAAAATGGCAGCTGAACAGGTACGTAGATAATTACAATGTTTAATTTTCATTCACTTAGCAGGAATAGTAATATATTCATGATACTTTGTTGTACAGGTGCAGAATAATAACGAGCTCATGATGAGACTTTCAGAGTATGAAAAGAAGCTGCAGGTAAAGTGAAATATTACTCATAATTCATAAGATTCCTCCCACTAATGAAAATTCATTATTTACGAGCTATAAAAAATGATTTGTCGTTTAATAAATTTTCTTTGGGCAATGCCCATATAGGTTTCTTGGTAGTACTGATCTTCTTGATTAAAAAATTATTTCGATCCACCACATTTTTTAATATCTGACAATTCACTGACGTTTCGGTTACTGCGGTAGTCTTTTACAGATAAAAAAGACGGTGTAAATCCATTGTATTTTATTTGAAATTGTTTTGACTTTAAAATGTTTGGATTTGGGATCCAACAACCGGTACGCGGTTCAAAAAATGAACAAGCTATTGGTTTTATTTATTTAATGCACTAAAGATTACGGTGAGGACTAAGATTGATAAGAGCAAATGGCTAACTCGAAGCACATACCTACGAGGTATTATACATTTATACGAGTAGGTATTATAGGTTACACATAGAGCTGGAATTTCAATCCCTCCTTCCTGAACTGTTCAACCCCTCTAAGGTGTTTTGGGCAAACCTAACAAGGATCTGAAAAAACGTACAAAAACGAAATCTTAGGACGGGTATTTAGAAACATCAGGCATCCGTGTTTCTGTCGATCCATGAATTTAGCTTTTGATACAATAATTTACGTGATATCTTATAAGTTTACGTGACATGACAATACGTTTCCACTACTACGCTGGTTTCAAAACATATATTCGGTATTTGATATGGTGGTAACGTATTACTAAAAATTTCGTCATCATCCATAGAGCTATTTGATCGTAAACTAATTAGTATTTTGCCGCTTTTTCAAGAATAACTTCGGCTTCTGTGACGAATTGACGTAAAAGATCCAAAAGCCACGCCATCCCGTATTCGAACGTTTTTACAAATGCAATACTTCCCTCACCTATATTAGCAAAAACGACAGTGATTAAAGATACTATTTTGTTTTTTGACATCCGCACTTATCTGTACTTAGTAGTTTACATTGCTTAAGTGTAAAGCGAATAATTACCGGATACGTGTATCTTATACCAATAGGGTTTGGTCTACAAAGATGAGATCGGAGCCACTTTTTCAAAACTAAGCGATAGATTTATTTATAAAAAGTGGTTGTGGTTCTATTATTCTTCTTCTTCGAGAAAATGTACTCCTTGTGTGAAAATTTTATCAAAATCCGAATAGTACTTTTCAAGTTATAGGCGCTGATAAGATTAGCAGACAGACTGATAATTGTTTTCAAAAGCTTCCGACAGACAGAAACTGTTATTATCGCAAAAGTTGTTTAAGACAAAATCGTCGAGGAGTAAAATGATCTCAGTCCAAGGAGTCACCTCCTCGAAGTTTTGCTTCATGATTTGCAGAGATCTTATATAACGTCACAACAATTCTTCTCTCAGGATAAAGACAAAGAAATAGAAGAAATGCGAAAACGCATGCTTGAACTCGAAGAATCCGTCGTGAAAGTGGAAAACATGAAAAACCAAATGCTGAAAGGCGCTGAAGAAGTGGACGCCTTGAAGACAGCATCCGAAGAGACATTAACAAAAGCAAAAAGCATGCTGTTCGAGAAGACCAAAGTGATCAAAAACCAGGAGTTGCAAATCGAAGCGTACAAGCAGCAGATCGAGTCCCTGAAAGACGTGGTCAGGATCACGAAGGATCTGCTGGACATCAGGAACCTGGAAGTAAAGCAGCTGGAGGGAAGGTTGAATGTGATGGATGAGAGGACGAAGGCCGAGAAGGAGAAGCAAGATCTGCTGCATCAGAAGTTGGAGAATATGATACGGTATGTGGAAATTACACGTAGCCTTAAACTTAGCATTAGAGTGAGTGAGATTTGTATCTATAACGTTTCCATACCAAATGATTTTAATTGATTTTTGATGCATAATCAAGATATTTAGTGGCGAAATGAATGAATGCATCGAAAGAGAAGAAAAGGCTAGGGAGTCTTGACTCATAGGAAATCCCCAAAAGCAAAGGCTAGAATATATACGAGTAAATATTACAAGACCTTTGTTGAAACCTTTTGGCATACGTTTCTATCTTCTTGAAACAAGGATGTGATTGTTGCTATAAAACTATCTATGTTATCGAGCTACAGCAGTTGCTTTAACAACGATGTACGGTTCTTGGAGAGATTTCCGATAAAACAGACGAAAAATTTATATTTGATAGTTTGACAGACTTCATCACTTGGAATGAGTATTCATCCCTATGTTCTGTCCCTGACGCCCTTGCAACAAAGCAGTTATCTTGTCGAAATAAGACAGCACAAAGTGCTATTTCTGTATAGAGTAGAGTTATTCAGTTTTCGTTCATTGTCCACCGAGACCAGGCCGACACCATGAACGATGATGAGCGAAAGCTATATCTTCAGTTATCTTGTATTTTATTTTTCGACTTGAGCCCTCCCAACTAGCAAAGTAGTGCTATAAGCTTTTGGTAAAAGAACCATTCAGCCATAAAAGCTCTATTGTTGTTGCCTGAATACCAAAATGCTGGCTTAATGTTGTGTGGAATGCAATTTGCTTTCTGCAACATATTTGCTCTAAAATGAGGTGTTTAAAATATTCTTTAGCATAGTTATACAACACCTTATAGGACAAATTTTTAACTGTTGCATAAACGTTTATACAACTATTTTATACGGCACATTTGCACGTTAGTCAAACTGGTTGTGTTGTGGCATCCATGGTAACGTTTATAAAACAAACCCGAGCCTTGCCCTTTTGCTGTGCAAATATACCATTTTAACCAACAAATTGCTCCAACGAAAGCACTTATACAACTGTTGTTTAGTAACTGTTAAAGGCTGTACATATGCAACAATATTACAACTTTTGTAGTACAAAATTGCTGTGGTCGGCATACATTTGTTGCTAAATATGTTGGTATACAACTTCACCATAACCTAACTTTCTGCTGTCATATTTTTGTTAAAATGCCATAATTAATGTTTTAAGACAAACAACGCATGCATATTGATTCAAAAGGTTTTATCAACTGTTCAAACAGAAGATATAGATCTGGTACAAATTCTGGGTAAATCATTCGACTCTGCCGGTATTTCATTTCAGACATTAATTTGTCAAATTGTTGTATAACACCTGCAGGCAACACCAAAATATTCTAATAAACTAAAGACAACATGGACGATGCCATGATTATACACAACCACCCGCCATGTTGGGCAAACATTTATTCCTCTATTTAATATCAAATAATTATGTTTCAGTTCGAAATTACAGATATAATTTGATAAACATTAGTGTAAATGTCTGTCTAAATATAGGATTTGTGGAAGATTTGGCGCAGATAAGTTCAGTTTTCTATCTTAAAAATCTGGACATACTTTTGATCATTATCAAAATATGCATGAAATAAGAAGCCCGTAGAAATTGCGTACCTACTTTGCACGATAATCACAATAAAATTTGCTGCGCAAGTAATTCAATAGCCCTATATCACAGTGTAGAAGTTTATCATATACCTGTGTATGAAATTCACAATGGCCGATATGTAAGTAAACAAGATGACTGTAATGTGTTAGTTATATATTCTTCACTTCGTTTATGCAATACATAAGAAATAGTTTGGTTGCAATAAAGTAGAATCACGTAACAGAATAGTTGTATAGTTGACAAACACTGAATCTTGCACTGACGCAAATCTCCTATAGCGGCTGCAAGAGGCTTACACTTTTGTTGTATAAATGTTACCTGCAGCCCTTATACAACCTCTTAAATGACTGAAGTGTCCTATTAAGTGTGCCCATTCCGCTTGTATAGCTGTTCTAAGAGGGTTTTGCCAATGTTCTTACAGTATACAATGCTGTGTAAGGAATACTGTATAATCATTTTTGCAACTCTAATAGGAGTGATAATTGTTAGTTGGGCTTCTATCACAAATGCTCTTGTTCCACTAGTGCTTCAGCATTTCTATAGCCTCCCGGTAAACATCTGACTGCTGAAAAACATTCACATTCACTATTTAGTTTTTTAATGTTTTGGGTAGGCGTTGCCGTTGTAGGTGAACCATCAACAAATTTGTTTTCATAAGATATTTTTTCTCACTCAAAATTTCAACACCAACGTGCATCATAGAAAACTGTACTCCCTCTAACAGTCGCCGCGTCGTTTTTCATTAATTAGCGTTATTTTATTGCTCAACCATTTCTATTAGAGCCCTCTATTGGAACAACTTAGCCTAAAAATTACATCACCTTCAAATAAGCAACTGCAAAGAGCTCTAGGACGAAGCGTAGGAAATAGTCTCTTCTATAAAGCATCCCACAAACCGGCGCGAAATATTCGCTTTGGCTGCGAAAATTTCGCGGCGATGAATTCGCGATCAGATTAAAACGCGGCGGTTTACGGACAGGCTCAGACTTGTGCGAAGCGAATGCGATTGTTCCAGCGTTTTTATCGCGGCGTATTTCAGTTCGCCTTTGACCGCGTTTTTGACGCCGTTCTTCAAAAATTCGCAATGGCAAAAACGGAATTATTGATAGAAATAGTGAAAAAGTATCCTTGTTTGTATGATTTGTCGAACGATGAATACAGGAATGTGAGAAAGAAAGACAAGATTTGGATGGAAATAGGAAAAGAATTAAATACAAATGGTATGTACCTAATATTTCTTATTAACGTGTTAAATAATTTACAGTCTACACAAATGTGAAAACGAACATTCTATATATTGGGCATAGGCATATCAGAATTAAAATAATTTACGAATTTGTCATGAGTAGAAAATGCTAGCCTTGCTGCCCGCCGAGGATCATTTGCTATATCAGTAAAAGCTCCAAGCACGGGTTCTGGGGGATCTAAGAATTGAAAATATTTGTCATCGCCACTTTTACTTCGTAAAAAATTGTGTAAAACACATGATGTACGTACAATTAGAATAGTAGTATCTACTTTAGTTTCTAATGGCCTGTAAAATATTCGCCATTTTTGAGACAAAATACCAAACGCATTTTCCACGACCCTTCTAGCTCGACAAAGTCTTACATTGTATTTCTCTTTTCTGACGTCTGTTAAAGTCTGCTTATAAGGAAATGGTCTCATAAGGTATGGTTTTAAAGCAAATGCTTCATCACCAATTAAGACGTACGAGCAGATTTCATTTTGCCCAGGGAGAAATCTAGGTGCAGGGACACTCATTAAATTTTGTTCAAATCGTTTTCCCATGTTTGAGGTTTCGAAAATACCCCCATCACTATTTTTTCCGAAACCACCAATATCAACACATATAAATTTATAGTCCGGGCCAACAATGGCCATAAGTACTATTGAATATTTATGTAAATAGCACCAGTAATTGGAGCCACTGTTGTTAGGTCTCTTGATTGTTACATGTTTACCGTCCACGCTGCCAATGCAATTGGGAAATCCCCATCTATTTTCAAATTCTTCAGCACATTTTTTCCATATATTCTCTGTTGGTTCTGGTAAATATATATGCTCCATATGTCTGCATATCGCTTCACAGACTTCTGTTACGATTGCACTCACTGTTGTAAAGCCAACTCGAAAGCTATGCCCAATGGTATAGAAGGTGTCACCAGTGGCAAGGAATCTATAAAAAAAATCGTTTTTAGGTGATGAAGTAAAAAAAAGGTGGAAGAATATCAGAGACACATTTGCAAAATATATAAAATCTACCAAACCAAAGACCGGCCAAGCAGTGGGCTACATAAAAAAATGGCAGTGGGCTGACTACATGGAATTTTTCCGTCCTTTTTTGGCATTTGCCAAAACGTCATCTAATGTGAAAGATATTGACGTCATACATTATGAGACTGCTGAATTTAACTCAAATATATATCAGGAAAGGGCTGGAAATGTAGAAACCGAAAATTTGGAAGACCGCGGCCATGGAGAAGATGAAAATGCTGATGTAGATGCAGAAGATGCACAGAACGCCTCGGCAACACAGACAGCACCACCTTCTTCATTGAACACTACAGCAGTGACTACTCCAGGGCACACCTTTCCGCAGACTGCAACTACACCAAAATATAAAACGAGCAGAAAACGCTATGAACCACCATCTTCGTCTGTACAACAGCTCATTAATTATTTTGAAGGTAAAAAACCTAAAAAAGAGAACGAGGCCATTGATTCACTTTTCTTGGCACATGCACAGACTGTGAAAACACTTCCCTTAAAGCGTCAAGCCCGAATAAAACTAAAAATAGCCGAATTAATAGCGCACGAAGAATTTGAACATATTGAAGAAATGCCTTCAGCGTCTACCCAGAATTCTGCAAGTATGTATGATAGTAGTATGTCGTCCTTCCCAAGCGGCACTGGGTTTACTCCAATAATATACCCAACAGAGGAGCCAAATTCTGCCTCGAATTATTTAGCAACATTTAATCCTAGTGGCAACATGTAGTCCAATTATTACAATAAAATATTTATTTCACGATCCCTGAAGTTTTCGTATTCGATAAGCCTACTAATTTTAATACATATAATTTTTTTACCTGAGTGTAATAGCAAGTCGTTCTTCTGGCGAAATAGCTTCACGATAATTTGTGTCAGATTTTCGTATTTCATCTTTCACCAAGTTCAATATTTCATCGAAACACTCTGGAGTCATTCTAAAATATACGTAAAAGCGCTGTTCATCCAGCCGAAGTTGTGGCATCAAGGTATGGTATTCCCCAAATTTATTTCGTTCCAAGTTAATATCATGTACCCACTTCCTTCGTTTCCTAAACAAAATTGAAAATATTTGTTTTATGTACTTCGTTAAACTTAATACATACCCGACTATCAAATAGCGTTAAATAAACATAACTTACCGTGCATTTTGTTCCTCTTCTACAGCAAGAAATAGAAGTGCCTCCTCTTCTTCTGAAGACGAGCTCATTGCAAAAGGCAAAAATAAAATGTACGCAACCTGTCGAAACCTTCACGTTTGCGGAGCGAATAAGACGCCTTGGTATGAATAAACAGGCGAAACAGATTGCGAATTTCGCTCTGAATTTCGTTGCGAATACTTCGCCGCGATTATTTCGCGCCGGTTTGGGGGATGCTTAAATGAGTTTATTTTCATTTTTTCTCACCAGAGCAAATATGATCACTATTTTTTCGTAACAGATATAACGGCGAGTTAAAACGTGAATACGAAGCTCAGCTATGCCTGTTCTCAGCTTTGCGTGACAGATACAGTGAACGTGAATTGGCCAAAGATGTTGTGGCTAATCTGAAGAAGGACATCGATGATGGAAAAAAATCAAATAATCAGGACAAACCTGCTGAAGGTGGAGATCCGCCGAATAACTAGTACTGCCATCAAGAAAGCGCCCCATTTTTAGCTTATAATTATATCAATTAAAAATTTAAAAACATATTTCTTTGAATGTTTTATTTATGTTATATTATTCCAACAGTCCGGTTGACTATCGAGGGATACTCAATCGAATAATGCTGAAATTCAGTGATCTTGTATCAAAGTTAATGTATACTGTGATGGAATTTACACAAAGTTCCGTTTTTTGCCTCTAGACTAATCACTTTAAGCATTAAGCAATGGAAATAAGCTTGTGTGGGTTCACAAAAGAAAACGTCATTTTTGGAAATACCTATGTGTTAAAAATGCCTTGAAGGTATTATGTATATTATTTATACAGTGCTGACCAAAGTTTTCCCTTTTTGTTTTCCATATGTCCGACAGAGAGAGACCACGTTGTCTTGCAACGACCACGGGGAGGTGTTACAGCCGCGATTGGCGCCCTCTCCCACTATCGTTGCCAGGCAACGTGGTGACGAGACTTTCATCGCACGTTATTTCTAATACGCTTCTTCCCCTTCTCTCTCTCTTTCTCTCTCTCTCTCTCTCCTACACATAAGACTTCGGCCAGCACTGTATTTTCTGTGACTGTACCTTTCAAACCGGTGCTTTACCTATGTCTGCACTACTAGAAACTTATCATTTAGGCCAGAGTTCCCCAAACTTTTTTGTGTCGTAGACCCCTTGCCATGTTTTTCCGTGTTGGGTAGACCCCCTACTTACCTGATATTGATTTCCTGTAAATTTCTAACTGTAGTGAAGTTTAGTGTTAAAAACTTAAAGTAAAAACACATGCTAATTTATACATTTATTAATTGAATTTAAATTAAAACTACTCAACATAAAATTTTGTATCTGCTATGTAAAATATACGTAACATTAAATAAACAAATGTCTGACCTATAAGTGCCCGCATTGGGGAATAAGTGCTATAAAGGGGAGTTCTTTAAAAAAATCAATGCGGGCACTTATTCCCAATGCGGGCATTTATTGGTCAGACACCAATAAACATAAAATAAACTATAAATAAAATAACATAAGCAATAAGTCAATATTTTTAGTGAGAAGGATGAACCTGATGCATTAATAATAAATTATCAACATTTGGCGTCAATTTTGTAAGGGTTAATCTTAAATCTCCTCGGCTAATGATGTCCAGTCTGTTTCTTTTTTTCGTTAGGAGATTGGTAACAGCGCTGAACCCCCTTTCCACTAGGTATGACGATGGAAAGAAAATTGAAAATTTCCTCGCTATATTCCATAATACGGGATAAGTAACGGGTATGTTGTTTTGCAGCCAGAATTGCTGATATCCGTTTTTAAACTGAACCTTAAGTTCTTCGTTTGTACTTAGTTCAGTCAGTTCCTCTTGTATTATGACATTCGTTTCTTCTGTGTCACCATATGGATTAATTATCCACGGTGGTATTACTATAGTCAAAATATCCCCAAACTTAGATTCAAAATCTGAATAGAGGGCATTTAAATGTTGAACGTAAGTTGAAACGTCGTCTTCCTGGCAGCTTGTCTGTGACAAATTGGGGAACTGAGAAAACTCGCCCCGTCCAATATTTTGCTTCATTAGTTTAACTCTGGCAAGAAACGCTGATAAGATGGACTTTGTTTTAATCAAATTTAAACT
This sequence comes from Acanthoscelides obtectus, assembly GCA_963669975.1. Lineage (NCBI taxonomy): Eukaryota > Metazoa > Arthropoda > Insecta > Coleoptera > Chrysomelidae > Acanthoscelides > Acanthoscelides obtectus. Next base: position 19,663,275 of record CAVLJG010000007.1, on the reverse strand, counting down.
GTCGCCTTGTAATTGCAAATTAACCATATTAAATTTTGTAAACAAATCTGTTAAATAGGCGATGTCTGTTTTCCTGTTCATTAAATTTTATCTTTAGTATCCAGAAATTCTAAACTAGTCTCAAAAAGTGCAAAAGATCTTGTTAAACATAAGCCTTTCGACAGCCAGCGTACTTCAGTGTGAAAGAGTAATTGATGAAAGTGTTCGTCATTTTCTTCACACAACTGCGCAAATAACCGCGTATTCAACGCGTTGCTTCTGATTCAATTTACTGCATCAATTACTAAATGAAGTGATTCATGCAATCTAACACTCAAATTTTTAGCAACTAAATGTTGTCGATGGATAACGCAATGTATTGCTAACACCCCTGACACATTTTGTTTTAAATAGCTTATAAATCCACGATAACGTCCTACCACGGCAGGTGCTCCATCTGTAGCTACTGATATTATATTTGATAAAGGAATTGCTTTTTCAATGAAGTAATCCTTCAAAACATGAAATATTGATTCACCTGTAGTGTCGGTTATCAAAGTTCTTGCGAAGAGCAGTTCTTCGTAGATTTCTTGATTCATAATAAAACGAACATATGCCAATAATAATGCTGCATTATCAGGTAAAGTTGACTCGTCCAGTTGTATAGAGAAATGGGTCGTTTGCAAATAATTACATAAGAAGCTTTCAATATCAGAATTCATTTCATCAATACGTCTTTCAACAGTATTGTTGCTTAAGGGAATTCTTTTAATGATATCAGATGCAGGTTTGTGTAAAACAGTTTTTAAAACCTCTTCAACGGCTGGCAAAATTAACTTCTCTCCGGTAGTATGCGGTTTTCCGGATTTTACTATAAGTAACGAGATATTGTAAGACGCCCGCAAACCATCATCATTTCTTTGTGACGTCGAAGCGAACATTCTGTCCAGTGTAGGTCTCTTCTGAAATTTATCTTTGAGTGTTTGAAAGTATTTCAAATCTTTCTCTGTTTTATCAGGGTGGCATCTTCTCAGATGATCTTGCAGTTTAGATGGTTTCATAGCGTCATTGCCCAAAACTTTGTTGCATAAAAGGCACATAGGCGATTGTTTGTCCGGCAATTATGGAATGAAGCCTAATTTCAAATAATCAACACTGTTCTGTCTACATTTCTTTTTAGATTCGAACATGGCATCTGCGGGCAAAATTAAATTATTTAAATTAAACAGAAAATCCAGCAGCTGTATATTAAAAATATTTTTTGATTTTTCCGAAAATATTCCATAATTCGAACATCTTCTTGCAACAATTAGCTCGAATTACGGAGATTGCACTGTAATTATATTACCGATTGCTAAAACTTTCAAAAAGAAACTATTGAGGAGTACTCGTGTAATTTTGCATGATTGAATATTTAACTACTAATAACTAAAGTCATGATTGGCGTAATTTATCTATCTTTGCTAACTACGAGTACAAAACTATAATTTAATAAAAAATAATGTACTTACTTTTCTCCAGCACCCTCAAACAAAATAACACTGAATTACTATAATTTGTGTGATACACTATATGTTTATATTTTTTAAAATATTTTCTTAGCACTTTCTTTTCAAGATTCAGGAAACGAATAAACGTATTTGTCCCACATTCGTATTTATAGAGTGACGAATTGAACAAGTCAGTGCAAGGTAGCGAAGCTCTGAGACTGCGACTCTCAGGTTTTTACAAGTTCAAAATGTATTGCGACCACAAAGCGAATACCAACATCCTACAACTTACAGCATTTTATAAACATATATAATAAATTTTTTACTTCATAGGTACTTTTATAAATAATGTATATGTTTTAATATTATAAGATAGTATGATGTAAGTAAATAGGTACTATCAGTGTATGTGTTGAGATTCACTATCGTGGACCCCCATATTCATTTCATGGACCCCCCAAATTTTTTTTCGCTGACGTACACCCCTTGCAGGTTGTCATAGACCCCTAGCGGTCGATATAGACCACTTTGGGAATCAATGATTTAGGCATTCTGGATTTGTCTACAAATCGTAAATGCTGGGGGGTAGACGAGCCATGTACACTCTTTTAACCATGTCAATGTCATAATTACATTAAACCTGCAAGTGTGACTGTGTGCTAGCAAGGCAACGTTTTTTTGTTTCAAGCCAGTGCCTTGTGTGTTAGCTGCGGGCCTTCTCTGCGAGGAACTCGTAATTTTTGGAATTACACCTCGTTGTGGTACAGTTAAATCGCCGGCCGTCTGTGAAGTGTCAACGGCATTTTAGCCGTGCACCAGCAGATAGACTGCTTCTGCAGCCTGTTTCTAGCTTTTATGGATCCGCTCATCTTTAACTGAACAAATATACAGGATGGACAGGAAATTGGTAAATGTAGAACCGCTGTTAAACGCTAGCTGCGAAAATAACCTATAACCAAATTGTTGATCGAACCTGGTAACTTTTTATGCAAACATTTTCTTTTCAAAAACATTTAAACAAGTGTATAATATTCTGGCAAGGTTTTATTCAAGTGTCATAGAGGGTGTTCCTTAATGATATGCGAATATTTAAGGGTGTGAATCTACATGAAAAATTAATGTTAGTTTGCTTTATAAACTTTGGTACAAACATGTTTCCTTACAAAAACTCGGGGTGTTGAAGTTTTAGGATAAAAATGGAAATTAATTAATATTTTCAGAACCGCTTCAGATACTTCACTGATATTTAGTACATAGTGAAAGTTAATATATATTTTTCAATGCAAAAATAATTTTTAGCTTTAACAGTAGCGTGCGTACGGGTATTGACTTCGATATTTTTTAAGAAAAAACTGGTATGGCAATGGTTTTTTACTCAAAAATGGCGCATCGAAGGAAAACAATTCAAGAGAGATGATTTGTTTTGAATTGAACGGGGTATTCAAAAATATGTTTTATTTGGCAAAAAACCATTGGCGTACCTGCTAAAGTCTATATTTAACGCAACGCTGTCCACCATGGCGAAATGCTGCAGGCAATGCTGTAGTAGGATATATAGCGAACGACTGAGAGGTTTTACTGGGTATGCCGCATTATGGAGAATCTCACATTTCGGGCGGAGAAGGCTGAAAGAACAGCGCTGTCGAGCTTTTTCACCTGAGAGTGACTATAAAAACTTTCTCTGTCAAAAAAAGTATCGTGACAACACCGCAATTAATACGATGTCGATGGCAAAAAGTACGAACCTGACAAAAATCAACCCTGAAATCTGACTTAATTCCAAAATGCAAAATCTCTTGGAAAGGTTAAATAATGGTTAATAATAATAATAATGATGATTATACATAAGTATAAAAACGCAAAGTGTCACTTAAAAACGTTTTTCAACTTAACCCAACAAATATTTGTGTAAATTTTCTAGTCCCGATGAAAACAAAAAAGAAAAAAAAACCTGTAACGAGTTCCTATTCATGGCCATGGTCTACTTACTGGGCGATGAAATCAGGGATAAAATGTTTTAATCTTTTTTTGAAATTCTTCATAGAGTAGTGAGTGAACTCGGTATGCAACGCGTTGTATAGCTTGATAATATGTTCGACCTTTCAAATAGAGATGTTGAATGTCTCGCGATAACCAAGAGATGCTTATTCTTTGTGATCAGTTGATTGACATCTGAGTATCCGATAAACTTGGTTGATAGATATGGAGGGGCTTGTGTTGTGATTACTTTATGGGTCAAGGTCAATACGTACATTTTTTGAACACCCAGCTCACGATATTTATGTGATACTGTCTCAAATTTTCTCACTCCACAAGCAAATCTCAGACACGCATTTTGAATAGTCTGAAGTCTCCTTTTCTCAATCGATCTTAGTGCAGGCACATAAATACAGTCACAGTAGCGAATTCTAGACCATATTAAGGTTTCGCACAACTTCAGCCTGAGACCAGTATTCATACTTTTCCTATGAGGAAATAATTGCTTCAAGACACCGAATGATGTTCTTCACAGTTGACTAACATGTTTTTCAAACCTCAAATCAGAATCAATCCAAAGTCCTAAATTCTTGCACTCATTTCTTATAGGGATTGGTTGGTCTAAAATGCTCAATGATAGTAATGGTTTTGCCTGACCTTTTCTGATTTTTGGTCCCAATATAACTGGGGCCAATTTTAAGATTATGGGCACAAGATACGTTAGATAAATTCATTAAATCATTATTAATCCAATGTTCGGCATTTTTCAAATCTTTAATATCAAAGCCAAAGTACAATTGAGTGGCGTCAGCATAGTGATGAATACTGCAGTGTTCAACGTACTCCTGGAAGTCAGAAATGTAAATTGAGAACAACAATGGTCTTAGAATGGAACCCTGTGGTACCCATAGTTTTACTGGTATCTCCTCCGAGATACTTGACCCAATCACAACCCTCTGACTTTTGTCAGTGAAATAACTTAATACAAAATTAATTGCAGATTCCGAAAAACCAAAGTATATAAGCTTTTTCACAAAAATAGATGGTTATAGAGTATTAAAAGCCTTTGTATAATCAAGTAGTAACATGCTAAATTTTCTTGATGTACCCATCTGATTGTCATCCATGATGCTAGCTAGAACTGTTGTTGTGCTGTTGTTTTTCCTGAAACCCGATTGGATTTCAGGAATGATACGATTAGAGAAAACGTAGTCAGATACCTGATGTTTCATAGCTAGTTCTAATAACTTGGAGAATGCTGGTAGTATATTTATCGGCCTCAGATGTGAAATATCTGTAGGGTTACTTATTTTAGCTAGGGGGAGAACACTTGCTTTTTTCCAACAGTTGGGGAAGTTTGACGATGCAATTGCATAGTTGATGATGAAAGTTATATTTTCAATCAGCAAATCGAATATGATTGTTAGCATATTTAGGTTGATTCCGTCAACACCCAAGGCATTACTTTTGATACTCCGGAAAAATCCCATAACATCGTGGCAAGTTATTTTGGAGAATGTTAATTGTCTGGCTTGCTGGCTGGTGATATATTTTTCCAGCAGTTTCATTTGTAAGTCAGACTTAACAATAGTAGATAAACTAGAAAAATACTTATTTATATCATTGACGCCTTGCAGATGCCCAGGTAGCCCTTTCAAATTGCTGCTGTAAATGCTAAGTCTCCGATGACAGCTCCAGGTAGCCTTAGAATCTTTTTTTTGACAGGATGAATTCCATAAAGGATTTTTTCTCCCTACTGATAGCCTTCGCAACTTTGTTGCGTATTTCTTTATAAAAAATCCACTTACCTACCAATTTATTCTGCTTGTACTTATTATATGCCTTATCTATCGATTTCATCATTTCTTTTACGTTATATGTAAACCATGGTGCCGGAGGCTTTGATATTCTAACAGTCCTCACTGGTGCACTAACGTCAAAAAGACGATTCGCGTTACCATTCAGAAAATATACCATACCAATACAAACTTGTAACAGATACAGATGCTACTATATCTTCGATAAGCATGCTTCTGCTGGGACGTTTAACAAACATTCACACTATAATTGAAAACAAGCACCTTACTCTCATCTTAGTGTTTCAACTGAAAACGTGCCATTTTCAAACTATCAAACCTGTAACGGTATACAGGGTGTTTCAGTTTATTGTTGCATAACTTTAAGATTCGATAGAACTTTTAAAATTAATGCATAAAGTCTATATAAACATGGGTCGAAATACAGGGTGATTAAATTTACTTTCTAAAATAGTTTTTTTTAAATATTTCGAACAATATTTGATTTATAACAGTGAAAATTGGTATACTAGGGTTTTTTGGTACGACAAAACGAACCATGGGCATAGTTTCACTGTAGCCGCTAGAGGGCGCTCTCTGCTGTACCTGTAGTGTATTAAAATGACCGAAAATTTTGCTTAGTGCAATTTTTTGCTTTTTGAATAAAAAATCTGATTATTCGCACTTTTCAACATAAAAAAGCTTTCCTGTGACCAGATTTACTCGTATGATTCTGCGTGAGTTTGATAGAGATCCGACCACAAGTGTTAGGATAGTTTCTGGTGCCTTGGGAATTTCAGCAAGCCATGTTCACCGTGTTCTTAGAAATACCCTACCATTTGCAACCTGTGCAAGGACTACAGCCAGGGGACGGAGACCGAAGAGTCACATTTGTTCAGTGGATTCTTGATAGAACTGATAATAATAGGGAGCTTTTAAGTAACGTTTTATGGACCGATGAGTCATGCTTCACTAGACGTGGAGTGGTAAATTTTCATAATCAACATATCTGGTCGCATGCAAATCCGCATGCAGTTCGGGAAAGAAATTGTCAGCATGAATTTAGTCTGAACGTGTGAATTGGTATCTACCGTAATCGACTATTTGGACCCTACCTTTTGCCTGCAAGGTTAAATGCTGTGACCTTTTTGGAATTTTTAAATGCTGAACATGAAAATATGTGGGATGATGTTATGTTAGATTTAAGAAGATTGGCCTGGTTCCAGCTTGATGGTTGTCCAGCTCATTATTCGAGAATAGTTAGAAACTGGCTGGACGAAAATTATCCAGAAAGATGGATCGGCCGTGGAGGACCAGTCGCCTGGCCTCCACGATCCCCTGACCTAAATCCATTAGATTTCTTTGTGTGGGGATTTCTAAAAGAAAAAGTGTACCAGACTCCCGTAACCACAAGAGATATGCTAATAGACAGAATCAGGAATGCATGTGATGAAATAAGGCCTTATTTGAATAATGCTATACTACGTTCGATCATTCGTAGATGTGAATTGTGTATTGAACACTTGGGTTTACATTTAGAGCAACAACTTTAGATTTTGTATGTTTGTCCTAACTATCCAATAGCATTTTAGTTGTAAATAATTAATTTAATTTGTTAAAAATAATATTGGACAATTAAACAATTTAATATTCTGTTTTTTTGTGTTTATTTGGAGTTAGGAATTATTGCTGTGTTTAAAAACATAATCTAAATCATCAAAACTACTCATATCTCAAACTATAACGAAAACTCACAGGAGAGCTTTTTTATGTTGAAAAGTGCGAAGAATCAGTTTTTTCATTCAAAAAGCAAAAAATTTCACTAAGAAACATTTTTCGGTCATTTTAATACACTACAGGTACAGTAGAGAGCGCCCTCTAGCGGCTACAGTAAAACTATGCCCATGGTTCGTTTTGTCGTACCAAAAAACCCTTGTATACCAATTTTCACTGTTATACATCAAATATTGTTCGAAATATTTTAAAAAAACTATTTTAGAAAGTAAATTTAAACACCCTGTATTTCGGAAGCCACGCATTTTTCTACCTATGTTTATATAGACTTTATGCATTAATTTTAAAAGTTCTATCGAATCTTAAAGTTATGGAACAATAAACTGAAACACCCTGTATATCAAAAACGGATACATCAGTTAACAATCAGCTTCTTTTTACATAAGTTTTGACATAACCACCTGCTCTGACAAAATGTGGCAAGCAGTAATTATGAAGACTCTCACAATTTGAGAACTGAAGGACGAAGTGTTGACATGAAAAAGATTTTTAAAAATGACCTCATGCTTTGTTTCCTACTTTAGATTCGAATGAGGTAAGCTCATATTCAGTTTAAGTCATCAGAAGAGTGAGAGACTGACCGCTAAAATTAAATGTTTCTTTCCTCTATGGGACGGCACTCCGCTTGTCCAGTGCAAGAGGATTGATTGACCATCCTCTATCTATATACATGATGTTCAATAATTATGGATTCACCAACATATCTCGAAAAATAAGATTCCTAGAAAGATCGAGGCATTTTACGTTAAAGTATTTCTTTGCCGATGACCTGGGCCTTCAGATGAGCTTCATAGGTATCTCAGGGTGCCCACAAAGTGGGGAAACGATAAAATATCTCGAAAAACAGGTTTCATAACGAAAAATTTGGTGTTATAAAGTTGTAAGGCTTGAAACTATTCATCTAATGGTGAACTGAACGTGACCTTGACTATGTTCTCTTTTGGAGGTCGATGGAAACCTCTGTAGGGCAGGGAAATAATGTCTATGGACTGATTTTAGGGCCTGTTTGACTGACTTGATCCGTGTAGTTTCTCTACTGTTGGTACATGTTCGGAACTAATTTTCGTAGAGGATTAAACTTGTGCTGAACTTAATCCTTTATTAGCTGATGACGGCGTAGCGTAGGAGGTGTAGAGTCAACCTACTTGACACCATTTTTTTCATTTCTGAAATGCAAATTGCGGATACCTTTAATCACAAGTGTATCCTTGCAAATGAACCTGACCATGACCTTCAAGGTGATTTTACGATCAGATTAATATTCAAGTAAGCTCGTTACTTTTTGTCGCTAAGCATCAAAATTAGTATCTTGTTGCATTAAAATATTTGAAAAAAAATGTTGCCAAAGCGACTATTGCATTAGGTACTTTTAATATTGCACTCATGCAAAATTAATAACATATACTTACACTACTACCACGGAGTCGCAGGTTTGGTCTTGTCTAATATATACTAAGTGACATATAAATCCGAACATCCAGTTTAAATGGTTTTATTTTAATAAAATTTTGTATAAGTACTTAATGAAGCAGAACAAGTAAATGATAAAAATTTCAAAATGATTGCACTGCTTTAAAGCTCTTTGACCTTTAATAATGTGTGAATGCACCCGATGTGCTACGCATTCTCCAACGCGCCTAGGCATGCTTCTGATCAGGTGGTCAATGTCCTCCTGTGGTATCTCATTCCAGGCAACCACCAACTGCTCTCGAAATGCTTCTAGAGTCTGAGGAGGACATTGCAAATTGAGCAATCTCCTACCCATCATATCCCACACGTGCTCAATTGGGGATAAGTCGGGAGATCTTGGTGGCCATGGTAACAATGTGACATCATTATGTTGAAAGAAGTCTATTGTGACTCTTGCAACATGTGGTCGGGAATTATCTTGTTGGAAAGTTGGATCTGCCAGGATGTCAAGATAGGGTAGAAGATGGGGTTCTAGAACTTCGTGGATATAACGCTGCGCGTTCATGTTACCTCTGATGAAGATTAAAGGTGACCTGGAACCATAAGCTATAGCACCCCAAACCATAACTCCAACAGTGTGATGAACATGTCTTTCAACAAAAAGCTGTGGATTCCTCCTTTCACCACGTCGCCTTCTAACCCTTACACCGACGTAATCGCCTTGAGTGGTGTAGACAACGGGGATCAGGAATGGAACAGTATTGTCTTTAGTGACGAGTCTCGATTTTGTTTAGGCATGCACGATGGTCGTGCCAGGGTTAGAAGGCGACGTGGTGAAAGGAGGAATCCACAGTTTTTTGTTGAAAGACATGTTCATCACACTGTTGGAGTTATGGTTTGGGGTGCTAATCTTCATCAGAGGTAACATGAACGCGCAGCGTTATATCCACGAAGTTCTTGAACCCCATCTTTTACCCTATCTTGACACCCTGGCAGATCCAACTTTCCAACAAGATAATGCCCGACCACATGTTGCAAGAGTCACAATAGACTTCTTTCAACATAATGATGTCACATTGTTACCATGGCCACCAAGATCTCCCGACTTATCCCCAATTGAGCACGTGTGGGATATGATGGGTAGGAGATTGCTCAATTTGCAACGTCCTCCTCAGACTCTAGAAGCACTTCGAGAGGAGTTGGTGGTTGCCTGGAATGAGATACCACAGGAGGACATTGACCACCTGATCAGAAGCATGCCTAGGCGCGTTGGAGAATGCGTTGCACATCAGGGTGCATCCACACATTATGAAAGGTCAAAGGGCTTTAAAGCAGTGCAATCATTTTGAAATTTTTATCATTTACTTATTATGCTTCATTAAGTACTTATACAAAATTTTATTAAAATAAAACCATTTAAACTGGGTGTTCGGATTTATATGTCACTTAGTATACATTACAAAGGCAACTTCTAGTTCCGACTAGTTATGTGACGTCGTCTCGGTCGCATCTCGTTGGTCTCGAGGAAGTCAAGAAGAGCGTAGCCGCGGCCTAGGTTGGCGGTCATTGACAAAACGACCTTGCGAACACTTCAGATGACGCCACGCTATGCAACCCAACAGTGGCGGCGCCACAAAGAAGGCAGCAAGGAATAGTCCGAGAAAATCCCAGTACCGAAAGTCTTTTGAATCAAACTGAAGAACCGGGACCGAATAAACTCTTTCGGGATTAAGCATAAAGCATCCTCTTTATAAAAATACGATGTTTTTTATGCAGGATGCATCAGAAAAGTGCTATCGAATGAGGGATTCTGTTTTTAATTGGACATCATTCGTAGTGCAAATTATAGTTGCATTTTCTCCGATCTGCAGGTTATTCTTTTCGGTATACAAAAAGGTGCTGCACAGAGACACTATAAAATTTTATCTAACTTTTTATTAAACGGTCATACGAAAAAGATATCACCTCAAACAGTGGAACGTTTCTCTGATTATTCCTGTCCCTAAGATATCCAATCCTACAGAGCTTAAGCGATTAGTTTGTTACCTGTGCTCTCGAAAATTTTGGAAAAAAATATAAGACAAGTTGCCCATTACATAGATTAACTTAAAATAATATCTTCATGTCAGTCGGGCTTCAGGAAGCATCATAGTACAATCTCAGCGCTGTTAGATCTGTGTGATAATGTTATTAGGGCATTGGACAGAATGTTAGCCAAGGCAGTTGTATCAATTGAGTATTCAAAAGCATTCGACCGAAATAATCATAAACTTTTATGTGCAAAGTTGAGGTACTTGGTCTTTGATGATAATGGAGTAGATTTTTTTCCGGAGTTATTCATCAGGTTGTACGCAGTATGCCTCTATTAACAACATTTAATCTAATATTGCGCTATAACATCAGGTTTTTGACAAGACTCATTTTGAACCCTGTGCATTTTTAATATAGAGGGTGGCGCATCGAAAACGAAACAGACGCATTTACTGGCAGCTCAGTTTTTTTTTTTGGAAAAACGCTCAGACCCGTCGATTTTGCTTCCGAGGGGGACACAAGTTTGGCACAAAATCACGTTAACACGTGCAGCCCCCTGGGCGGGGGTGACACCAACCCTAAAATCTTAAATGGAAAGGGGGGTCGAGTGATACCTTATTTTAAAGGTCTTTCAATTCCCTTTATAATGATGTAAAATACATGAGCTTCAGTTCAGTATTTTTGAAGATTTATTGATTTAAAGCTTAAAATAGACTTTAATAGGTACATCAGATTAGTTTGTACTACTTTCAGAAGAAATTTGACTAAAAGAATTTACTTAATAAGTAAATGCTTTTCTTCACTACGCCCATGGTTTGTTTATCATTTTGTTGTTGAAAACAGCTATTGGGGCGTTCTTTTGTGGCAAAAAAGTTAATTAATGGAGAAAGATAAGGAAATATCTCGTACTTATTTTAAATAGGAATTTAGTACATAGTTTGTGATTGATTTGACCAAACTTTGTTGCTATAATAACCTGTAACGCTTTATTACATAAATTAACTATGGTATATTCCACAGCAGAAAGAGTTGAAATTATCGAAATATTTTTAGGAAATAATCAGTGCGCTAATAGAAGAGCAGAAATATTTAATGAGCGACATGAGAACAGTAACGTTCGTCGAAAATATGTTCTAGAACTTGTAGTTAAATTTCGGGAAACTGGGTCAGTCGCCAATAAGAAACCATTGAAAATCCCATAAGGAACGAAGCAATAAAAGTGGGGGTTTTGTTTATGTAGATCCTACGTTAAGTACCCGCAGATTGGAGACTGTATGTGGTGTTAGTCGACGTACTGTCCAACGGATTCTAAAGGCCCATAGTTTTCATCCGTATAAAATTCACCTGGTACAAGAACTTAATGAAGATGATTTTGATCAGCGATTACAATTTTGTGAAGATATGAGTGAACGAATTATAAACGATGAACATTTTCTATTCAACACTTGCTTTTCCGACGAATGTTCCTTTTTCTTAAATGACGTAGTAAATCGTCATAGCTGTCGATATTGGTCCGATTCTAATCCCAGAAATTATCATGTTCATCCACAGCAGCCACAAAAATTAAATGTTTGGGCTGGTATCTTTGGCGATCATTTAGTTGGTCCTTTTTTCTTCCCTGGAAATTTGACCGGTGTAATGTATTTGGAATTACTGGAACACGCCATAGATCCTGCATTAACAGCCATAATTGAAAATCAGAATGATCGGCGGTACATTGCGAATAGGTTGATGTTCCAACAGCATGGTGCCCCACCACATTATGCATTACGTGTTCGACAATATTTAGATCAGACGTTTCCAGATCGATGGATTGGTAGAAGAGGTGCCGTTGTATGGCCCCCAAGATCGCCAGATTTATCACCTTTGGATTTCTTTATGTGACAAAGAAATGTGAATGAGTGCCTTCAAATTACTCCTCAAAAACATGGAGAGTCATGGTGGCCATTTTCAACATTTACTTGCCTAACGGGTCAATTCATTCTTCATTTTTAAATTACTTTGCTGCCAAACGTACTGATCTCCACTAGTGATGATGTATTAGTTTTATTTAAGCTTTAAATCAATAAATCTTCAAAACTACTGAACTGAAGTACAGTAATTTTATATCATTATCAAAGGAATTGAAAGACCTTTAAAATAGGGTATCACTCGACCCCTCTTTCCATTTAAGATTTTAGGGGTGGTGTCACCCCCGCTTAGGGGGCTGCACGTGGTAACGTGATTTTTTGCCAAACTTGTGTCTCCCTCAAAAAAAAATCGACGGGTCGTTTTTAAAAAAAACTGAGCTGCCAGTAAATGCGTCTGTTTCGTTTTCGATACGCCACCCTGTATACCTTTGACATGCATTAAACAGTCGAGAATTCAGAAATACTAACATTTGCTGATGATACGCAGATAACTTACTATTTCGTCGCGTCAGATGCACCAATTGCGGTACCCGTTCTTCAACTTCATTTAGAAAAGCTACATCAATTTTCTGTGGATCATAATCTTGATACTAATCCCCGACAAAACACAAGCTCTATTGTTATGTTCTGATCAGGGGAGAAAAATCGTCGAAGATTCTTTTCATTCAACTATTGATGGTATACCTTTGCGGCATACCCAAACAGCGAAGATTCTAGGCGAAAACAACAAATTAAGATTTTGTAGCCATACAGCTAATTTGATCAAAAATACTTAACTCCGATTTAGAGCTCTTTGCTCAATTGGATATTTGCTAAACTTCAGGCTGAGGAAAAAAATTGTGTGAATGTTTGTGGTTATGTCTCAGTTTGTGTGATGCCGTTGAATACACATGTTTGGATCAGTTGACAAAAAATAAGCTTCAAACCGTCCAAAATAACTGTGTACGCTTTATTTTTGGTATGCGTAAATACGATCAAGTTAGTGAAAAAGATAGGAAACTGAACAGACTTCGGTTAGGTTGTGTAGTTAAACATAAGGTCTGAGTTTTAGTTTACAAAATTCTGTTGTCATCAAAGCCCGAATACCTAAGAGTGAAATGATATAGTCCTTGATGCTGGATGTTGTTAAATAGTCGGGAAGAAATGTCGAATGTGTATAAAACTGAGATACGTATACAGAGTATTGATCATATATTTTCAATGCAACCAATGACCTTGAAACAGCCTTCAAGCTAAGATGATCGACTCTGTTCGACAGCATGACCGGTGCTCAAAGACAAGGAGTCTGGTTAGTGCTTACGTCATGATCAAGTGCCAAATTCTTTTAGTCTCATTTAAAAAAAGCGGGAGATATAAATTAGATTTATTTGTGACGTACCATCTGGGCAACGAACCCCCCTACGGGACGAGTACATGACAATAATGTTAGTTCTTTTCAATAAACAGAACTCTCAGTTAGTTCTCAATTGTTTTATAATATTTCAATCTTATCGTGCTTTATTTTCAAGTGTTTCTCTAAAATATTATATTTTAAAGCCCATTGCTTCTGGCACATTATGCTACGAGTCGCTACTGAGTCAAGACTCCGCCTCGCGCGATTGCTTTCCTGCTAAGAGAACGCTCTTCTCTTCATTATCATTACATGCCGGTGAGATTGCTGCTGATGCCTCGTCTCTAGTTCGCTGAAATCACTAATGCAGATTCAGAATGGTCGATCAGCGCAAAATAGCTTTTACGGTAAAAGCTAATCATCACATGTTTTGGAGCGACTAAAATTATTCTAACGTACGTGTGTATGTACGTACGTCTTGGATTCTACTCGAAACGAGATACTCTTCAGGATCCTGTTGTTGGTGGTTTCAAAAATGCATCTGCCCCTAATAATAATAGTAATAATAATAATAGCTTTATTGTCCAACAGTTTCCCATTTATAGGACAATTTATAAACATAACACAAAAGCAAAAAAAAAGCGAAAAAAGCGAAAAGAAAACAACAAATGCAACACAGATATAAATTTGTAACATGAGCTATTGGTCCGAATAAGCCTTAGATGCCTTTAGCAGATAATTAACATTTGTCGTAAATACTTTGAAGTTGAGTCATTAATTTTCAGATAATGATTGTAGAAGGAAGATAATCCAAAATATGTGTGTAAAAATAAAAAAAAAATAAAAAAAAATGTTACCTTGTTTTATAAAGTATCCTCCCGACAAGTATTTCAGTGCGCACCTGTATTTGATCGTGCGGTCTTGGAGCACCGGCATGCCCTCCCCTGTGAGGTCTTAAGTCACCTGATTCACGAGCCCTTTGTACTACGTTCAGCATTTTCGTAAACATGTGCAATTTTTTATTTCGTTTGAGCCATGCAACAAACACCACTATTCACTCACGCGTTACCGACTGACACATCGACGGAATACAACTGAATAAAATTGTACATTGTAGTAAAAACATCGTTTCAAATCCTTTCGTTCTTTGTTTCCGATGCGATGAACGGATAAGGCGGATTATATCCGTTGTTGCCAAACATGAACACATAATATTATACGTATTATTGAGACAGGGCGGTACTCAAACTTCTAAATGGCTATAACTTTGTTACTTTAATTTTACCAGAAAAATGTTAAAGGAAAAAACATTTCTTTTGATCAGATCTACTCACTGTTAAAATAAATGACTCAACTTCGAAGTTGCTGTATATGGCAACATTACGGAATGGAATAAATATTCCCGTTAGAATTTTAGACGTGAACCCCTCAATGGGCATTTCTGTGTCAAATACATTCATTTGAATACCTCCCACCACGGATTTATCGAAAAGCACGGATTAAAAAAAGAACGCCGAGCACTTCAATAGATTTGTCAAGGGGATCATCTCCTTAGCAATTTTAAATGACAAGGTGTATCGAGTAATAGCGTGTTTGAAAGGTATTTTGACGTTTGATTTTTTAAATTGGTCGATTCGTTTTTAAGAAAATAAGAAAAATCCTCATTTATCTTAATTTGTTCAGTTAGAAAGCAAAAACACTCGAAAACATCAATTTTTATTTCAATAATTGTTCAAAATGTTACCCGTTATTAGCCAAACAATGATATAGGCGATGTTCAAATTCCTGACGGACATTTTCAAAAACATGTTGTGGGATATTATGGCAGCTTTCGATGATGCGTTGACGAAGTTCATCCAAAGTTCCAGGAGTAAACACAGTAGATTTCAAGTAGCCCCATAGAAGAAAGTCTAATGGCGTCAAATCAGGAGATCTAGGAGGTCACTATATAGGTCCTCTTCGCCCTATACATTTATCTGGAAACTTGTCGTCTAGCGATTGCTGAACCGGATGAACATAGTAAGGGAAATATAGGGTTGCCATCCTCTTCGATTTGATTTTCGATGGTTTCAGTGATAAACGGATTGATGGTATGTTCCAACATATCCAAATAAATGCCTCCATTCAAATTTCCATTAATAAACAATGGCCCAATCACTTTGTTTCCTAAAATGCCTGACCATACAGTACTTTTTGGGAGTATTGGTTATGCCCTTCTACAAAAGCAAGAGGATTTTCATTGCTCCAATACCTGCAGCTATGCTTATCATTAATCGCTGCAGTAATTTGTTCGCAAAACTCAACTATATCAAAATCATCTTCTTGCGATACATATTTTCATTTTGAATGGATGAAATTTATGGAGTTTAGTAACTGTGTGTACAGAGCCTAATGAAATACCAGTCGCAGCAACAATTTTGCGAAATGAAGTATTAGGATTTATTCCAAAATAACTCAAAACTTTAACTTGAGCAGCTTCATCCAAAACACCTCAATAATCATGTTTTTTTTATTTGCATTAGATCCAGCTTGAGTAAATTTAGTAACAAGGTCCAAAACGTACCTATGCGAAGTTGTCTTCCCTCAACCCCGGATCCACGATTTGTGCCTGGGTGGGTCACACTGGTCAAAAGACTTGTTCAGGAAGATGTTCTCGTCTTCGGAGATGGGGGGACATCATTCTGACACAAAAATTAATTAAAAACTTGACTGACGGATGGATGGTAGATGACAACCCTACCCTTGTACCCTTAGGGTACAGCTTAAAAGTGATTTATTTATATACAAATGAACAATTTATTGTTATATAACAAAATTAATTCTTCTTTTTTGTCTTCCTGCGAATCGATTAATATTAATACTTACCATCTTCTTGGAATACAGTGGAAACAACTTTTTGTGGTTTTGTCCGTCACATTGGTGGATTTAAGTAATGGCAAAATGGACAATCCCGCCTGGGCCCCCCAAGGAAGGGTGGTCACAGGTTGTAACGGTTTCACCGTTCGATTGTATTTATTAAATCACTTCTCGATTATCATTTCAGAATCGCAACTCATTAATCCCATCTCTAGCTTTTTTACTTGGAAAAATTTCCGCTTGGAGCGCGCTTGATGCGGAGTTCCTGATCTGTGATCTTCCTCGCGCTTCCTTTTCACTTGAGCCGCCGATCTAACAAGAGCTAAGAATTTTGTTCTCTGTAGCATGAGGTCATATAGCACCATGTGCTAGCAGTTTGTAGAATGTGTGTCCGAATAGGACAAAATGGTGAGTTTTATAATACTATACAGTTTTATTGCTGGGTCTGCCTGTAGTTTATAGATAGTCGATATGTAAGTGGTTTATTTCTTGTACGATTTTAAAATATCCATCGAACGTCATTTTCGACTACTTCGATCATTTGCCATAACTTTAATCAAATCGAGGTAGAAATCGATCCACATCGATTTTACCTCTGTGTGCGTATATATATATTCATAGTTCAGTGAAATTATGAGTACCTTGATTATGAATATTCGATATTTGTGTTTTTATATCAGAAGCATGTGGAGAAATTTTTGATGACCACCATCTTGTTTTACGTTTTTTGCTATTTCATGATTTTATTTTATCAAAGGCATTTCCAATTTTCGGTTTGATTTATCAAACTATGTAATGTAA
Organism: Acanthoscelides obtectus; assembly: GCA_963669975.1. Taxonomy (NCBI): domain Eukaryota; kingdom Metazoa; phylum Arthropoda; class Insecta; order Coleoptera; family Chrysomelidae; genus Acanthoscelides; species Acanthoscelides obtectus. The sequence goes on along the minus strand of CAVLJG010000007.1, from coordinate 19,645,901 downwards.
TTCTAACCTAGAAAATCGTTGGTTCTCTTTTGAGGCAGACTGAGATTGGAAATGCGTTGGCCATTAGGGCACGTTGCTGATGCACACGGTTCTTTTTCAGATTGGGGCCACCCCCTTTCCCTTTGTCTTTGACTTTTGCCTTTGCCTTTGTCTTTGACTTTGCATTGCTTGGCCTATCACTTCACCCATGCATGTGCCTTGGCAGCGCCATCACCTTTAAGTTGTTCAACTTCGCCTACATCTAGTTTTGAAGCCACTAAATGTGAGGTCACCCCTCATAACTGGGACCTCCACTTCAAGCACCTGGCCATCCTCGCTTCAGTCCAGTCAAAATGGACCAGCTTAGCGAAAGATAAGTGTATAGTTTTATAGCAGCGCCAAAGATTTAAAACTTATTTTGTTCTTTAAAATTTCAATTTCAAATGTAATGAAAATGTTTTTTGGTTAAATAAAATCTGTTAAATTTTTTTGTTCTGTTTGTTCTTCTATCCTCTAGCCATGCCATGGTCGACACACAGCTACACGCCTGTAGATGTCTTCATGCCACCGACTGAGCTACCGGAAGCTAATGGTAACCCCCTTTCTGTGATTGTGCAGAAAAGTTGGAATCTTCATTGCATTCCATCTTTTCTGGACTTTTTGCGGAAAGAAAGGCTTACAAGGTCACCACCAGCAAAAATCAGCTCTAGTGTCTATCTTGTTCAGCGCGTCTGAATGTAAAATTAATAACAAGACATCAGAGTGTTGTTATATTCTTTTAATGACCATCTGCGTAATGTTTATGAACAGCCCGTTAGCATTCAGTTTGAATAAGAAAATTTTATAGACAGCTTTCCAGAGAGCTGCAGTTTATCAGATTGTTTTTGACTTTGCCTATCGGTTCAGCTAGTGCTGAAAGTGTTATGAGCTCTTTGAAAATTATTAAAGAATACCGTCGAGCTTCTTTGGCTGAAGACACACTCAACAACTTCTCTATCCTCTATCTCGAAAGATCAGTAGCTAATACACTCAATTTCTATTCTGCAATGGAAGTTTTTGCTGAACGATTCAAATTAGAATAATTCTGTTACAGTCTCTACTTGATTCAAGTTATATAGACATATAGTAAAAAAAACAGTGGTAACAGTGCGCAGTAGCTACTATTGTAAGCCCCTGTTAATATGTGACATCCTTATTGCCAGCAAAATCTGTAGTTTATAGAACTTTATCTGAACAATTTAGATGGATTTTACATTATCGAAAAATTTCAGATCTGCGTGAATATTGAAACAGTGGAATTAGCTGTTCTATTGGCACGTTGAAGCAGCATCAGATTAACTATAAAAAAACCTTTTGCACTATCCATGAGCTTGTTTCGGTTACTTGTGCAGGTCTTACTAATTTTTTTATTCTCAGTTGCCGTCATTAATTTGCAAATAGCGATAAATGTGGAGAATATCCCTTTCGCAAATAGTGCCCAGTATATATCCTGTAGTAATGCACGTTATTTAACGTATTTTAATGTTGTTCACCAAGTTTGTGTTTAATGAAATATTAATCACGGCAAACATGACAACAACTATCGATCATATTTGTTTTTTTAACTTACTTATAATTTTATGCAAATCCTATAAATAGCGAGCACTCCAAATTTGACTCGACGCCCTTTCCTTATCAGTAGCATCCGTGATAACTTTTAAACTCTATTATGCACAAGAAGCTTGCTGTTGAATCATCAAGTTTAATTTACTACATTTTCACTTTCATTATCCAACAAGAGTACAACTCCATTGTACAATTTTCTTAAAACAGTGTCCCTTTTGGATAGTTAAACCGATCTACTGGTCGTGAGGAATACATTGAACGTGATGGATATTTCTATTCGTTTCACGCTAGCAACCCAGGTGCTCCACAAGGATCTATTTTGGCACCGCCGATGGTTCTGCTTCACATTAAAGATCTCCTCTCGGCAAGAAATATTTTGAATGAGAAGACAAAATAGCGCTAGTGAATGATTGAGACAAATTATAGAAGAATTCCACTGATCGTTACAGATAGTCGAGCGACTATATCCAGCGTAAAATCAAAAACGTACACAGCGCAGAATAACACTGTTCTAGCAATTTCAGAGCAATTTCGCTCACACTCTTCCGTAAGTGGGAGTTATGGATAGGCCGGGGAGGCAGTTGCCTCTAATTTTGCTGTGCATAAAACAAGGTTGACCCCAACTGACCTAGCTATGTGAGACCCATGGCGATTATGGCGATTATACCTTACCTCAGCTTAGCCACGTCAAATTATATATCAGCAACCGAAACAATATAGGAAGTGATACCATCTGTGAATCAATTGCGCGTTTATTTTATCTTAATATGCTTGGTGGTTTCGAGTATTATTGGGAGAATAATTTGCGTTAAATTGATGCCCTGTTATCAGTTTTCGGTCGAAGATCGGTGGTAATCAATTATTGACTAGAGTGCAAGAGGAAAATTATGAAATTATATTGTCACGACTATAACGTGGGGGGCAAGCTTGCTCTGGGTTGAGCAGACTCGCTGGTGAGGAGACTCAAATGAAAAGAAATAAAATATCAAAGTGTATTAACAAAACGCGGCGCAATAAAAGTACAACAAAATTAAATGAGGTATTTGCTTTTTTGCCCAGGAAGGTCCAGTCCTACGAAGAGGGGTAGGAATAGTCCCACGTGTTGGCCTATTCAGTTTTTATAAACCCCCACCGGCGGCGAATAATACACTTTTTCAGATTATATATACAGGGTGTCCGCAAAGTTGGGGTTTTCCTTTTCAGAAACAACTACCTTTGAAATAACAAAGGTAATGTGTAGTGAAACGAGGGCGACCAAGTAAAAAAAAGAATAAAGGAAAAAGTACTCACTCTCCAGTTGACGAGTAGGGCTAAGTACGTCTCTGCCCGAAATCATACCGCTCCAACAGAAAATGAAATCAGCTGATGCGCTACCGAGCAGACGCAGGCAAACAAGAAAGGCAAAATGTTGCGTAAAAAGTCTGGGTATTGCATCCCGTCCAATCGATTTGGGAGAATAAATGGTCCAATGAGCATACCGTTCACCATGCCAGCCCAAACATTCACCGAAAATGTTTGTTGAAAATGTGCCCGACGGATAGCGTGCGGATTTTCTACTGACCAAACATGAGTGTTGCGAAAGTTATTCACCCCATTACGCGTGAACGTAGATTCGTCTGTCACCAATATGCACTTCAAAAAGTCCGGATTATTGTCATGTTGATGCAACAACCACTCACAAAACCGCACTCTTGCTGGAAAATCGTCAGGTTGACGGGCTTGTACACGTTGGATACAGCCCCTCTTCACGCAGCGTTTGCCACACTTTAGTTTTTGATACTCGCACTTCTCTAGCCACGTCTCTAGTGCTTGTTGAGGGATTCACGTCTACGCGATTATCTCTACACGCGTGACCGTAACCGTCGGTTGAAGGTTGCATACTGACCTGACACACTGACCCCGACCCAGTTCTGTCGTCGGGTTGAGCTAGTGTCGTAGTACCACTGGGGGATGTCGCGGCTACAGGACGGTATTCAGATATTTTTGATGTTGCAGAGCCCTTTATCTCGGTTCCCTTAAGACATTGGTGTATATGGTACTAAGAAAAATTGCTTATGTTTTCAAGATTTACACGTCGTGTAAAGGAAAACCCCAACTTTGCGGACACCCTATATATTAATAATAATAATAATAATAATAAATTTATTTTCCTTCACACATGCATGAACATGTATAGGTTTCGTCAAAAAAAAATGTCCCAGCGGATGCGGCTTAGGGTATCTATCATCCTATATGGCGCCCATGTAAGGAGCTACAGGGTGATTACTTTAGCAAAGTCAAAATATATACCAGCCACAGAAGCAAAAAAGAAAGTGATACCATCTATGATGGCGTCAAGTAGATTGACTCTTTCCACGCCTTGGTCTTGGCTTCTGACACAAATCTTCATGTAGGGTAATTTCATCCATACAAAAATGTACTGAAAAGATGAAGGTTTTATAATTTAATCTCAAAAAATAATGAAATATTGCGTATTTGATATTTTTGCAACTAATGTATGTGATTAAGTGTTAATAATATTGCGTCTGGTCAGTTTCTGGAATTTCAAAAAATGAATGAACCTCATTCAGAAGACTCAAATGGGATCACAGCTTAACAAAGCACTGCGAAACTATAAAAAAGTAAATATGCCATATTTCTGTTTTCGTGGCAAAGGTACCAAAATGCATGCGACTATTATGTCTAATAGAGACCGGGATCTGGAGCTCGTTGATAATAGAACGCCTTTCACTGATTTCAAAGATCTAATATTCACAACTCACTACCTTACAATCCCCATCACAAACCACAATCTTCGATCCCGGCTTAAAAAATTCCAAATACGAGTCGAAAAACGAAGCTGTCTATTTTTTTAGGTAACACGACGTTAAACAGACGACTCAGACCTCAAAGGCTGTGAACGAAAATGTTGGTACGAGGGATGTCTTTTAAGTTTTGCATATGGAAATAAAACAACACGGTAGGTAGTTTTAAATGACTTTATTGTTTTTCGAAGTATTCTCCACGAAGATTAATACACATCTGCATGCCAATTTTCGAAGCACTTATTCCACTCGTTTGCTGGTAGATCCAAAACGGCAGTTTTGAATGCGTCAACTGCTTCTTCTGGTGACTGGAACCTTTGACCACGCAGTCTGTTTTTAATTTTCGGGAAAGTAAAGGAATCGTTAGGACTTAGATTGGGACTATATGGAGGATGGTCCAATAATTTCACGTTTTCTTCCGTCAAATACTGACTTTAGGGCTGTGTAAGAGCTTGCATTGTCTTGGTGGAGGATGATTCTTCTTTCGCGGTTGATTTTTCGAAGCTCGGTGATGACTTTTGGCAAACAAATGGTGGTATACCAATCCGCAGAAACAGTTCTTTGCTTATTAAGAGAAATTGTTGCAGTATGACCCGCTTTTGACACAAATGTCGAGACCATCTTTTTCGAAACACTTCGGGAACGGATGACTTTTGTTGGCTTTTCTTCACCTTGGAACACCCAAACAGCCGACTGTCGTTTATTTTCTGGTTCATAACAGTAAATCCACGATTCATCACCACTAACAATGCTGTACACATTTTTTGAGTTTCCGGAATTGAAACGGTCAAGCGTTTTTTGACACCAATTGACCCTGGCTGCTTTCTGCTCTTCAGTCAACAGGTGGGGCATCCAAGAACTAATTTTCTTACTGCTAATTCTTCATGTAAATTTTTTTGAATTGAGGTCTTTGAGATCCTCAAGGACGCCTCAATCTCGCTATATGTCACATGTCTATCTGCACTCACCCTGGGATCGTCGCTAAGGCTTACCCGTCCACGTTTGAATTCTCCATATCAACGGAAAATTGTCGACTGATGTGGCGCTTCGTTTCCGAAAACAGACAGTAACTCAGCAAGGCATTCTTGTTGCGATAATTGTCTCTGAAAGTTGTAATAAATTATGGCGCGAAAATGTTCTCGGTTGAGTTCCATTTTTCTAATGACTTGATGACACTTAAAAATTCACTGTAGTGAGAACACTGCACGTATTGTTGTGAAACTTTGAATTTAAGTTTACTAAAGAGTGAGGTTAAGATTCAGTACTGACGTTCGATCCGCGCGGCCTACTATGTTTCTATATGCAAAACTTAAAAGAAATCCCTCGTAACCAATGCACTGCTGGTGGTAGCTGGTATCCCACCAATTGATTTGCTGACTGCGGTAAGATGTGCACTCTATAAAAAGGGCATCGAAGCTACAAGAGACGAAAAATTGCGCCATGATGCATGGACCAGAAGGCTGATCCCAGATATTAAAGTTGGAAGTGACAAGGGAGCAGTGCGGATAGATTGCTATACTAAACAGTTTCTCACAGGACATGGAGGTTTAGGAAAGGGAGAGTGTGCCAATTGCGGATATTGCAATAAAGAAGAGGATACTCCCAATTACCTACTCGAGTGTGGTAGGTGGGTTGACTACCAAACAACTGGACTCGGCGAGAGCTGTCAGTTTTGCCACGCATATTCGTAAGAGAAAATGGGTGCTAGCTCCACTCTTCGCCAGAATGCTTCATTTCTGTTCACACTAGTATGACCTGATGGTGTCCATATAAGGCGGATCTTATTTAGATCCCCTACGCTACCAAAAGATTCTTTACGATGTCACTCCAATTTGGGTGCAGAGTCTAGGTAGAGTTTAATGCCTTAAGTGCGGCTTGACTATCTGAAGATATATATATATATATATATATACAATCACGTCCACTTCTATAGGCACACTATGGATAGTAGGTACATTTGTAGGAGGACTTCACAACCCTGAATCCTAGTTCTCCTGAGCTATCCTCCAACGGTTGATGATTCCCCAGTTGCGAAATTTTTAATTATCAAGTTTCCTCGTGATATGGCCTACGCCGAGACGTGGTTGTGTGTGTGAATATATAGGAACGAATGTGCATTACATTGTGTAATGTATTCCCACATCAATATTACTGGATAACAGGATATTATGTGAATAGTTATGGTTCACTAGGAAAAATTGTTTTACAAGGCGTTACGAAAATGCTGAGACAATGTATAATCGTTTTTTGCAGCGATCATGGCATTAGTCGAATGTAGCTAAGGTCATCGAGATAATAAAAGGTCATACGATACTATCGAAGGCTTTGAGATGTTCTTACCTTCAATAGCGTATGCGAGAAAAGATGAGTTGTGATAAAGCCCTTATTGGGATGCGGTATGAGAAATTTGGTTGTCTTGAGGTTTTTTTGTTAGTCTTGTTTTTAACCGCCTAAGGTAACTAGAACTAGAACTCCTCTTGTAGATTGTTTCTTAACCTCATCACCATAGGGATAAAGGAGCGGTCGTATCGGCCAGTTCTGGATGTACGAAGTTCGATGCGGTTACGAATGGAGGCCGAAATCAGGTGGGTCCGTCTGGCAGGCACATCGCGCGGCGGCATCATGGAGGAGAGTCTGAGGAGCAAAACCCATTGGTCGCGAGACTGTCTGTTGGACAAGAGCCATGGATCAGTCTTCTAGATAGTGGAAGAAATAGGAGGGACATCGAGCGGTTAAAAAGCAGTTTTTCAATGTTCATTCAACGAGCCCAAAAGTAAGGGTATGATAGCCAATTGAGAAGGCTAATTTTCCTTCACAGGATGAGCCCAGCAAACAGTTTAATATGTAGTGGTCCTGGACTATTGTCGTGTGCGCCATCTTTGAACGAACTGGTACTAGAGCCGTCACTTTTGACGTTTCGTGCGCATACTCTAGCTGGGTCTTTAAAGCAATAGCACCTTTTTCTGCATCCCATTCGCCATTTGTTTCAGTCAACAGAATCTTCGTTGAGGTCTGTCCTTTCCTTGGCATCTGGTATTATATATATTCCTAGGACAATAACGCCATATTTTATCAATTTAACGACCCTATCAAATATGTTCAGTAAACCTTTAGCGTGACAATAAAAAGGGTGATTTCAAATACACGCTTAGTTCTACGTTTCAGCATATCCCTGAAAAGAATCTCTGCCAGCCAGGACTAAAGCTATAAAAGTTTAATAAAACGTCGAATATGGTCGTAATTTTCCACTTTACAGGTACTTATCCAATTATCTCCAACAGAAAAAGTGTAGAAATTGAAGGCGAAAAGGTATGTGAATGGCTAACCCTCTTTATTATAATTCATTACTAGATAACAAAAAACTTCAAGATACGAGGGTCACGTTACAAGTTCCTACAATCGATGATTTAGACGAAATTGACAGAACCATCTAATCAACTCTACAACACTTTTCTTTTTCCAGACATCTTCAAGTTTGTCCTTATTTAACCCTTACCGAAAAATGGCGTCAAGTAGGTTGACTCTGTACTTCTCACGCAACGCTGTCATCAGATCGTAAAAGATTATGTTCGGCACGAGTTAGCCACCCTGAGAAAAAAGTTAGACTTGAACACATATAATTAGAAAATCAAACGGATCCAGTCATTTAAGCAGGCCTATACAATTAGTCCACTCATTTGAAAACGTTATGGTTTAGAGATTTCTCCCTTGCCCTGAGGACACTACCGACCACTTGGCAACGTTGCTATAACAGTTGTGTTATGTGCAACGCGTGTGCTGAAAATATTTCACTATGAAATTATGTCATATTTTCAGGAAAAATGTACAGGTAAACTTATGATGTGTGTACTAAGTGACATATAAATCCGAACACCCAGTTTAAATGGTTTTATTTTAATAAAAGTTGGTGAATGTATCTATCTTACTGTAAATAACAAGTGAAAAAATTTTCAGCCTTATCAGTTGGACATTCCGGTTTTTATACTCCTTTTTTTTAATTCACTAACGCTCTAAAAATGAATATTTCAGCCGCAGTAAAGAATCAACGTTGGGGGATTTTGGTTCTTGACATCCTTTACGATCGGTTACGATGCCTAGAGTACGGAGACCTGTACGATTTCGTCAACTTAGTGAGTTTGATAGGGGCCGTATAGTGGGACTTCGGAAAGCTGGACTTTCTTTTCGGGCAATTGCAGTTAGAGTGCAAAGAAGTGTAGACACTGTGATTAGATGTTGTCAGGCATGGCTTCGATAAGGCCGTACGCAAAAAGCAAGGGGCACTGGAAGCCGCCGTAGAACAACAGACAGTGAAGATCGCCGCCTAAGATTATTGGCCTTAGGGGACCGTTTCTCCACTACCAGGTCCATTGCAAATGAATGGTTTGCAGAACACGGAAGACCTATTGGCATGCGAAGTGTTTACCGACGAATGAGAAGTTTTGGCTTGTTTTCATACCGGCCACACTGGGTCCTCCCTTTAACTCGAGAACACCGACGTAATCGCCTTGAGTGGTGCAGACAACGGTCACTCTGGGATCAGGAATGGAACAGTATTGTCTCGAGTCTCGATTTTGTTTAGGCATGCACGATGGTCGTGTCAGGGTTAGAAGGCGACGTGGTGAAAGGAGGAATCCACAGTTTTTTGTTGAAAGACATGTTCATCACACTGTTGGAGTTATGGTTTGGGGTGCTATAGCTTATGGTTCCAGGTCACATTTAATCTTCATCAGAGGTAACATGAACGCGCAGCGTTCTATCCACGGAGTTCTAGAACCCCATCTTTTACCCTATCTTGACACCCTGGCAGATCCAACTTTCCAACAAGATAATGCCCGACCACATGTTGCAAGAGCCACAATAGACTTCTTTCAACATAATGATGTCACATTGTTACCATGGCCACCAAGATCTCCCGACTTATCCCCAATTGAGCACGTGTGGGATATGTTGGGTAGGAGATTGCTCAATTTGCAACGTCCTCCTCAGACTCTAGAAGCACTTCGAGAGGAGTTGGTGGTTGCCTGGAATGAGATACCACAGGAGGACATTGACCACCTGATCAGAAGCATGCCTAGGCGCGTTGGAGAATGCGTAGCACATCAGGGTGCATCCACACATTATTAAAGGTCAAAGGGCTTTAAAGCAGTCCAATCATTTTGAAATTTTTATCATTTAATTATTATGCTTCATTAAGTACTTATACAAAATTTTATTAAAATAAAACCATTTAAACTGGGTGTTCGGATTTATATGTCACTTAGTATATATCTGATGGGTTACTATAATTATACTAATGCTAAAAAATTGAGATATACCCTCCGTCATTCTCTAGAACCCCCAACCCCAAATGTTCAACCTCTACGAAATTTTTGGGGAAACGATCAGCAACCTCTGTAACTCTGAAATATTTTTATTTTTATTTTGTTTTGGAAAATTCCTGGGTTACGTCACACATTTGCGGAGTAATCCAATCGTTTATGGTATTTTCTCCTGAATTTATTAAGGCTATTTCTCTGGTCTTAAGATAACCAGGGCGCATGATAGTTTTCATGTTCCTTCCTCAATATCAATGTAACGACTAAGAAAGTAAGTAGAAAAGAACTACAGGGTCCAGCAGTGAAATGGGAAGACATAAAAAAGTTATCACAAACTAAGCTATAACAATTTATTAATTAGTTTAACAACAATGCTATGTACGTTAGTGGAATTTAGTGTTCTGGCTTAAATGGTTATTTTTTCTTGAAAATTCTATCAGCTAGATGTCGCCCTTGGTTTCTTACATATTCTCGGAGTCTGTTGCAGAACGAACCCATAACTCAACGTAGCATCATATTGACAAATTCAGGTTTTCAAATCTTCCTTATTTCTTAGTGGGTTTATCTGGAAAATCTTTGATTTTAAATACCCCCAGAGGAAATAGTCAGGAGCGGTCAAGTCCGGAGAACGGGCAGGCCAGGGAATAGAATATCGCCGAATGTGTAAGATACCAATGGCGACATCTAGCTGATACAATTTTCAAGAAAAAAATAAACATTTAAGCTACAACACTAAATTCCACTAATGTACATTGCATTTTTGTTAAATTAATTAATAGATTGTTATACCTTAGCTTGTGATAACTTTTCTAAATCTTCCCGTTTCACTGCCGGACCCTGTATTACTGCAGCTATAAAGATCGAACAAGACAGTAAAACAGGCCCACGTAATCAGTCCATCGTCCCCATCCATACTACAATGCTGCGATCTAGACGTCACTTCCCTGCCTTACCGCCAGTACCGATCATATGGAACGCTGCTAAACCTCGACAACCTGCAGGCCAGCCAAAAAAAATGAGATATTTTTTCTGAGCATGATCAGGAGCCTCTAGAACAAAAAATAAGCTATGAGAGGTCGATTTCGAAAAACTACATTAGCCGACAGCCAGGCAGATCGACGGAAATGAGTGACACGTTTTTTCGTGAAACACAAGCCATGTGTTATTCATGGAAAAAGCAAGCTCACCAATCTCTAGTAGATGTTAGATTAGCTGCCTCTGAAAAGTACCTACATGAATAGTTGAAGATGCCAGCTCAAGATACCAGCTTTTCGGAGCTATATTCAATATACAGGGTGGCGCATCGAAAACCTAAAACCCCCACTTCTATTGCTTCGTTCCTTATGGGATTTTCAATGTTGCGTTTTTTATTAGCGACTGACCCAGTTTCCCGAAATTTAGCTACAAGTTCTAGAACATATTTTCGATGCACGTTACTGTTCTCATGTCGCTCATTAAATATTTCTGCTCTTCTATTAGCGCACTGATTATTTCCGAAAAATATTTCGATAATTTCAACTCTTTCTGCTGTGGAATATACCATGGTTAATTTATGTAATAAAGTGTTACAAGTTATTTTAGCAACAAAGTTTCGTCAAATCAATCGCAAACTATGTACTAAAGTCCTATTTGAAATAAGTACGAGATATTTCCTTATCTTTCTTCAAGGAATAACTTTTTTGCCACAAAAAACGCTTCAATAGCTATATTCAACAACAAAATGATAAACAAACCATGGGCGTAGTGAAGAAAAGCATTTACTTATTAAGTAAATTCGTTTAGTAAAATTTTTTCTGAAAGTAGTACTAATTTGATGTACTTATTAAAGTCTACTGTACATCATTATAAAGGGAATTTTAAAATAAGGTATCACTCGACCCCCCTTTCCATTTAAGATTTTGGGGGTGGTATCACCCCCGCTTAGGGGGCTGCACGTGCTAACGTGATTTTTTGTCAAACTTGTGTCCCCCTCAAAAACAAAATCGACGGGTCTGAGCGTTTTTCCAAAAAAAAAAACTGAGCTGCCAGTAAATGCATCTGTTTCGTTTTCGATGCGCCACCCTGTATATTATTGATTTGTAACGTATGCAGTTGATACAAAATTATCCTTTTATTTTAAAAATTTTCATTTGAATAAAGTGTCATTTAAAGCTATTACTGACTGAGAATTAATATTTTAGATTTTTTTAAAAAACACTGTATCAGAATCAATCCTGAAAAGAGTTCAAGTATCATGCTCTCCTAAGCTCATTCATAATAACACAAAGGACGTAATGGTATCGATTATAAATAACAAACGCATCCCCATAGCAGAACATTCTACAAACCAGGGTGTTGTGTTGTGTTTGGGATATGCGTTCTCTGACTCAAAAAACTTATGCCACATTGAAACTTTCATATTCCAACAGGTACATTTTAAACCTTAAGGCTAGGAAAAAATTAATTGAAAGCTTGATACTGTCATCTTTGCAATATTCTTTAATTCTTATTTTTATTCATTGGATCGGTATAGATTACAGAAAATTCGGAACAACATGGTGACGAGAGAATTTTAGTTCGGGACTGCATGTCTTAGAATGGTGTTAGAGAACATGTGATTGCAGACAGGTATGTTGACATTTTGCGCAATAACTTGAACAGCAGTCCTGGAAAAAATGGGGTTTAGGGAAAAATTCATCTTTCAGCAGTTAATGATCATAATCACACCGCCACTGAAACAGGGGAAGAATTAGAATGCTCCTGCACAATCCCCCAATCTCGAGGTGCATAAGGGCCCGCTTAAGCGGCCTATGCACTGGCTCCTTATGGTGGCCGGGATGCCTCTAAAATTCAAGATTCATTCATCCCCCAATCTCTGAATATGAATCCATAAAACATTTGCGGTAGGTACTTGCTGGACCTGAAGGCCCGGAAAAATAAAATGTCTGCGAAACGTTAAATACAAGATAATCTTATGCAGAAATGAGACGAAATTAGGCCAGAAACAACACAAATTCCATGCCACGATCTCTTCAGGCCATAATTGATGTGAATTATTTGATAATAAAGGATAAGCTGTGATTAAATTTTTTTAAACTTATTTACTTGTTTGTCTTTTAGTGTGTCAATATTTCATCGACTTTCGAATTTAATATACTGTGACATATAAATCCGAACACTAAGTTTAAATGGTTTTATTTTAATAAAAGTTGGTGAATGTATTTATCTTACTGTAAATAACAAGTGAAAAAATTTTCAGCCTTATCAGTTGGACATTCCGGTTTTTATACTGCTTTTTTTTAATTCACTAACGCTCTAAAAATGAATATTTCAGCCGCAGTAAAGAATCAACGTTGGCGGATTTTGGTTCTTGACATCCTTTACGATCGGTTACGATGCCTAGAGTACGGAGACCTGAAGATCGCCGCCTAAGATTATTGGCCTTAAAGGACCGTTTCTCCACTACCAGGTCCATTGCAAATCGTTTGCAGAACACGGAAGACCTATTGGCATGCGAAGTGTTTACCGACGAATGAGAAGTTTTGGCTTGTTTTCATAAAGGCCACACTAGGTCCTCCCTTAACTCGAGAACACCGACGTAATCGCCTTGAGTGGTGCAGACAACGGTCACTCTGGGATCAGGAATGGAACAGTATTGTCTTTAGTGACGAGTCTCGATTTTGTTTAGGCATGCACGATGGTCGTGCCAGGGTTAGAAGGCGACGTGGTGAAAGGAGGAATCCACAGTTTTTTGTTGAAAGACATGTTCATCACACTGTTGGAGTTATGGTTTGGGGTGCTATAGCTTATGGTTCAAGGTCACCTTTAATCTTCATCAGAGGTAACATGAACGCGCAGCGTTATATCCACGAAGTTCTAGAACCCCATCTTTTACCCTATCTTGACACCCTGGCAGATCCAACTTTCCAACAAGATAATGCCCGACCACATGTTGCAAGAGTCACAATAGACTTCTTTCAACATAATGATGTCACATTGTTACCATGGCCACCAAGATCTCCCGACTTATCCCCAATTGAGCACGTGTGGGATATGATGGGTAGGAGATTGCTCAATTTGCAACGTCCTCCTCAAACTCTAGAAGCACTTCGAGAGGAGTTGGTGGTTGCCTGGAATGAGATACTACAGGAGGACATTGACCACCTGATCAGAAGCATGCCTAGGCGCGTTGGAGAATGCGTAGCACATCAGGGTGCATCCACACATTATTAAAGGTCAAAGGGCTTTAGAGCAGTGCAATCATTTTGAAATTTTTATCATTTACTTATTATGCTTCATTAAGTACTTATACAAAATTTTATAAAAATAAAACCATTTAAACTGGGTGTTCGGATTTATATGTCACTTAGTATAGTTCCTATTATTATTCTTAATAAATCTATCATCATCAAAATTTACTATTTTGATGTTAGTTTTCAAGCAAATGTAGTGACAAAAAATTCATCCTTTTGTTATTGAGAGAAAAAGTGGGGTGAGTTAATACTTTTTTTGACTCACTCTATAACTCTATATCCTAGTCCTTAACAGGTAATCCAGTTTTTTTTCGAACGACGACAGTAGAAGTATCGCTTTCCTTGAATATTCACCCCGGTATCTGTACGTTCATCCTCGCAAGCCCTTCTAACGCTATTTCATTACCCAACAACAGGAAAATCTCGGAAATAATGGCCTTGCAAGCGGAGGCCGATAGATAAAACACCTCCAGAGTGCGGATCACATCAGGTTTCTAACACTTTTATGCGCGACGTTTTCCTGCAGTAAAACGCATTTTATCTATTAAAACTCCTGCGAATGCCATTTGCCTAATGATTGCAGAAACGTACATACATATATGCAGATTCGATCCAGTTTCGAACCGGCATGGCATAGCATTCCATGAGCGTGCATCTTGTTTTTTTGGAAAGATAACGGTGTGGAGCTGTATCTAGTCTTATTAAATTCCTGCTGGTTTTACGCCATTATGCTGCAGGTGATTAGTGGATTCGTAGCGATAACGATAAGGTGGTCATATGTTTTCTTCTCCTGTATGAGGAGACTTGCTATCTAGGAATTATAATTAGTGCTGGACATAACCATATGTAGGCCACCAAAAAATAATAACATATAGGGTGCGCTATATGCATACCAACTAGGAGCTTTGTTTGAAAAAGCAACAACTCTAATAGCACACTTGGATCCTGGATCGCCCGATTAAGGTCCAATTTTGGTCGGTAGGTATAGCACGGGTATTATGTAAAAAACCTATAAAAAGTCAAAAAAACAATAGTTTTTAGGGTAGAATTAGTTCACTCCACTTTTGCTTGCTATGACCGCTGAGAGCGTCCATCTATGGAGGAATAACTTAACTAGACGCATTGTTGGTTGCATATGTTTTGTGAAGCCGAGTAGTCCGTAGTTTTCATCTCTGAGTATAGCAAGACCGCATCTGGATGATAATGTGTATTATCTGCATGTGCATAAGGTCAGTGATATTTGCTGTATGAGAAAATTATTACTGAATATGCTGAAAATGAAGTATATCTATCAACTGTGCCCGTCGGGTTATTTATATCTTGTCCTTTCTGAAGACAGGTTATGTTCAAAGTTATAAATTACGATTTTTCCCGTTTTTTTTGTGTTTTCAAAAACTTTGAGGAGCACTACGTGAAATCGCCACCGCGCCGGCGTTATTTGCAATTGAGCTACATCACAGAAAAATTAGTAATGACGCATCACACATCAAACATTTTTGGCAATGCCTCACATCTAGGCTCTATTGGCATCGCAAAGTGAATTTAAATGACTGGAAATAAAAAATAATGTAATACCCTTTTCACTTTCATAAATATTCCTGTCTGTAGCATATTTTATCACCTGTTCCTTCACCAACCAGAAATTTTCTTTTCTTATCTCTCCCACTTTTGAATTCAGCAAATTTGCATGTGTAATTTTCAGAATTAATAAGAAAAAGTGGATGCGCAACCAATTTCTAGCTTTGAATCTCAAGTAAGTGCATTATCATCAATACATATTATTTGCACACAAACCGTCACCTTCCAGCTACAGTATACAACTTACAGCTTAGACCTCCACTAAGGGCATCTCTCAAGCAGATCTTACGTCACATCAGAGCCAAACATTGATAACTGAAACGTCATGACGTTTAGGCAATACGTACAACTACAAAACTAGTTCACAACGTGTCCATCTATATAATGTCACAAAAAAACAATACAGTGTAAGAAAAATCGACATAATGTCACTTTTCGTCGAGACCAAATGTAGGCAACCAGTGTTGCAATTCCGACCTTTGATAGTTAAATGTTTTCATACAGATTGAAAATTATTTCATTCATAGTCTAAAAATTAATGGACGGTTTTGGATAATGACAAGAGATAGTGAATTTGAAAAAAAAAATACGAAAAGAGATGTTATTAGTACCGAAACTAGCCAAGTGAGGAGTAATACTCAAAAATGAAACAGATATCCTCCATTTCGTAGAAACATGCTATAGGAAAACGTTAAACAAAGGTAAGCATAGTGCTTATACATATAACAGCTAAGCAAATAGAAGTAGTTTAAGAAGTCGAAGACTATTTGTCAGCGTATATTGACAGGCATTTTTTCTCTTGTTCGGAGAATTTTCCTGTCCTCCTACAGTATATTCATAAGAGATAGACCGGATGTAAACAAAAGGTTCGGGTGATTTTCACGCTAACGTCGCCGTCTCGACGTCTCATTGGTCAATTCGCAATTAAATGCCTATGTCGAGCGGCAGAGCAGTCGTATCAAGGCAGAGTCACATTCAGGTTCAGACGTGTTACGTATGTCGTGTGCATCATTGCAATTTGATATTTCTTTGGACGTTTTCGTTTGTTATCTTATTAAGTTGTTGAGTTTGTCGTTGTTATTGTTATACCTTGTTATTGATTGTTATTGTTATCAACTGCTTGCGCAAAATGCCCAGTAGCACAGATACTGCCGATGAAGTTGTAAACTCCTGTAGTCCACCTAGGAAACGCTCTAAAA
Source organism: Acanthoscelides obtectus (assembly GCA_963669975.1). NCBI lineage: Eukaryota > Metazoa > Arthropoda > Insecta > Coleoptera > Chrysomelidae > Acanthoscelides > Acanthoscelides obtectus. The sequence goes on along the minus strand of CAVLJG010000007.1, from coordinate 19,629,189 downwards.
AAAGACACCTGAGTGCAGAAATGGAAGAGGTCATTTTGAATACATATAAGATCGAGCGCGAGGAGAACGAGGCATCAACCATCAAAGAAATTGTTGTGAAGGTTTCTCACAAAGTTGGGGTGTGTCGCGCATCAGTGTTTAATGTGTTAAGACAATACAAAAAAATCACACCTTTTCTGAGCCAATGACCAGTAAACATCGCAAAAGTATTGTTAAATCATTGGATGAAGCTGATAAGCATGCGATTAGGAGGAAAGTGCACGAATTCTTCTTTAGGAATGAAATACCTACTATAGATAAAGTACTGCAGGAGGTAAATGGAGATACAACGTTGCCAAATTTCAAACGATCAACTTTCCATGCGTTACTGAAGCATTTAAATTTCAAATGGAAAAAACGGGGTCGTAATAGTTTACTACTGGATAGAGAAGAAATTGTGCTATGGAGGAGGGACTATTTAAGAAAAATTGGGAAATATAGAAATCAAAACAGGAAGATTTATTACCTTGATGAAACATGGGCAAACGCAGGACACACTACAAGTAAAGTATGAGTTGATGATTCTGTAACTTCATCCAGGAGGGCCTTTCTAGATGGACTGTCCACCGGATTAAAAAATCCAGCAGGTAAATACGAGTAATAGACACCAATCGGATGTTTTTCAAACCTTGGCAACAAGGTTCTAAACATTAATTCCAGGGGGCAGATAAAACATATTATAAGTAACAAAACTTTTATAACTTTCGATAAAATGCGTGGATGTTTTATTGTCATTTTCATTTGTTAGAACTTTTTTAAGCCATGTTTTTATGTGTTTTCGATATTTCAATAATTTTTTAATATAACCTTAAAATATGTCGAATATTATAAACTTAAAAAAAGTTACTAAGTTTTATATTGTGTACCGTTCCTAATATTTCTAATCATTTTAATTCATACTTTAAGCTTTATAAAGTCATAATTTGTTAATATTAATATTTGCGCGTATTTCAGGTTCCTGATGATTCATTTTTTAGAGGTTTATAACTTTAAATTAAATTGTGAAGCGCTGAGTAATCATACGACGTTCAATATTCTTTCTTTCAATATGACTAAATAATCCCAATTATAGCAATCTGATACTCATGTCTCAATGTTTTTTCGCTGAATGTAATGAAAGCATTTGAAAAAGGTTCCCTTATTGAAATAAATCTACACCAGTTAGTACTTCGATTTCCAGGTAAAGGGAAAAGGCTCATTATCTGCCATATTGGCAGTGAGGATGGATTTGTTGTTGACGGTCTGTGGTGCTTTGAGTCTAAGAAAACTGGAGATTACCACAAGGAAATGAATGGCGAATCGTTTGAACAGTGGTTTTCAAAAATTTTACCGAACTTAGAGGAAAACGCAGTAATTGTGTTGGATAATGCGCCTTATCATTCTCGAAGAATGGAGAAGGTCCCAACAACGGCTTCAAGGAAAGTTGATGTTCAAAATTGGCTCCGCTCGAAAAATATCAACTTTGAAGAAGCAATGCTGGAAGTACAATTATTAAGAATTGTCAAGGATCACAAGGCGGAATATCAAAAATACGCCATTGACGAAATGGCAGCAAGTCAAAATAAAACTGTGCTCCGTTTACCTCCATACCATTGCGAGCTCAATCCCATTGAGCTCATATGGGCAGAGGTTAAAAATTATATAGCTAAGCACAATACAACTTTTAAATTTTGTGACCTCAAAGGACTTTTCAAAGAAGGACTACAATTAATAACAGCCCAAAAATGGGAAAACTGTATTAAGCACGTGGAAGACAAAGTTGGAAAGAGAATGTGGGAACTGGACAATATTTTAGAGGAACAAGTCGAGCCATTCATTATTGACGTTGGTGCTTCAGGCAGTAGCGATGATGAAAGCTCATCAAGCTCATCTTTCCAATAAAAGATGTCGTTCATCAAATTCGGTAAGTTATAAGTAATTATAAAGCTACTGTATTTTTTAATTAATTATTGACATTTTTGAACCCATTTTGGCAAAACCTATTCAAGAATCTACTTTCTGACAATGTTCAACCATGCACATTTTTTTACGTTTTGAACGTTTTAATTTGGTTACATATTTACCTAGAAATCAAAAAATATACTAATCAATATTCTAAAAGTAATTTTAAGAGATATACGATTATTTTTAATTTAGGCTAATTTAAACGCCATTTTGAGATTATATTCGACTGTATTTCACCAAACATCAGACGGCATCCGAAGCTGGAAATCGAAGCGAAAATTTTGAAACCCTTATGTATATTTACATCATTATATATTTCTTACCCCACCCCCACATGATCCTATATCCATCACCAATCGTATACACATCGAATTGTGCTAATTTACTACAAAGTTACGCAAAGCAGCATCTACTATCTAAAATATGTACTGCGTGACTCTTAATACGTCCCAGCGTTCGATGATCACGTGGCCTTGTTTATGTCCGGTCTATCTCTTATCTGAATATACTGTAGACAAGTTGGGAGTAATACTCAAAAATGAAACAGATATCCACCATTTCGTAGAAACATGCTATAGGAAAACGTTAAACAAAGGTATACATATAACAGCTAAGCAAATAGAAGTAGTTTAAGAAGTCGAAGACTATTTGTCAGCGTATATTGACAGGCATTTTTTCTCTTGTTCGGAGAATTTTCCTGTCCTCCTAGTATGAAAAACGTTTTCCTAATTTACATATTGTGGGTGTATAGATGCGATCAAACTGTTAAGGTCACTATAAAATCGAAAAAGCAAACACATTTCATTACTATTGTATTTTTCATTGCTTAGTAACGTTTCGCAAGAAAACCGTTAAAAACTCATAATCAAAGTGTTGAGAAAAAAAACGGCTTGAAAACAAATCTTTCTGCCGTCGATGACAGCTTATGACATTAGCAGTTACAGCCTACTGTGAAATGTAAGTGAAGCGGTCAGTGTAGAATCCCCCGCAGTCCCATAATTCAATTTTCCAGCAGCCAATAAAAACTGCCAGTCACAAATACTGCAGTTATAAAGTATTTTTTTGGGCTTAATGTAGTATTGGTTTCCCAAAAAGATAGGAATTTCGAATAACCTACACAGTATCAATAATAATGAAGAATGCCCGGAAATCATATTTTTCATCATTAGTACCCAGGGAAAACTCGGCAAAGCGAAAAAAATTTCCGTTGGACATCCAAACCGTGGATCCGCTATCGTGAAAAAATACATAGACTTTCTCGTTTAACTTTCTTCAATAATCGGTAGTAGTTTTTTGACTTCAAGACATCATATACTACCTATATGACCAGCTATTGATATTCAATGAGCCGTCACACAAAGGATTGTATCAATATGTTTTTGGTAGGAAACAAGAAAGACTATCCTCCTTTGAACGTTCCTCAATGAAGCGTCATTGCTTGTTAAAGATTCAAGGAAGGATTATTGCTCTAACGGCATTCAATCGTCAAGGAACCTTTGAATGTAACTCTGAATAAAATGTACATATGATACACGCTCTCTAACATCCACATTCTTGTATTTCCTTGCCGTAAATATTGAAAACATTCACGACAGATACAAATATTCGGCCTGTAACTATATCTCATAACACGCCCAGGCTATGCCTTATAAATAAAAAAGTGACTAACAACTGGCGTTGCCCCATTAGAAAGAACTTGTACTTTCGTTGATTAATGCATGCTTTACTGTTATCTTCTGCTAGATTCAGCGGCTGAATATAAATGGAAACGCTGGATTTCCTACGGCAAGGTGAGGCAATCGGAAGGACGGTGGTAAATCGAAGTCGGATATCGACCAAAGTTAATTAGCTAATCTGCATTTGTGACAAGAAGTATGCCCTTCCTGGGATTGCCTCCAACTTCCTTTCCTTTTTTGAGTGTAATATTCAAGTTGTATATTTTTACAGGTCTTAGGGTCGGTCTATTATTACTTCACACGCCACTGACGAAGATATCCAGTGGAGCGACAAAGTCAAATATCTGGGGATCGTATTTGACAAGTCCCTCACCTGGAAAGACCACATAGAAGCTGTCATCCCAAAGACTAGAGCAGCCATGGCTCAACTCTACCCATTACTGGGTAGACACAGCCAGATGCCGCTAGCGACCAAGCTACGGCTGATCAAGGCCATCGCCAGACCTCAGCTCGCTTACGCCTCCGCGGTCTGGGGGTACGCTGCCCCCAGCTACCGCAAGCGACTTGCTGCTCTAGAGGTGAAGCTACTCCGGATCGCCACCAGTGCACCATCCTACGTAAGAAACTCAACCTTGCGTAGCGACCTGCATTGGGACACCATTCACGAGTACATGAGGAAAAAAGCGGAGAAGACCTTCCAGAAAGCTCAGGACCACCCGAACGAGCAGCTACGATTCCTCGTGGACTACGATCCGGACGAGAGGCCTCGCAACCGCAGAACCAGGTACCCTAGACCAAGGTCCCAGTTGGCACCCGCTAGCTGGAACCTTGACTAGGAGACTAGGAGAACCCGCGGTTGCTCCCCCCCCCCCCCCCACGGCGTGGATGCAGAGGACCAGGAACCACCGGGACCAGGACCCACCAGGACCAGGACCAACCAGGACCAGGACCCGCCACGACCACGACCCACCAGGACCAGGACCCATCAGGACCAGGACCAGGAAAAATAGGTAAGAGGACTTGAAACTCTTGATTTTTCGAAAACAAGAGTTTCAAGAGAACCTAGCAGACCCTCTATCGATGATCGCTTAACGACATCGATAGAATGTGCGAGGTAAAGGGAACCAACCCGGCGTTCCCAGAGACTGAAACACATGAGGATACGTCATAGCAGACCGCAGGTCACGCACAACACATGGCCTACCGAGACGCTGATGTGTCGGGCCACGTTTAGGGTTTAGTGGGTATTAGGTGATCTCTTCAAGACCCTGGAGCCCCACACACGTCGTAGCTCGTGCTATGGTATGGTGCGTAAATGCATTCCCCCCTCGTTAAAAAAAAAAAAAAAAAAAGTCTGAACAGAAAAAAAGAAAAGTAGAGACCAGTAATGATCCCAATGTATGGCTGAAGTGGTACTATGAACTAAGTGATGAAAGTGATCTGAGTGAAAGCTCTAAGGATGAAGATGAAAGTGACAAAGAGGAAGAAAATATACTGACAGAGAGTGAGCATAATACAGAATCGGAACAAGAGGTTGCGGAAAGTGAAGAAGTTGAAAGTAACGAAGACGTGGCTTTAGATTCTTCTAGTTTCTACATTGGGAAGGACAAAATAACGAAATGGAGAAAAGCGAATCCTCCAAGAAATGTGAAAACAAGGTCCCATAACATTATTATTCATTTACCAGGACCCAAAGGTAAAGCACGAGAAGTGAAAACAGAAGTAGCAGCTTTAGAACTCTTTTTAGACGACAATATTCTCAAAACAATTACAGCATGCACTAATATTTATATAGAGAAAACACGTCAAGAATTTACAAGGGACAGAGATGCAAGGAGTACTGATGAGATAGAAATAAGGGCATTTATTGGATTGTTGTTCCTTATAGGCACCATGAGATGTTCTCGTAAAAATATTCATTTACTATGGGATAACTCCAAGGGAAATGGCATTGAATGATGTTATCTTACTATGAGTGAACAAAGGTTCCGTTTCCTTTTGAGATGTTTGAGATTTGACAACATCAATGACCGTCACATGCGTAAAGAACTTGATAAAATGGCAGCAATTAGGGAAGTGTTTGAACTATTCACCAATAATTTTGAGAAATATTTCTCACCGAGTGAATATCTAACTATAGACGAGCAATTGCTTGCGTTTAGAGGTCGTGCAGCTTTCCGCTAGTACATCCCCAATAAGCCAAGTAAATATGGCATTAAAACATTTGCTTTGGTTGATGGTAAAACAGCTTATACTATGAATCTGGAAACGTATGTTGGATTGCAACCTCCAGGTCCATATCAGCAAAGTAACAATGCCAAAGATATTGTGATGAGGATGGTGGAACCAGTTCAGGGTACAAATAGAAACATCACAGGAGATAACTGGTTCACTAGTATTCCATTAGTCAATCAACTGCTGACTGAAAAGAAATTAACATACGTAGGTACTCTCAGAAAAAATAAAAGAGATTAACTCCTTAAGGAGTTTCTTCCCCAAAAAGACCGGGATAAATTTACTTCAATTTTTGGATTCCAGGAAAACTGTACAATTGTTTCTTACTGTCCACAAAAGAATAAAGCAGTTCTAGCAGTTTCTACCATGCATCATGATAGTGCAATCAGTGAAGACACAGGAGAATATCAAAAGCCGGATATTATAACATTTTACAACAGTACCAAGATTAGAGTAGATTTAGTAGACCAAATATGCCAAAAAAATAATGTAGCAAGAAATACGAGACGTTGGCCTATGGTTGTATTTTATAATTTATTAAATGTTTCCGCTGTAAATGCTATGATAATTTATAAGCTCAACAATAAATCGAGGGAAAATTACGCCGAACTGAATTCTTGCAAAGCTTAGCATCGGATATGTTGACACCACAAATAAAACGAAGAGCTTACATTTCACAAATTCCACGGGAACTTCGCCGCAGGTCAATGGTATTGCTGGGTTTGGAACCCTCAACTTCTGTAGTTGAACAAAGAGATCGAAGAGGAGCAAGAGGAAGAGCACGAGATAAAACAATTAGAAAATTTTGCTTGCAATGACCACCTAAAAGAAATTTGTGTGCGATGTTATGAAAACAACGACTGAAGTAGTAATTCACAGTTATCTTATGTTTTAAATATATTTTGTTGTTAAAATCAACCTACATTTTATGTCAAGGCTTATAGAGAATATCTTGTTTCTTATTTAATAAATATTTTTGGAAAAATCTTGTATAGGTTGTTTTTTAGGATGGTTGACACTTGTCACCCACGCGACTAATAATGTGCGGATAAGCGACGCGACTAACCTAGGGTTAAATTTCAAATCATCCCGCATTTTACTGCCAAAACTATGAAAACATTCAAAACAACGAACGAGATCGGACTGGCACGCCGCTTTCAATGCACCACTAGTGGTTACAATATGACGTGCCACATCTGCACCGCTACCACACCATCTCAGTGTGCGTTACATTATCTTTCTATTGCGCTGGGCCTTAGATGTATCATAATTAGTTGTTATTATCTTAATGTTTTTTTTTTGTTGTCATCCGTTCAGTATTGGTTCTTGTCTGGTTCCTTTTTGGTAAACCGGATTTATCAATTGATTGTACTTTTTCCCTTTATTATTAGCTCACTTAGTTGAAAGCCAGATGGATGTATTTATTTTTAGGTTGCGTGTATGTGACTTTGAATTGTATACACATATTTAATCACACAATAGGGTTGGGTGTAAGAGTAGCCAACTGGCTAAACTGCGCCCTATTGCTGTGTTGCTAATAAAGACATTTATTATTATTATTAATATTATTATTATTATCATTATTATTATTAAAATAACAGGTTTTGAGGTTGCATTGATTATTGTGTGAGTCAGTGCGTCAGTGGACTGCGCTTAAGTTTGTTAGCACTTGTTCGCGTTTACATTTTTCCCTGACATTGTCTGGTTTCTTGGCCATTAGAACTGACCTACTTCACACAGTGACAAATGTGCAAAGGTCCTACGGACCGCCCATACAAACAACCGACGACTAGTAACATTATCATTGCATCACCTAGTCTATAACACACGGCGAACGAGCCAAACTGCCCGAATCCATTTCGTTGGTTGACCTCATAGTCTGAATTTCTTGGTCGGTAATAACAAGTTGCATCCTAGATATCGCTAAACACATAACGGACCGAATCAAATTAAAAATATGTTTGTAATGTAGCAAATTACATCAATAGGTGTATTAACGAGCAACGAGGTGGATCACCAATATGCAGAAACGTCTGAATAATCGGACGTAGACATGGTTGTACGTGAGAGAGTAGGCCGAGGATGATAAAAAATTGGAGTCTTCTGGATGAAGATTATCTAGGTTAATGAGGATATCGTCTATTGATTTTATATTGGGATTAATTTTGCATTGATCACATAGCAATACAGTGAAAGGTTACCAATTTATTTGTATTGAAATTACAGGGTAACAGTAACAGAGTCAGACACTGAAAACTGTATCTTAACCTCATAGATATATTGGACTGGAATTAATTTTTTACCTGTCAGCAGTTGCAGATGATGAATTTTCCTGAAGGAGACAATAAAAAGATATACCGTCAACCGTCCTTTTCATTTTCTCTCCTGTGCCCCTATTCTTGACTTTAATAGAAAATCACACTCCCTCTCGTTTTCTACTACCCCGGTTTTCTATCGATTCAAAAAATACCGTATTCTTGAGAGGTCTCAATAGAAAGGAGAAAGGAAATCAAGACGCAGGGTTGCCAGGCTGGGAGGAAACGTGTTAAACCAATCAAAATGGCGATAATTTTGACAGTCGAAAACTAACCAAAGATTTTGGTCAAGATTTCCTCCTTATAATTTTATCTATGGAGCCGAAAACTTAAAAAAAGCACATTACAAATGAAGAAAAGGACAATTTGTTTGAATTTCTCCGAGGGCACCCCCAAATGCACCAGAGAAAATCATAGATTAAAAGATACTGTTTTAGAATGACTAAAACTTAATATCTACTCTTGCCTTTGTTTTGATCGAAAGTGCAGAAGCTCGTGGGGGTGGTTGTATGAAAGCAGTCAACATCTCCAGCAATGCATACACCAAATATATACCTATAAATATATATAATATCTGTACAATCTCCCATTACTCAACTGCCTACATCCTCGTTAATAATATCGTTCCAATACATCAATTGATTGAAATTATCCATTTTTTGCAATATGTTTAGCAGGAACGGCAATAAAAATGCCGATGTCAATTTTTAGGTTATATAGAGCGCTATTTTCTACTAATTTTTCCAGTTTCTCTTGGTCGGTACCAAGAGAAATCGCGACTCCCTAAAGAGAATTCATTTCTATCACTTTTCAGTAGATTTGATTTCAAGAATACTGCATTTCTTGGCCACACCCACTTTTTGCATTTTCTCTCACAATTTCTACTTCCTCAAACTCAAGAATAGGGGTCCAGATGTTTCTGATGCGCCACAAAAACTTACTTAGATTTCAGGTCTTACTATACTCAGGTATCAGATAAATTTTCCCCAAATTTTAATGGCAAAACTTTTTTATTTTTAACTTGATTTCATTGATTTTTGCGGTAGGCGGAAGGGTTCAGTTTGCGTGTCGATTTCTTGGCTTGACTCGTAAAGAGTAGATCAAAATGATATCGCATTAACACAACTTTGTGTAACTCTCTGGTATGACTTCAGTGGCTAATCAGACCGCAATGCTTTCCATTATCAAGAATCACATTCGTTATAAATTCTGTTTTTTATTCAATGTAAAATGGTTGAAGTTTTAAGGGAAAATTTTCCTTCTTCCTTTCATAATTTTTTCAATTCCCGCACGAATCCAAAAAGTGTTTCATCAAATTGTGCAGAAATCTTTCTGTGCTAGCTCACATCTTTTTATATCACATTTAATTTTGTTTATCTACAGTGGCGAATTTTCATTATTTCAAAATTGAAGGATAAGGTTATTGTCCTGACAGTGTATTTTGAAAGAGTAGAGAGTGAAATTATTCTACAGCGTGTTGTTAAATCGAGTGGAATGTTTCCATTTTCTCAGATAAATAAATTAAAGACATTGAGTGTACCTACCGCTTGCTAGAAAATTCAATGAAATCGAGCTGAACATAAAAAAGTATGACGTTTCGATTTTGACCAAAATTTTGCTTGTTGCGCTTATTTTGCATCTGGTACTATTACACGTACTTTTACGCGGCCATACATTTTTTATATGTATATATATATACAGGGTGGCGCATCGAAAACGAAACAGACGCATTTACTGGCAGCTAAGTTTTTTTTAAAAATGCTCAGACCCGTCGATTTTGTTTTCGAGGGGGACACAAATCTGGCAAAAAATCACGTTAGCACGTGCAGCCCCCTAAGCAGAGGTGACACCACCCCCAAAATCTTAAATGGAAAGGGGGGTCGAGTGATACCTTATTTTAAAGGTCTTTCAATTCCCTTTATAATGATATGAAATTAATGTACTTCAGTTCAGTAATTTTGAGGATTTATTGATTTAAAGCTTAAATAAAACTAATACATCATCATTAGTGGAGATCAATACATTTGGCAGCAAACTAATTTAAAAATGGAGAATGAACTGACCCGTTAGGCAAGTAAATGTTGAAAATGGCCACCATGACTCTCCATGCAATAATAAATATTTTGCTCAAAACGTTGCCGCACATTTTGCAATATTTGAGGAGTAATTTGAAGGCTCATTCACAATTCTTTGTCGCAGGTCTTCTAACGATTTTGGCTGAGTAGCATAGATTTTGCTTTTTAAATGACCCCACATAAAGAAATCCAAAGGTGATAAATCTGGCGATCTTGGGGGCCATTCAATGGCACCTCTTCTACCAATCCATCGATCTGGAAACGTCAGATCTAAATATTGTCGAACTCGTAATGCGTAATGTGGTGGGGCACCATCCTGTTGTAACATCAACCTATTCGCAATGTGCCGCTGATCATTATGATTTTCAATTATGTCTGTTAATGCAGGATCTATGGCGTCTTCCAGTAATTCCAAATACATTTCACCCGTCAAATTTCCAGAAAAGAAAAACGGACCAACTAAATGATCGCCAAAAATACCAGACCAGACATTTAATTTTTGTGGCTGCTGTGTATGAACCTCATGATAAATTCTGGGATTAGAATCGGACCAATATCGGCAGTTATGACAATTCGTTCATTCATATCTTCACAAAATTATAATCGCCGATCAAAATCATCTTCATTAAGTTCTTGTACCAGGTGAATTTTATACGGATGAAAACTATGGGCCTTTATAATCCGTTGGACAGTACGTCGACTAACACACAGTCTCCAATTTGCGTGTACGTAGGATCTAGATAAACTTGCCCTAAAACCAACACTTCTATTGCTTCGTTCCTTATAGGATTTTCAATGTTGCGTTTTTTATTGGCGACTGAGCCAGTTTCCCGAAATTTAGCTACAAGTTCTAGAACATATTTTCGATGCACGTTACTATTCTGATGTCGCTCATTAAATATTTCTGCTGTTCTATTAGCGCATTGATTATTTCCGAAAAATATTTCGATAATTTCAACTCTTTCTGCTGTGGAGTATACCATGGTTAATTTATGTAATAAAGCATTACAAGATATTTTAGCAACAAAGTTTGGTCAAATCAATCGCAAACTACGTACTAAATTTCTATTTAAAATGAGTACGAGATATTTTCTCATCTTTCTTCAAGAAATAACTTTTTTGCTACAAAAAAAAACGCTCCAATAACTATTTTCAACAACAAAATGATAAATAAACCATGGGCGTAGTGAAGAAAAGCATTTACTTATTAAGTAAGTTCTTTTAGTCAAATTTCTTCTGAAAGTAGTACAAACTAATCTGATGTACCTATTAAAGTCTACTTTAAGCTTTAAATCAATAAATCTTCAAAACTACTGAACTGAAGCTCATGTATTTTACATGATTATAAAGGGAATTGAAAGACCTTTAAAATAATATATCACTCGAGCCCCCTTTCCATTTAAGATTTTAGGGTTGGTGTCACCCCCGCCCAGGGGGCTGCACGTGTTAACGTGATTTTTGCCAAACTTGTGTCCTCCTCGAAAACAAAATCGACGGGTCTGAGCGTTTTTCAAAAAAAAACTGAGCTTTCAGTAAATGCGTCTGTTTCGTTTTCGATGCGCCTCCCTGTATATATTCTTTTGCAAATACAGAACTGATGGTGATAACCCTAGTTGAAAAGAATTTCCCCCCGTTTGTATGAAGTATCATCCACGTTACTAGTCTCAGTAGTATTCAATGATAAGGATTGTTTTTATGATATTAAAACGGTGAGAATTGTATATTCTTTGGCAACGGATAAAGTATACATTAGTTTTAAGTCTAATTTGGTATACAAAATACCTCGTGCTGATTGTCAAGTAGATTTGAACTACAGGACTTGATCTCATTAACCCTCTTGCAGGGAAGATCATCATCAACGTCAAGGACCCTACGATTTTGACATCTCATTAATTTTAGAACGATCCTAGCTAGAATTTTGATTACGTCTATGTTAAATAACAACATAATTACAAAAACCTCCCAACAAGTGGTATGATATTCATACATTTACATGATAATGCAGTGAACAAAAAGAAGCATACACCGGCAACCTTAGTCAGGTTTATAGTTTCTTAATAGAGAAATACGTCAAACTTAGTCATTATTGTTTTTGTACGTGAAGATATCCAACCATATTATGCTCTACTTTGGCGTCCAAAATCCAAGAAAAAATGAGGCATTATAGCGCCATCTATAATAAATGTATTACAGCTATGTTTCTATTCTACGCGGTAATTCGAAATCTACTTTGAAAACTTCAGCGCTGTTTTGTGCTCATTAGCAACTGATCAGTGCGGTATACGTCTAGTAGTTCTGGAGACCGATGAATGGAAATTGCGGGTTTATTTATGCATTTAACTTATATTTCGAGTTTGTGTAGGTGCCATTTTAAAAAATATTTTATTTCCGAAATTACATGTAGTCTAGATTCTAACTGAATTACAAAATGTAAAGTACAATGTTGGTTTTAATGATGAAGGAAAAATATCATATTGAACAGAACATTGGGCAGTAATGAGCTGGGAGCATACGGATCTTCTGTCATCTTCATCGTATGGAATGAGGATGATAGTAATAAGGATAATATGTTTAACTGTATTTACGATTAGTTAAGTAAGTTTAAAAAATCTCAAGAGGATTGTCAGAAAGTCCAATATATTTTAACTTACTCCACTAAACCTTGTGGGTAACCACGTCGAATGCCTTAGAGAAGTCAATTATCACTAAGACTCAGACTGTATTAATATGTTTATCCATATTATTTGTGATATTGTCAAATGGAGTAGGGAAGATACTGTGCTAAGCCCAGCTCAAAGTTTAGACTGATTGTCAGAGAGTAAATTGTTCGTCTATAACTGTTCAATTAGTTGAAGATAAACAACCTTTTCTAATATTTTTGAAAAGGGGCATAGTCTGCTGACGGGTCATAAATTATCGTGTATTACTAAGGTTTTTATTTTGGCTAACGGAAGTATCACTGCTTTTTTCCAGGCATCAGGAAAACTCCCAGTTTCCAAACACATATTGACAATATAAGTTAGATGCTGGACTAGTCCACGTAAGCAAACACCAAGCATGTCTACCCCAAGGTCATCACAGCCTATTGCAGTCAACTTTATAGAGACAGCAATATCTAGGATTTCTTGAATACTTACCGGTCTAAGCGCAAATAGTGTTAGGTTAGGATTGATAAACCAAGTGGTAGGTGGCGATCGTCAGATTTTTCATTAAAATGCATAATTAAGCACCTTGAGAATTGTGTTCCATAATCCAAAAATTAGGGCTAGTAACATGTTTGGAATGAGAACTAATTTTTGCTATAAAGGGTCAATTTACATACGTGGCACTATTCTCTCCAAATACATGGTACCTGGGTGACAAAAACTTCATGGCCAAGACACTAAATAGACGGTATCACCGCCACCGGTAGAATCATAAACATACTCACTCGGTCTCGTGGGGAAAGTGCAAAATAAAAATCGCAAATTCAAACAGTGCACTGAATGGTAACACTGTTTCCGTTCACACAAGGTATAACCACCTCTTTAATACTGTTAACCATATACACTCTGCAGTGGCGTCTATTTAGGTAATAACGTAGAATAACTCACTATCTATGAAGTAAGTTTCGAATACTCGTGAATTCTTAGGATTCTATAATCTTTAAAGGAAACATAATCCAGTGGGTTGGAAATATACCTGGATCTCTCTTCTTGAATTAGAGGGAGAAGAGATTGTGAGAGAAAGTGGCAAAAAGTGGGCGTGGCCTAGAAATGCAGTATTCTTGAAATCAGTTGTACCAAAAATTGATAGAAATGAATTCACTTTAGGGAATCGCGAGTCAGAATCAAGAGAAACTGGAAAAATTAGTAGAAAATAGCCCTATATAACCTAAGAATTGATAAGATCCTTTATTACCCATATAAATATGATTGTTTCTAACATCTTCAACTGTTGGGATTTATAAAATGATGTGCTAAGGATTTTCATAATATTCAGTCATTTAGAGCGTTGTTTTGTTTTTTGGTGATGCCCCATTTGGAGTATTGTTCTTGTGTTTGATCACCCAACTATAATGTTCATATTCAGGCAATTGAGAGAGTGCAACATAAATTCTTAAGATTCATTTCATTCAAGCAAAACAATATGGTCGAAGATATTATCTATTCCGTCATTGAAAGCTCTCTGAATATCTCAACCCTTCAGGTAAGGAATTAGAGGGACCTGTCACTATTTTATAATATTTTGCACTCTCTTAGTTTTGCTCCAGAAGTTTTGAAAAATATTAATCTCCATGTGACTTCTCGTCAAACAAGACCGAATCAACCATTCCATGCGAAATCATTTCGTACTAATTATGCTAGTAATTCCTTCCTGTCTAGATCTTCAAGGTTAGCATTCAAAATTCAATTAGATTCCTGTCTGTAATATTTAATATTTGATTTCCCCATATATTTAAATTGTTTGGTTTCAATTTAGAAATAATCAGGATTGTAAAGTGTTTGCGATTGTTTTAAGTGTTAAATATCTAAGTCAAAGTAGGGTTAGGTTTACATTAGATGTACTTTAATTGGGCAGTCGCTCGTTGATAAATAAATAAATAAATTGTGTCCTTCTGTTCATTTGAAATGTGCTTTTTACAGTTTTCCGCTTCATACATAAAATTATAAGGAGAGAAAATCTTGACCAAAACCTTTGGTTAGTTTTTGACTGTCAAAATTATCTCCATTTTGATTGGTTTATGTTTAATCAAACCTGGCAACAGTAGATAGGGTTTGTATGTTCTGGGACGCCCTTAAGCGCCGACCTTCGGTGCCAAACGACCTTGAGAGCTGACCTTCGGTGCCAACCTCTACATCTCAAGGTCGTTCACTCCTACAAGGTCACACCCACTCAAGGTCGAGATTGCTCGAGGTCATATATGTTCAAGGTCACACTTCAAGATCTCTCGGAAACTCAAGGTCACGCTTCAAGGACACAGTTCAAGGTCACACTTCAAGGTTGGCACCAAAGGTCAGCTCTCAAGGTCGTTTGGCACCGAAGGTCGGCGCTCAAGGGCGTCCCAGAACATACAAGGGTTTGTCCCTGGCAAAATGATCCAGGGAACCCAAAAATGAGCTCCAATTTGCAATAACAATTGGCATGACTGATTTTTTCATTGTTGGACTAACAAAAGGCAAAAGGCCCAATAAAACTGAAGATTTTCGAAAAAGTTTAAATATTTGCAAAACAGAATATCAGTTTGACTGCCTTGGACAATTTTGTTTTGATGTAGTCATATACTATGGAGTTTAATGCTTTCCAGGGACAGGAATTTAGAGAAAACGAAAAAGTTGCCAAAACGGTAAAATCCATATTTTTTCCGAACCTTCTTTCTGTGCGTCTCCATGTCGAACCATTTGACTTAGGAAATAAAATCTCACAAAGCGTCATGCCTTCATAGGTGCTCTTCAGAAATATGGGATATGTCGTGGAGTTTCTATTCTGATCCATATATCTCTTCCCGTAAACGCCACTGCTGCTTCTCGCCAACCACTTTACTTTTAACGGTGTCGAATTATATTGTAATTATAATTACTATCATTGTTACATCGTCATTAAGCGGTTTTTTTACACAGTTATCCCGCTGAGAATTTAGTCAACACAACAATGCTTGCACTTCGTTATCTCGCAAGGAAAATATCGGCGGATTGATTTGTTGTTGTATTGTTGTAATGGCGCGCTTTGAGATCCACAAGGAAAAACATTATGTAGCTATTTGTTCTCATAATTTTTAAACTCGTTACGTATGTCTAATTGGAGTTTACTCTGGGATAATTAGCAGCTCCTGTGCGAAATGATGATGGATACTGCAATGAAATGATTTGGATCGTTGAAAAAAATCTAATACTCCAGTGAAATTATTTTTCTTTAGAACAGTTACTGAGTCGATTTGATTTCACACGTTCTGTGTGTGTTTACTTCCCACACCAATTGATGAGTAAGCATCGTAGCCACAGGTTTCCCAATACATTTGCCGTCAAAAGTTGAATAAAAAATATTGTCAATCGTCAGACGTAACGCAAAGAACGTAGATATACCTGTATCGAAGTCTGCTCAATGTCTGACTGATGTTTGCATGGAAAGTGCAGAATCAACTTTTTTGGTTGCTGAATCTATAGTATATTCAGATAAGAGATAGACCGGACATAAACAAGACCACGTGATCATCGAACGCTGTAACATTCGGCAGGGGCGTATTAAGAGTCACGCAGTACGTATTTTAGATAGTAGATGCTGCTTTGCGTAACTTTGTAGTAAATTAGCACAATTCGATGTGTATACGATTGGTGATGGATATAGGATCATGTGGGGGCGGGGTAAGAAATATATAATGATATGAAATATACATAAGGGTTTCAAAATTTTCGCTTCCATTTCCAGCTTCGGATGCCGCCTGATGTTTGGTGAAATACAGTCGAATATAATCTCAAAATGGCGTTTAAATTAGCCTAAATTAAAAATAATCGTATATCTCTTAAAATTGCTTTTAGAATATTGATTAGTATATTTTTTGATTTCTAGGTAAATATGTAACCAAATTAAAACGTTAAAAACGTAAAAAAATGTGCATGGTTGAACATTGTCAGAAAGTAGATTCTTGAATAGGTTTTGCCAAAATGGGTTCAAAAATGTCAATAATTAATTGAAAAATACAGTAGCTTTATAATTACTTATAACTTACCGAATTTGATGAACGACATATTTTATTGGAAAGATGAGCTTGATGAGCTTTCATCATCGCTACTGCCTGAAGCACTAACGTCAATAATGAATGGCTCGACTTGTTCCTCTAAAATATTGTCCAGTTCCCACATTCTCTTTTCAACTTTGTCTTTCACGTGCTTAATACAGTTTTCCCATTTTTGCGCTGTTATTAATTCTAGTGCTTCTTTGAAAAGTCCTTTGAGGTCACAAAATTTAAAAGTTGTATTGTGCTTAGCTATATAATTTTTAACCTCTGCCCATATGAGCTCAATGGGATTGAGCTCGCAATGGTATGGAGGTAAACGGAGCACAGTTTTATTTTGATTTGCTGCCATTTCGTCAATGGCGTATTTTTGATATTCCGCCTTGTGATCCTTGACAATTCTTAATAATTGTACTTTCAGCGTTGCTTCTTCAAAGTTGATATTTTTCGAGCGGAGCCAATTTTGAGCATCAACTTCCCTTGAAGCCGTTGTTGGGACCTTCTCCATTCTTCGAGAATGATAAGGCGCATTATCCAACACAATTACTGCGTTTTCCTCTAAGTTCGGTAAAATTTTTGAAAACCACTGTTCAAACGATTCGCCATTCATTTCCTCGTGGTAATCTCCAGTTTTCTTAGACTCAAAGCACCACAGACCGTCAACAACAAATCCATCCTCACTGCTAATATGGCAGATAATGAGCCTTTTCCCTTTACCTGGAAATCGAAGTACTAACTGGTATAGATTTATTTCAATAAGCGAACCTTTTTCAAATGTTTTCATCACATTCAGCGAAAAAACATTGAGACATGAGTATCAGATTGCTATAATTGGGATTATTTAGTCATATTGAAAGAAAGAATATTGAACGTCGTATGATTACTCAGCGCTTCACAATTTAATTTAAAGTTATAAACCTTTAAAAAATGAATGATCAGGAACCTGAAATACGCGCAAATATTAATATTAACAAATTATAACTTTATGAAGATTAAAGTATGACTTAAAATGATTAGAAATATTAGGAACGGTACACAATATAAAACTTAGTAACTTTTTTTAAGTTTATAATATTCGACATATTTTAAGATTATATTAAAAAATTATTGAAATATCGAAAACACATAAAAACATGGCTTAAAAAAGTTCTAACAAATGAAAATGACAATAAAACATCCACGCATTTTATCGAAAGTTATAAAAGTTGAAATTTAAATGCTTCAGTAACGCATGGAAAGTTGATCGTTTGAAATTTGGCAACGTTGTATCTCCATTTACCTCCTGCAGTACTTTATCTATAGTAGGTATTTCATTCCTAAAGAAGAATTCATGCACTTTCCTCCTAATCGCATGCTTATCAGCTTCATCCAATGATTTAACAATACTTTTGCGATGTTTACTGGTTATTGGCTCAAAAAAGGTGTGATTTTTTTTGTATTGTCTTAACACATTAAACACTGATGCGCGACACACCCCAACTTTGTGAGAAACCTTCACAACAATTTCTTTGATGGTTGATGCCTCGTTCTCCTCGCGCTCGATCTTATATATATTCAAAATGACCTCTTTCATTTCTGCACTCAGGTGTCTTTTTTTAGAGCGTTTCCTAGGTGGACTACAGGAGTTTACAACTTCATCGGCAGTATCTGTACTACTGGGCATTTTGCGCAAGCAGTTGATAACAATAACAATCAATAACAAGGTATAACAATAACAACGACAAACTCAACAACTTAATAAGATAACAAACGAAAACGTCCAAAGAAATATCAAATTGCAATGATGCACACGACATACGTAACACGTCTGAACCTGAATGTGACTCTGCCTTGATACGACTGCTCTGCCGCTCGGCATAGGCATTTAATTGCGAATTGACCAATGAGTCGAGACAGCGGCGTTAGCGTGAAAATCACCCGAACCTTTTGTTTACATCCGGTCTATCTCTTATCTGAATATACTGTAGATACATTTTGAAATGCTATCTGAAATACGAGTACTAGATACAAAATACGAATTTTTTAAGTACGTCTTAAAGATGAAACGCTTTTGTAAGAAAACGGCATTTTATTCAAATTATTTTAGTACCGTAAATGTGACAAAACATAATTTAGAAAAGTAGAACTAGTTTTTTCAAGATTTTATCACTCATTCTCATTCGACCAGACCTAATATTATACTGTCAAGAGAAAATAGTCGCTACACAGGGGCAGAACTTGTCAAACAGGTGTTATCTTTAAAAAACAATATTGTAGGATAAGTATTCGAGCTCTTAAAGCTGGTATTTTCATTATTTAGGTAATGCAATGTTCGTAAGTCCCCGTTTCCTAACTGTTTCCGCCACTTGCAATAGAAGAATCAGAGTCATATGAGAACATGAAATAAGATCCGTCTTTTGACTCCATATTTATGTCACTTCCAATGTTGTCTAAAGTCTCCGGTTCTTCTTAATAAGATCGATTAATGTTTCGTATTTCAGTCAGTCAGTTATTTTGAATATTCTTGACCCCAGACTAAAGCTTTAAAGGCTTAAATGCATACACAACACTAACCAAGTACTAAGGTATCAAACTAAATTAAATACAAGATACAAATACAATTTTACCTTAGGTAAAAGATTTTTGTATCTCTGAATCTGAACACGGAATTTTCTACCAACATGAAACACTGCAATAAAACCTGAAGGGAAAGCCAAAATGCTAGACTACAGGTACTCATATTTTGAAAACTCAGCGACGAAGTAGCGGTCGTATCGACCAGTTATACAAATGCGATAGAGTTGAAGTATGAGATAGAAGCTTGACGAGTATACCTAAAAAAATGACGTCAAGTGGGGTGACTCTGTACTCCTATACAATGCTGGATGAAAATACCTTTCAGCTGCTACCTAGAAGGAAGATCAGTAAAAGAAAGTATTGTTGATTTGGCAAAAGTTGAAGTTGAATGGCCTTCAGATACGCACGACTTATAGCATCTGGATCGCTTTCTTAGAGTCTGGTATGTTTACTGTTGGCCGGCTATGAACATTGTTACAGCTGGTCATGTGTGATATGATTGAATAGTCTAATTCATCTTTTTTGAAATAACCGAAGACAACTTCCGTAGCTCTGGTACTATTTGCTCGATGTGAATTTACTAAAAATAGATGAGATTCTTCATTCGATGAAATACCGTCATATTCGCAGAATACTGGTGAAGGTCTATTTATTATTTCACACCTGAATAACTACAGTTGCCACCGTATCTGGTTTTATTTATGTTCAATAAACTGTTGTTACATCTCCGGCGTTGACCTCTTCTCAGCTGTTCAGTAACAAATTCGTCACGTGGATTATTTCTATAATTCTTCTTCTTCTTCGTGTTAAGGGCTAATATATATGTCAGACATGCCTGATACCTATTACCGCCAACATTTTCGATATACCCTCCCCCACCCTGTACAGTTTCCCACCTTTTTTTTCCTTCAAAAGTTTTAAAGATTGTGAGGATTGTCTCTGAAAGATCAAAAAGCGCAGTTTGGGTGATTTTCCTTTTTTCATTTATCTCCTATCCATCCGCCACCACTGGACAGATTTTCAAAATCTATAAAGCTTTTTCTTCCTTGATATAAACGTAACCTTGTGAGAGACTTTAGTCAAAATCCGAGTAGTACTTTCCAAGTCAGACGGGACAGACCGACTGATAGACCGACAGAAATGAGTGACACGGTTTTTCGTCATGTAACATATACAGGGTGACTTCGACTTCGAAGTCATTTATTTTAACAGTGAGTAGATCTGATCAAAAGAAATGTTTTAACCTTTACCATTTTTCTGGTAAAATTAAAGTAACAAAGTTATAGCCCTTTGGAAGTTTGAGTACCGCCCTGTCTCAATAATAATGTTATGTGCTCGTGTTTGGCAACAACGGATATAATCCGCCTTATCGGTTCATCGCATCGGAAACAAAAAAGCGAAAGAATTTGGAACAATGTTTTTACAATTATTCTATTCAGTTGTATACAGTCAGTGTAAGTCGGTAACGCGTGAGTGAATAGTGGTGTCTGTTGCGTGGCTCAAACGAAATAAAAAATGGCACATGTTTATGCGGATCGGTTTCCCAATCGAGTGCAACCAACCCCTAGTGCCTTTGTTAATGTAGTACAACGGGCTCGTGAATCAGGGGACGGCATGCCGGTGATCCAAGACCTCACGATCAAATACAGGTCCGCACTGAAATACTTGTCGGGAGGATACTTTATAAAACAAGGTAAAAATTTTGTTTTAATTTATTTTTTATTTTTACACACATATTTTGGTTTATCTTCCTTCTACAATCATTATCTGAAAATTAATGACTCAACTTCAAAGTCACTCTGTATAAGAACCGAATATTTCATTTTCCAGTGGCGTAGAAAGGAAAGGGAGAAGAGTGATATAATATTAGGAGTTTACAAACATTTTGACAATATTATATGACGAGCTAACACGGAAATGCTTTCCAGGGGAAATCTTTGATTTTGAATTATACACTTGGCATTTCAAAAACGAATTCATAAGCATTGAGACTGGACATTCTTAGGGTCCTTTAGATATAAATCATTGAGAGCTAGAATGATCCAAAAATTCTAAAAGAAACGGAGCAGAAAAGCAAACCGTTTCAATTTGTATTTAAAATTGTTTAAATCGAAAATCCTTTGATTCATGAGGATTCAGGAGTATGCCACAAACGTGATTATGAAGAAATTGAGATGCAGAATTTCTCCAACGAATGCGAGTTTTTCTATTCCCCTAATTGGGGTAGGTACCAAAACATTATCGTTTTTTGAACCACATATCTCGGCACCGTTCTTTATGTTTCGTGATGGAAGCTTCTCACATACCTATACAGTCAACCTCAAAATAGTATTGTCAGGAAAGACCTCTTCTTGCCACAGTTCAGATGCTTTTTCACATTTTATTCACCCCAAAACTCACAATACTTAACCCTAATCCACAACCTACCACTACACACGGCCTTATATACGGTAGTAACAAGTGATGATAACCTTTTAGAAAAATCAAGTAATGTACAAACTACGAACTTTATCGAATGATCTAGAAGTAAACAAAACTGACAGCTATCTGGCAATTAACTGACAACCTACAATTTGCAGAACTCAAACTGCAGCCTAACGGGTGTTAGAGTATTCTTCGTACTACTTACACCACTGAGCATAACGTCCCTGGATCATGACAGATTGTAGTTGATTTGTTCAAATTGATGAAAACATTTAATGGTGACTGGCCGACAATTTATCAACATTTTAAAGCGCCGTCTTATGACTAATGAGCGATTTTAATTATGATTTCACCTGCAAATTAGTCTACTTAATCAAAGGTACCTGTATAATTCTATTTAATCTTTACGGTTTTCAGTCAGACATGTGCTACTACATCATTTCGGCAACAGAACAGAAATAAGACATTGAAACGGGTGACTTAATAGTTGTAGACAAATCAACAGACAATAGTGCCGCGGCAACAACCAAAACTTCTTAACACCTTATATCGACACATACCGGCACGGGTATCATGTAAAAAACCTACAAAACTTCAACAAAAACTTGCAGACTAGGTAGTTTTTTAGGGCGCAAGCAGTCATTCCACGTTTGCTCACTAGGATCGTTATGAACGTCCATCTATGGAGGAATCACTCAACTATAAGCTACATGCATTATTGGTTGCATAGTTCTGTGAGGCCAAATGGTCCTTGTCTGTAGTTTTTATCTCTAAGAAGAAGGTTGAATCGCAAGATCGCATCTGGATGACTATGTGTATTGGTCTGGATGTGTATAAAATCAGTGATATTTGCTGTGTGAGAAAATCATTACTGAATATGCCGAATATGACGGGTTATTTATATGTTGTGCTTTCTGAAGAGAGGTTATGTTCAAAGTTATAAATTACGGAAAACTGAGGAGAATTACGGGAAATCATCACCGCGCCCCCGTTGTGTGTAATTACTGTTAGCATCTATAGTATATGGCTTGTAATTCGACAGTGTACAGTGAATATAATTATTTCTTATCTCTCTCGTTTTTGAAATTCAGCAAATTTGCATATGTAATTTCCAGAATGGATAAGAAAAAGTGGATGAGCAACTAATTTCTAGCTTTGAATCTCAATTAACTGTATTTGAGACAAGAACCCAATGAAGTTATCATCAACACATACAACTTACAGCTTAGACTTCCAGTAACGCCATCTCAGAAGCAGATTTTACATCACATCAAAGCCAAATATTGATAACAAGCCTCATGACATTTAGGCAATACGTACAACTAAGTGCTAAGTTAACATCTTGTAGAATAACCTACATAATGTCAAAAAAAATCGGCATAGTGTCACTTTTCAAGATACGTGATACCGGTGCGCGGTGAGTTTTTAGTACGTAATCGATCGATAGCTTTCGTTATTTTGAAAGATATCTAAGAAAGCTTTTTACAAAAAGTATGGGCAAATATACGCTCCTTACTTGAAAAATATACATAGAGCTATTTAAGGCGTGATTCATAACTACGTGACCAGACACATCATACATATATTTAAGTATATTCTGAAGGGCCTCTTAAAAGGATACTATATGGTTAGATCATTACTTCTGGAGCTATGGGATAATTCGTCCAAAAAGACACTCAACTTTGACAACTTGTAGGGCAGTCACAGTTGCAGGTAGAGTAGCAAACTTATTCTCAAAACGAGTGTCATATTCGATTGTTGTGTAAGCGTTTTGTCAATGTTTTGCATAATCTGTACAGGGTGCATTATAAACGCAAAATGTGCTTTCTCTTAAAAAAAAATTAACATTAAGTATATTTCTAAAGATTTTAATTATCATTTTAATGTTGGTATATTTTCTTGGAAAGGTTGTTCGAGTAACCAATTTTTTGTATTTTGAACTTAACAATCAATTAAAATTCAGATTAAATAAATGCCACATTATCTATAGAGAAGATTTTTTAGGGGATGGCTACATTCTCCCAAGAATTATATAATATAACTCTGTCTAAATCTAGAATAATTTTGACAAAAATCTGTGGATTATATTGAAAAAAATATGTAAAAGCTACTCACTTACAGGCTGTCAAGTTTGAATGTTTTTTCGGACAAAATATCTCGTATCACGATAAGCAGCGATCCAAACATTATACCAAAAATAATTATATTTGAAAAAGTATGCTTGTGTTGCCACATAGTTAAGAATCTTGTCAATGTATCTTTTATACATTTTCTAAAAAAAAGGTATTATCGACCTATTATACACTGAAAACTTACCCTGTATGTAGTTTTTCGGCATGTCTTGATTGATCACCTATTACAATCATATTTATTGTGTAAAGTATGTAAAAAATCTAGAATTATAATGAGACTCATTGGTCCTACAACAATGCGGCTTTTCAAGGACTACAATTTTTGTATTTGTACACAATTCACATACTTTTCCCAAAAAGAGTTATGAGATGTATACAGGTTTACCCTCCTCGTGAAGTACTCCCACTATTTCGGTCTCGATGGACAAAATCCAGCTCTATTTAAATATGTTGTTTTAGTTTGACTTAGACCATTTGTCAAAAGTATCTTGCACTATTGTATTATGGTTTGTGCCTGTAAGATGCTTACCTCCACATTATAACATCCTAACGACACATAGCGAGTGTGTCATCTCCATAATTTTGTTTGGTGTATGTCTCAAAAGCCATCTCTCAAACGAAAGGGGTGATGACGGATCGTTTCCAATCAGAAAAACTATACAGGGTGACCCATCGAGTAGCATAGATTTTGCTCTTTAAATGACCCCACATAAAGAAATCCAAAGGTGATAAATCTGGCGATCTTCTCTTCTACCAATCCATCGATCTGGAAACGTCTGATCTAAATATTGTCGAACACGTAATGCGTAATGTGGCGGGGCACCATCCTGTTGGAACATCAACCTATTCGCAATGTACCGCCGATCGTTCTGATTTTCAATTATAGCAGTTAATGCAGGATCTATGGCGTCTTCCAGTAATTCCAAATACATTTCACCGGTCAAATTTCCAGGTATGAAAAAAAGACCAACTAAACATTTAATTTTTGTGGCTGCTTTGTATGAACCTCATGATAAATTCTGGGATTAGAATCGGACCAATATCGGCAGTTCTGACGATTTACTACGCCATTTAAGAAAAAGGAACATTCGTCGGAAAAGCAAGTGTTGAATAGAATCGTTTATAATTTTTTCACTCATATCTTCACAAAATTGTAATCGTCGATCAAAATCGTCTTCATTAAGTTCTTGTACCAGGTGAATTTTATACGGATGAAAACTATGGGCCTTTAGAATCCGTTGACCAGTACGTCGACTAACACCACACAGTCTCCAATGTGCGGGTACTTAACGTAGGATCTACATAAACTTGCCCTAAAACCCCCACTTCTATTGCTTCGTTCCTTATGGGATTTTCAATGTTGCGTTTTTTATTGGCGACTGACCCAGTTTCCCGATATTTAGCTACAAGTTCTAGAACATATTTTCGATGCACGTTACTGTTCTCATGTCGCTCATTAAATATTTCTGCTGTTCTATTAGCGCACTGATTATTTCTGAAAAATATTTCGATAATTTCAACTCTTTCTGCTGTGGAATATACCATGGTTAATTTATGTAATAAAGCGTTACAAGTTATTTTAGCAACAAAGTTTGGTCAAATCAATCGCAAACTATGTACTAAATTCCTATTTAAAATAAGTACGAGATATTTCCTTATCTTTCTCCAAGAAATAACTTTTTTGTCACAAAAAACGCTCCAATAGCTATTTTCAACAACAAAATGATAAACAAACCATGGGCGTAGTGAAGAAAAGCATTTACTTATTGAGTAAATTCTTTTAGTCATTTTTTTTCTGAAAGTAGTACATACTAATCTGATGTACCTACTAAAGTCTACGTTAAGCTTTAAATCAATAAATCTTAAAAACTACTGAACTGAAGCTCATATATTTTACATCATAATAAATGGAATTGAAAGACTTTTGAAATAAGGTATCACTCGACCCCCCTTTCCATTTAAGATTTTATGGTTGGTGTCACCCCCGCCCAGGGGGCTGCACGTGTTAACGTGATTTTTTGCCAAACTTGTGTCCCCCTCGAAAACAAAATCGACGGGTCTGAGCGTTTTTCCAAAAAAAAACTGAGCTGCCAGTAAATGCGTCTGTTTCGTTTTCGATGCGCCACCCTGTATATATTCTTACTCGATTGTGTACGATTTTTAAGTTACCTCCATTTTTAATAATTTGTAGAGAATCGTTAATTTTGCACAATTTTTACTAAGGCTCTCAGTTATTTTTTCATCAGCCTCACAGGATATGTTCCGAAATGATGTATCGCTGAGGAAAAATTAGTCCAGTTAACGTTGATATAGGCTCCACGGCAATTTTGTTCGTTGTCAGAAGTATTACAGCATATTCAATAAGGCTTGTACAAAGAATTAGTCGAAAAACTTCTAATCAAATATCCTAAATACCATTTGGACAAAATAAACAAAATCTTGAAAATGACTTTGTGAACTTGAACCTATAATGGTGATTACTGACCTATATTCCCAATAAGATGAGGCAACAATTAAAAGAACAAATTTAAATCAATTATAATTCTAAACAATCCAGCGGTTGGCAGCTTTGACATACTTTTGGGTAATAAAAGCATTACAGAGGCAGTGCCGTATTACCTGTTCCTATGGCCTTAAGTATAAGTAGATCCTATGGATGCATCGTCCAGAATAAGTACGCCATTTAAATAAACCTGTAGAGCCCGATCATGCTGGAAGCTCGTTGTGTTTGCGGCTAGATTGCCCGTCGTCTAACATCTAGAGTGAAAAGGATTTGTACAACTTTTTTGACAAAAT
Source organism: Acanthoscelides obtectus (assembly GCA_963669975.1). Taxonomy (NCBI): domain Eukaryota; kingdom Metazoa; phylum Arthropoda; class Insecta; order Coleoptera; family Chrysomelidae; genus Acanthoscelides; species Acanthoscelides obtectus. The sequence goes on along the minus strand of CAVLJG010000007.1, from coordinate 19,602,285 downwards.
CTTCCTGTGGGGAAAATAAATTCACACTTATTAGTCTTGCTCATATACTGTCTCCAAATCGATGTTGAATGCGTGCCAGTAACTACAGGCAGGACTAATTTTTCACTGATAGCTTTTCCTCAAAGATACATAACTTGAGAATATATACTGTATAGCTGATACCAAAAACTGCATAAAAAATAATACAGCGTTTTTATACAAATTTTCAAAAATTGCGATACCTCTAAAACCGTTCTCTACCGGATAATGACATGTATGGTTTTTCTGATTGGAAGTGACCGCGCTATCGCCATCTTTCGTTTGATTCATGATTCTTGGGACACCCTGTACAGATATAATAAAAAATATAATTCGCTTGAGAAACTACTGGGGGCAACGTCCCATTATCCCGAAGTATGCTTTTGGCTCATAGAGATGTATGTATACAGTTATACCGTACGATGGTTTTCTGAATTTTATTTCGCCCGAATGAGGTTGTGTACATATTACGAACTAACACAGGCATTCGTCTCGCTATTTTTACAGCTTGTAAAGTGAGACATGGCTGCGCCGTCAGATATAAATTGATCCACCGTGGAAAAGTATTATATGTGGTGACTTGGCGAGTAACGCTACGAGATTTTATGTTTTTTTTTGGTTTTATGATATTTTACGATTTACCCTATATGGTGGACTAGAATCTAGAAACTGGACTGGTAAAAGTATAAAAGATGTTCAATTGCGAACCACTTCCTACAAGAGGTTGGAATAAAAAATCATTGAAATATTAGAAAAAATTGCACGCAACGCTGTCATTAGTTCATAATAGCTTGTGTTCAGCACAAAAGAAAAAAAAATATATGTACGAGGGATGTCTTTTAAGTTTTGTCAGTACTGAATCTTAACCTCACTCTTTAGTAAACTTAAATTCAAAGTTTCACAACAATACGTGTTCTCACTACAGTGAATTTTTAAGTGTCCCCAAGTCATTAGAAAAATGGAACTCAACCGAGAACATTTTCGCGCCATAATTTATTCCAACTTTCAGAGACAATTATCGCAACAAGAATGCCTTGCTGAGTTACTGTCTGTTTTCTGCAACGAAGCGCCACATCAGTCGACAATTTCCCGTTGATATGGAGAATTCAAACGTGGACGGGTGAGTCTTAGGGACGATCGCAGGGTTGGTGCACCAAAACGGCAGTCACCCAGGAAAACGTCGATGCTGTGCGCAAACTCATCATTGAAGATAGACATGTGACATATCGCGAGACTGAGGTGTCCTTGAAGATCTCAAAGACCTCAATTCAAAAAATTTTACATGAAGAATTAGGAGTAAGAAAATTAGTTTCTCGTTGGATACCCAACTTGTTGACTGAAGACCAGAACGCAGCCAAGGTTAATTGGTGTCAAAAAACGCTTGACCGTTTCAATTCCGGAAACTCAAAAAATGTGTACAGCATTGTTAGTGGTGATGAATCGTGGATTTATTGTTATGAACCAGAAAATAAACGACAGTAGGCGGTTTGGGTTGTCCAAGGTGAAGAAAAGCCAACAAAAGTCATCCGTTCTCGAAGTATTTCGAAAAAGATGGTCGCGACATTTGTGTCAAAAGCGGGTCATATTGCAACAATTCCTCTTAATGAGCAAATAACTTTTACTGCGGATTGGTATACCACCATTTGTTTGCCAAAAGTCATCACCGGCGAGCTTCGAAAAATCAACCCCGAAAGAAGAATCATCCTCCACCAAGACAATGCAAGCTCGCACACAGCCCTAAAAACAAGGCAGTGTTTAAAGGAAGAAAACGTGGAATTATTGGACCATCTCCATATAGTCTCGATTTATGTCCTAACGATTTCTTTACTTTCCCGGAAATTAAAAACAGACTGCGTGGTCAAAGGTCCCAGTCACCAGAAGAAGCAGTTGACGCATTCAAAAATGCCGTTTTGAATCTGCTATATATGCTATGAATAAGTGCTTCGAAAATTGGTTCGAGCGCATGCAGATGTGTATTAATGTTCGTGGAAAATACTTCGAAAAATAATAAAGTCATTTAAAACTACCTACCGTGTTGTTTTATTTCCATACGCAAAACTTAAAAGACATCCCTCTTATGTATAACAAAAAAAAAAGAAGTTTATCAGATCAATCCAAAGGAGCCTACACAATCACTCCGTACTTTCGAACTCATTTACTGCCTTTTTCAAATTTTCACGCCGATACATTCCTTTTACGATTACAATTGCAAAATATTCATCACGTTATTTAACAAGAAAATAGTTATTTTTTCACTTTGTCATTCATACTAATTACATTTCCTAAGCATGAACGTTGTTAATCAATTATTCAAAGTAAAAAAGCAGTTTTCAAACTATCCTGCTTTTATTCTCTGTATAATACAAGTAATGCCTTTTTTCCCTTTATAACCTATTACGATGTATATGTAATAATTCTGATATACTAAGTGACATATAAATCCGAACACCCAGTTTAAATGGTTTTATTTTAATAAAATTTTGTATAAGTACTTAATGAAGCATAATAAGTAAATGATAAAAATTTCAAAATGATTGCACTGCTTTAAAGCCCTTTGCCCTTTAATAATGTGTGGATGCACCCTGATGTGCTACACATTCTCCAACGCGCCTAGGCATGCTTCTGATTAGGTGGTCAATGTCCTCCTGTGGTATCTCATTCCAGGCAACCACCAACTCCTCTCGAAGTGCTTCTAGAGTCTGAGGAGGACGTTGCAGGTTGAGCAATCTCCTACCCATCATATCCCACACGTGCTCAATTCGGGATAAGTCGGGAGATCTTGGTGACCATGGTAACAATGTGACATCATTATGTTGAAAGAAGTCTATTGTGACTCTTGCAACATGTGGTCGGGTATTATCTTGTTGGAAAGTTGGATCTGCCAGGGTGTCAAGATAGGGTAAAAGATGGGATTCTAGAACTTCGTGGATATAACGCTGCGCGTTCATGTGACCTCTGATCAAGATTAAAGGTGACCTGGAACCATAAGCTATAGCACCCCAAACCATAACTCCAACAGTGTGATGAACATGTCTTTCAACAAAAAACTGTGGATTCCTCCTTTCACCACGTCGCCTTCTAACCCTGGCACGACCATCGTGCATGCCTAAACAAAATCGAGACTCGTCACTAAAGACAATACTGTTCCATTCCTGCTTCCAGAGTGACCGTTGTCTGCACCACTCAAGGCGATTACGTCGGTGTGCTCGAGTTAAAGGGAGGACCCAGTGTGGCCGGTATGAAAACAAGCCAAAACTTCTAATTCGTCGGTAAACACTTCGCATGCCAATAGGTCTTCCGTGTTCTGCAAACCATTCATTTGCAATGGACCTGGTAGTGGAGAAACGGTCCCTTAAGGCCAATAATCTTAGGCGGCGATCTTCACGGTCTGTTGTACTACGGCGGCGTCCAGTGCCCCTTGCTCTTTGCGTACGGCCTTCTCAAAGCCATGCCTGACAACACCTAACCACAGTGTCTACACTTCTTTGCACTCTAACTGCAATTGCCCGAAAAGAAAGTCCAGCTTCCCGAAGTCCCACTATACGGCCCCTATCAAACTCACTAAGTTGACGAAATCGTACAGGTCTCCGTACTCTAGGCATCGTAATGGATCGTAAAGGATGTCAAGAACCAAAATCCGCCAACGTTGATTTTTTACTGCGGCTGAAATATTCATTTTTAGAGCGTTAGTGAATTAATAAAAAGCAATATAAAAACCGGAATGTCCAACTGATAAGGCTGAACATTTTTTCACTTGTTATTTATAGTAAGATAAACACATTCACCAACTTTTATTAAAATAAAACTATTTAAACTGGGTGTTCGGATTTATATGTCACTTAGTATATTTCCGAATAAGTATTTATTATTATAAGTAATTACTTATGCTCCGAAAGAATAGTATTGAAAAATATACTTTGTTTAATTTAACATAAAGAAACATGTTTTCAGTTTATTTATACAGGTTGAGTCATTTATTTTAACTGCTTACAGGACTTGTCAAAAGTAGTTGTTATACCAAAAAATCACCTATATAAAAGTTGCATAATGAAAGAAATAGTAATAGATTTAAAATTTAAAAAAATTAGAATATTAGTATACATTTTCTTAATATTCTCGACAACTGCCTCTGTTCAAAGGCGTTTCCTAAAATATTAATCACTGGAAGTGAATTCGATATACCCGTCCATTGGTATACCTCATGAGAATCTACTTCAAAAACATCTAATGCGTAATCTTGAAGTGATCAGTGATGTTGCTGTTAAAGTTAAATAATAATGTTGCTGATGACCCCGCTCCCTCTTCTGGAAGCTAACGCTCAATGTACCTAGGCTAACATTTAATCAGAGTGTTAATCTTTTTCTACCAGCGGCACGCGCACTTTATTTGCATTATTCTGAACTGTACTTGAATCCAAAAAATTGCATAAGTAACCAGCTTGACATATTTAACTGTAGCATTTAGGACATAAGCGGTGCCATTAAGTAATCAATATGTAATCTTACCAATTTCTTAACGTATCCATTATTATTGTCTTTTTACATTTATAGGTATGCTCTGTTTTGTCTCACCTTGTAATTGGTGTTGTAATTAAAACAAAAATAAAATAAAATAAATTTCATCAAAATCTTGCATGTGCTTTGCAAGTTACCGTACATACATATAGACAAACGGATAGGTCGAGGAAGGTAAGTGATGTACGTGTCATTTAACATCAAAGTCATACTACTACATGAGATACCTCAAGAAGACATAAATCCCACCACGGCGACTGGACGAATGTATACAGCACCAACGTGGACTAGCAAATTTTTGGGGAAATCCAGCGATAGAGCAAAGGAGTAGATCGTTCCAAAATCTCGAAACCCTGGGTGCAAAGGAGCGGTCGTATCGGCCAGTTCTGGATGTACGAAGACATTCGACACGGGAGGCCTATACTCGAGGCCTAGCTCTTATGGACTTTGTACAGAGTAAGGAGATCATGTGAAGAAAAGTACTTCTTAATGATAAACAAATAGCGCAGCTTTCTCCCAACATCTGCCCCTATTGACGAGATGTGTTTGTACCAGCTCCAGTGCTCGTCCATCCATCGAAACCGCATGAGCGCTAGGAGACTTCTTATCAGTCAAGATAAAGTGCTGTGCTGTGGAAGCATTAAACTGTGCAAGATTTTTTCATCACCAAGCCTCCAGGTCTTCTTTTCTCCAGCTCACATGCAGATATCGACCCTGAATTCCTGCATGTAGAATGCTGTCATCGGATTGATCGTACACGAAAGGAGGTCATTCATGTGAGGAACAATTTTGTATCTATGATTCCAAACCTATTCATTTTTTTCAACCGATTCATTTCTTGTCCGGTTTGGACACAAATATTCACAAATATTTTCTGAGAAAGAACGGGGGAGTTGTGGCTTTTGTCCGCAGCAGTCTTTCCTGCTCCAGGGATCTTTCTTTGGAATCAGACCGGAAGGACATTCTGTGACTTCGCCTCAACTCCAAAACATCACCCAAATTTATTTGCTGCCTTTATCGCTCTCCCTCGAATCATAACTGGGATGACCTACTCGAATACTTCGCCGTCCAGATCGACTTCCTGAACATCAATCACCCCGCTTCAGAGGTAGTTCTTCTTGGTGATTTCAATGCCCATAATGAGCTTTGGTTGGGCTCAAATAAGACCGATGCAGCAGGTCGTGCAGTCGAAGCGTTCGCTCTTACTCAAGGGCTGACCCAGCTGGTGACGAGCCCTACTTTTTTCCCCCGCGTCTCGTCACACGCCAGTAGCCTGCTGGATCTCTTTCTGACCACGCGTCCTGCCCCTTACAGCACTGCTGTCCTGTCCCCCCTGGGTAACTCAGATCACGGTGTTGTGGAGGTTAGGTTTCGGTCAGAAGCCGCTGCGGCAGCAGAAACTCGCACAGGCCCCAACACTTGGCATTACGGACATGCCGACTGGGAGGGGCTCAGAGACTTCTTCTCTAGATTTCCTTGGAGAGATGTCTGTTTCACTGACGCGGATGCGTCGACTGTCTGTTCTTCAATAACCGAAATTATCCACGTCGGAATGGAAGAATACATCCCTCACACAGTGAAAGTTCCTAAACCAGGGTCCAACGGCTGGTTCAACAAATCGTGTGACTCTGCTCGCCAGCAGAAGATCAAGGCCCACAGAACCTACTTACAAAACCCCACTGTAGAGAACAGACAAGCCGACGTCGAGTCCAGAAACAAATATAACGAAGCGGTTCGCAATGGCAAAAACCAGCATGATATAAAAGTTAGGCACAGGGTAATGTCGCAGCGCAATGGCAGTCGGTCTTTCTGGACGCTGGCCAAGCAGATTGAAAAGAACTTCTCACACAGTAGCCTTCCACCACTTACGTGTCAGGATGGAACTATTGTATTCGACTCAAAGGCCAAGGCGGAAGTGCTAGCCAATATCTTTGCTGCCAACTCCACCATGGACGTCCCCACCAACGCCCAAGTGCCGTCAATTCAAAGGGTTCCCCACACTATGGGGGAGGTAACATTCAGGCATAAGACTGTAAGACGAGTGCTCTTGTCGCTCGACATCAACAAAGCTTCTGGTCCGGACTTGATTCCTGCCATTGTACTGAAGAGATGTGCAGCGGAGCTTGCTCCAGTTATTTCGCGTCTCTTCCAGATATCTTATGAATCCGGCACCTTCCCAGAAAACTGGAAATTTGCTCATGTACAGCCCATCCCAAAAAAAGGATCTAAGACCGACCCTTACAACTACAGGCCTATAGCTCTGCTTTCTGTTATAAGTAAAGTGATGGAGAGGTGCATAAATCGCGAGCTTCTGGACTACCTCGAACGTCACAGCTTGATTAGCGACAGGCAGTACGGTTTCCGGCACCAACGATCCACAGGGGACCTCCAAGCTTACGTCACGCAACTGTGGAGTAAACTCATCCAGTCTCATGGTGAGGCTCATGTCGTTGCTCTTGACATCACGAAAGCGTTCGATCAGCTGTGGCACGCTGCCCTCTTAAGCAAACTTCCATCCTACGGCCTCCCAGAAAAGCTTTGCAGATGGGTGGCTGACTTTATCTCTGGCCGCAAGATATCCGTCGTAATTGACGGATTCTCATCTTCATCCCACAACGTCAACGCGGGTGTTCCCCAGGGATCGGTCTTGGCTCCAACACTGTTTCTCTTACATATCAACGACCTGCTTTCCTGCACGATCAACCCAATCCACAGCTTCGCTGATGACAGCACTCTACATGCAGGAATTCAGAGTGACAAGCCGATCTCTGCCGCTGAGCTGGAAAAAAGAAGACTAGCGACGACTTCTTCTCTGACAAGAGACCTGGAGGCTATCATTGCTTGGGGACGCAACAATCTTGTATAGTTCAATGCTTCCAAAACACAGTACTGTACTTTGACGAACAAAAAGCGTCCTAGCGCTCATACAGTTTCGATGGACGGTCGAGTTCTACCAAAGAGCCATTCATTTCGGCTGGTCGGAGTCCAGATCACTGAGGACCTGATCTGACACGAACACATCTCTTCAATAGCTGCAGCTGCTGGGAAAAAGCTAGGCTATTTGTTTAAGGCTAAGAAGTAATTTTCTCCGCATGACCTTCTCACTCTATATAAGGCCCAGATAAGGCCTAGCCTCGAGTATTGCTCACACATTTGGGGTGCTGCCGCCCCGACTACATTGTCAATGATCGATGCTGTCCAGAGGAGGGCGGTCCGACTGATCGATGACTCTTCTCTAACAGACAGTCTCGGGACTCTTTCGCACCGGCGGGTCGTCGGCGATCTAGCTCTTTTCTATCGCTACACCAACGGGCTTTGCTCCTCAGAGCTCTCTTCCATGATGCCACCGCGCGATGTGCCTGCCAGACAAACCCGCCTGACTTCGGCGTCCCATCCTAACCGTGTCAAACTTCGTACATCCAGAACTGGCCGATACGACCGCTCCTTTGTCCCGAGGGTGTCTAGATTGTGGAACAATCTACGGGAGGAAGCTTTTCCCAGTTCTACTAACCTTAGGCAGTTCAAAAATCGTATTAACAAAATTTCTTTGGGATCACCATAGCAGCCGCGGTGTTCTGGCATTTAGGCTTCTGCCTGCGCGGCTGTTTCGATATAAAAAAAAATACAAAAAAATTTAACAAGGTTTCGAAACTTCACGCCAAAATCAAAGAAGAAAAATCAGCGAACTGTCATGCCAGTAGTAAGTACTGACAGATCATCGCGGTTCACCTTAGTGGTAATAAAAACCCCTGTTTTTTCATCATCTTTATTTGCTATCGCTGACAAAAATGACGTAACGGAAGGCCTAACGTTGTTTCTGTTGCACTGAAAACTCTCTATTATCTCAGGTGCGTTGAGAAGGCCATGCCAGTAGCGGGGCATACGCACTACAAAGTGCAAATCTCTGTCAATGTGCAGTGCAACGATAAAGGCGAAACCACCGATTCCCACGGCAGAATTCAAAAATGCACAAGACCATTTCCTAAATTGGCAAAAATGTAAATATCCTTATAACAGCGTTATGCCTAACAGCGAGTGTCATTACGGCATCACGCTGGGATGTTTGTGTAACAGTAACTGACAGTTCTTTGTCTCTGCTGCGGTAATTATTATTTGGTATATAATAGCGTGGTGCCCGTAATGTGATTTAACCGGCGAGGTACTTCCTAATTTTTGGGCCACATCTGAAAGAGTGTGACCAGATTCCGTTGGTTAGTCCAGTAAATGAAGGCAGGTAGTAAAGTTAAGAGGATTAATGGGACCATACATTGATATAAATTCACTTTATACATTTAGGGTCATCTCGTCGTCGTTTCTACAAATGTAGGACGCCTTTATGATTTTCATACGCTTGTCTCTCCTTCAGCACTCTCCAAATTGTGAAGCTGCGTTTTATTTTTGAATTGTAGGAAATTTCAGGTTATACAACAGATGATATAAATAAAAAATATGAACAATCCGATGCTAATGGATATTTGTAACATAACCTCACAATTGAGCGCATTAGAAAACTATAAAAATCACGGTTGCCATAAAGGCGTCCTACAATAAATTGTAGAAACGATTGACGATTCAACCCTTAATGCCTTGGTCATATTTGTAGGTTGTTCGAATAGAACTGAAGGGCACTGTAAGCAGAGACCTTCAAATATGAGGTTCTATGACATTCACAATTTTGAGCTGCTTAAATAAATTTACTGATTACGCCTAGGAATGATCCGGAATCGGACAAGCCTATCAGAAAGAATCCCGGAGTTTTTTAGAGATTACAACTAAGCGGCAAGTTATCTGACTAGGTATAACGTCCAAAAGTACGAATTTTTGCAAAAGAAAGCAATCGGCTAATTTAAATCGTCCTACAGGTGCAGGATACCTAACGCAGTATTGCTGATGACGGGTCCAAAAATATACTAAGTGACATATAAATCCGAACACCCAGTTTAAATAGTTTTATTTTAATAAAATTTTGTATAAGTACTTAATGAAGCATAATAAGTAAATGATAAAAATTTAAAAATGATAGGCACTGCTTTAAAGCCCTTTGACCTTTAATAATGTGTGGATGCACCCTGATGTGCTACGCATTCTCCAACGCGCCTAGGCATGCTTCTGATCAGGTGGTCAATGTTTTCCTGTGGTATCTCATTCCAGGCAACCACCAACCCCTCTCGAAGTGCTTCTAGAGTCTGAGGAGGACGTTGCAAATTGAGCCATCTCCTACCCATCATATCCCACACGTGCTCAATTGCGGATAAGTCGGGAGATCTTGGTGGCCATGGTAACAATGTGACATCATTATGTTGAAAGAAGTCTATTGTGACTCTTGCAACATGTGGTCGGGCATTATCTTGCTGGAAAGTTGGATCTGCCAGGGTGTCAAGATAGGGTAAACGATGGGGTTCTAGAACTTCGTGGATATAACGCTGCGCGTTCATGTTACCTCTGTTGAAGATTAAAGGTGACTTGGAACCATAAGCTATAGCACCCCAAACCATAACTCCAACAGTGTGATGAACATGTCTTTCAACAAAAAACTGTGGATTCCTCCTTTCACCACGTCGCCTTCTAACCCTGGCACGACCATCGTGCATGCCTAAACAAAATCGAGACTCGTCACTAAAGACAATACTGTTCCATTCCTGATCCCAGAGTGACCGTTGTCTGCACCACTCAAGGCGATTACGTCGGTGTTCTCGAGTTAAAGGGAGGACACAGTGTGGCCGGTATGAAAACAAGCCAAAACTTCTCATTCGTCTATAAACACTTCGCATGCCAATAGGTCTTCCGTGTTCTGCAAACCATTTATTTGCAATGGACCTGGTAGTGGAGAAACGGTCCCTTAAGGCCAATTATCTTAGGCGGCGATCTTCACGGTCTCTTGTTCTACGGCGGCGTCCAGTGCCCCTTGCTCTTTGCGTACGGCCTTCTCGAAGCCATGCCTGACAACACCTAACCACACACTTCTTTGCACTCTAACTGCAATTGCCCGAAAAGAAAGTCCAGCTTCCCGAAGTCCCACTATACGGCCCCTATCAAACTCACTAAGTTGACGAAATCGGACAGGTCTCCGTACTCTAGGCATCGTAACCGATCGTAAAGGACGTCAAGAACCAAAATCCACCAACGTTGATTCTTTACTGCGGCTGAAATATTCATTTTTAGAGCGTTAGTGAATTAAAAAAAAGCAGTATAAAAACCGGAATGTCCAACTGATAAGGCTGAAAATTTTTTCACTTGTTATTTACAGTAAGATACATACATTCACCAACTTTTATTAAAATAAAACCATTTAAACTGGGTGTTCGGATTTATATGTTACTTAGTATATATTTGAGAGCAGTTTAACTCAATTCTGTATCCATCAATTTACACTTCAGCTGATCCCCAAAGAGTTAAAAAAATCCAAAAATTTCTTGAATGCCAGAACATGCATATCATGAGGTTTTGAAGGTCGCGGATTGCGAAGCGATTATAAGAATTTTTTCAAATTGTATTGGATCCATTACCAAAATTGAGAAAACTGCATTAAGTAGATATTCTTCTCATTTAATCGAAATCAATTTCATATAACGATTTTTTTTTGTTTTGCGATGTCTTAAGCGGGTTCATTTATATCCTTGTCTCCGTTTATTCTAAGCTGCCAAACTTAGTGGATCATTTTCTATAATCATATATTTTAGCACTATCCCTAGTATATTTCATTGCGGTTTTGAGGAAAATGTAGTCTCCACCCTCCCCTACACGGTTCTTTAAGCTATAGTTGCAGTCACCGTTCTTGGCGGGTCAAAGTAAGACTACCAGTATCCCTTTATATACTAAGTGACATATAAATCCGAACACCCAGTTTAAATGGTTTTATTTTAATAAAAGTTGGTGAATGTATTTATCTTACTGTAAATAACAAGTGAAATTTTCAGCCTTAACAGTTGGACATTCCGGTTTTTATACTGCTTTTTTTTTAATTCACTAACGCTCTAAAAATGAATATTTCAGCCGCAGTAAAGAATCAACGTTGGCCGATTTTGGTTCTTGACATCCTGTACGATCGGTTACGATGCCTAGAGTACGGAGACCTGTACGATTTCGTCAACTTAGTGAGTTTGATAGGGGCCGTATGTGAGACTTCGGGAAGCTGGACTTTCTTTTCGGGCAATTGCAGTTAGAGTGCAAAGAAGTGTAGACACTGTGGTTAGGTGTTGTCAGGCATGGCTTCGAGAAGGCCGTACGCAAAGAGCAAGGGGCACTGGACGCCGCCGTAGAACAACAGACCGTGAAGATCGCCGCCTAAGATTATTGGCCTTAAGGGACCGTTTCTCCACTACCAGGTCCATTGCAAATGAATGGTTTGCAGAACACGGAAGACCTATTGGCATGCGAAGTGTTTACCGACGAAGGAGAAGTTTTGGCTTGTTTTCATACCGGCCACACTGGGTCCTCCCTTTAACTCGAGAACACCGACGTAATCGCCTTGAGTGGTGCAGACAACGGTCACGCTGGGATCAGGAATGGAACAGTATTGTCTTTAGTGACCAGTCTCGATTTTGTTTAGGCATGCACGATGGTCGTGCCAGGGTTAGAAGGAGGAATCCACAGTTTTTTGATGAAAGACATGTTCATCACACTGTTGGAGTTATGGTTTGGGGTGCTATAGCTTATGGTTCCAGGTCACCTTTAATCTTCATCAGAGGTAACATGAACGCGCAGCGTTATATCCACGAAGTTCTAGAACCCCATCTTTTACCCTATCTTAACACCCTGGCAGATCCAACTTTCCAACAAGATAATGCCCGACCACATGTTGCAAGAGTCACAATAGACTTCTTGCAACATAATGATGTCACATTGTTACCATGGCCACCAAGATCTCCCGACTTATCCCCAATTGAGCACGTGTGGGATATGATGGGTAGGAGATTGCTCAATTTGCAACGTCCTCCTCATACTCTAGAACCACTTCGAGAGGAGTTGGTGGTTGCCTGGAATTAGATACCACAGGAGGACATTGACCACCTGATCAGAAGCATGCCTAGGCGCGTTGGAGAATGCGCAGCACATCAGAGTAAAGGTCAAAGGGCTTTAAAACAGTGCAATCATGTTGAAATTTTTATCATTTACTTAATTTACTTATTATGCTTCATTAAGTACTTATACAAAATTTTATTAAAATAAAACCATTTAAACTGGGTGTTCGGATTTATATGTCACTTAGTATATATCTCCATCTCCCTCATACATACACATGTAGCCTACCCCTGTGTGTGAAAGTTTGTTCGCTAAGCTCAAGGATATGCGTTTTTTAGTGGTGTGTATCCGCCTCTAAAACTTTGTCGTATACTGAAGAAGACCACCTTTGTGTTAACAGTAAGGAAAATATGTCAATACGTGGATTCATTGGCCACACAAACATAAGGGACTATCGACATGTAAATCACAGTACACGTTTCAGATTTCAGCATTTGCCATTATTTTATAATAGTCTGGTATTACCCCATACGCTTGAAGTTGGAAGAAAGTGATCACGGTGGTTGAACAGCTTACCATATTTTTTCTCAATATCTTCATTATGCTATTAATACTGTTGGTTTTTCACATAACTTCACTACGCCCTAAAGCGAAAAGAAAATATGTTCAATGCTCCGTTTTAGAAGTAAGCCAAGTAATTAATATAAAAGTCTTTTAGTTAGGTTAGTTTAGGTCTATGTTCACTAGGCTATGGTCGCTTCCGACAGAAACTGGGCGTCCTCGATCCACTAATTCTGAGACAATGGCCCGTTTTTCATACGACAATAAAACGAACAAGAGCAACTTGTCAGATTTATTAATTTCGGTGTCTTTATTTGGGGCTAACCGACTCGGTTTTGTCACAATTGTTTTTGTATCCGCGAGGAAAAAATGCATCGTCTCTGGTGAAGATATCGTCACGAAGAAGACCTAGAAACGACTCAAGCATGAAAATTGTCCAATATACCTGACGCGATAAATGCATAAGCAACAGAAACATTAACCACGAAGCAACGTTTATTATAGGCTATGTCTGTTTTTGAACGCGGAAGCTTAAAGGCCTAAAAAAGCAAAATTAATCGCTCCCGCAGGGAAGAAGTACTACTCTTCATCTTTTAAACAAAATTTCAACGTTCTAAAGAACAACCTAAATGAAAAAATAACGAATCCAATTAGCAAGCCTGCGAATATTTTTCATAGGTATATTTTGACAAATTGACAACCCTTCTAATTCTTTTGCTCATTTTGAATATATATATATATATATATATATAGCATCCCACAAACCGGCGCGAAATAATCGCGGCGAAGTATTCGCAACGAAATTCAGAGCGAAATTCGCAATCTGTTTCGCCTGTTTATTCATACCAAAGCGTCTTATTTTATTTTTGCCTTTTGCAATGAGCTCGTCTTCAGAAGAAGAGGAGGCACTTCTATTTCTTGCTTTAGAAGAGGAACAAGTTATGTTTATTTAACGCCATTTGATAGTTGGGTATGTATTAAGATTAACGAAGTACATAAAACAAATATTTTCAATTTTGTTTAGGAAACGAAGGAAGTGGGTACATGATATTAACTTGGAACGAAATAAATTTGGGGAATACCATACCTTGATGCCACAACTTCGGCTGGATGAACAGCGCTTTTACGTGTATTTTAGAATGACTCCAGAGTGTTTCGATGAAATATTGAACTTGGTGAAAGATGAAATACGAAAATCTGACACAAATTATCGTGAAGCTATTTCGCCAGAAGAACGACTTGCTATTACACTCAGGTAAAAAAATTATATGTATTAAAATTAGTAGGCTTATCGAATACGAAAACTTCAGGGATCGTGAAATACATATTTTATTGTAATAATTGGACTACATGTTGCCACTAGGATTAAATGTTGCTAAATAATTCGAGGCAGAATTTGCCTCCTCTGTTGGGTATATTATTGGAGTAAACCCAGTGCCGCTTGGGAAGGACGACTTACTACTATCATACATACTTGCAGAATTCTGGGTAGACGATGAAGACATTTCTTCAATATGTTCAAATTCTTCGTGCGCTATTAATTCGGCTATTTTTAGTTTTATTCGGGCTTGACGCTTTAAGGGAAGTGTTTCTGTGCATGTGCCAAGAAAAGTGAATCAATGGCCTCGTTCTCTTTTTTAGGTTTTTTACCTTCAAAATAATCAATGAGCTGTTGTACAGACGAAGATGGTGGTTCATAGCGTTTCCTGCTCGTTTTATATTTTGGTGTAGTTGCAGTCTGCGGAAAGGTGTGCCCTGGAGTAGTCACTGCTATAGTGTTCAATGAAGAAGGTGGTGCTGTCTGTGTTGCCGAGGCGTTCTGTGCATCTTCTGCATCTACATCAGCATTTTCATCTTCTCCATGGCCGCGGTCTTCCAAATTTTCGGTTTCTACATTTCCAGCCCTTTCCTGATATATATTTGAGTTAAATTCGGCAGTCTCATAATGTATGACGTCAATATCTTTCACATTAGACGACGTTTTGGCAAATGCCAAAAAAGGACGGAAAAATTCCATGTAGTCAACCCACTGCCATTTCTTTATGTTGCCCACTGCTAGGCCGGTCTTTGGTTTGGTAGATTTTATATATTTTGCAAATGTGTCTCTGATATTCTTCCACCTTTTTTTTACTTCATCACCTAAAAACGATTTTTTTTATAGATTCCTTGCCACTGGTGACACCTTCTATACCATTGGGCATAGCTTTCGAGTTGGCTTTACAACAGTGAGTGCAATCGTAACCGAAGTCTGTGAAGCGATGTGCAGTCATATGGAGCATATATATTTACCAGAACCAACAGAGAATATATGGAAAAAATGTGCTGAAGAATTTGAAAATAGATGGGGATTTCCCAATTGCATTGGCAGCGTGGACGGCAAACATGTAACAATCAAGAGACCTAACAACAGTGGCTCCAGTTACTGGTGCTATTTGCATAAATATTCCATAGTACTTATGGCCATTGTTGGCCCGGACTATAAATTTATATGTGTTGATATTGGTGGTTTCGGAAAAAATAGTGATGGGGGTATTTTCGAAACCTCAAACATGGGAAAACGATTTGAACAAAATTTAATGAGTGTCCCTGCACCTAGATTTCTCCCTGGGCAAAATGAAATCTGCTCGTAGTCTTAATTGGTGATGAAGCATTTGCTTTAAAACCATACCTTATGAGACCATTTCCTTATAAGCAGACTTTAACAGACGTCAGAAAAGAGAAATACAATGTATGACTTTGTCAAGCTAGAAGAGTCGTGGAAAATGCGTTTGGTATTTTGTCTCATAAATGGCGAATATTTTACAGGCCATTAGAAACTAAAGTAGATACTACTATTCTAATTGTACGTACGGCATGTATTTTACACAATTTTTTACGAAGTAAAAGTGGCGATGACAAATATCTTCAATTCTTAGATCCCCCAGAACCCGTGCTTGGAGCTTTTACTGATATAGCAAATGATCCTCGGCGGGCAGCAAGGCTAGCATTTTCTACTCGTGACAAATTCGTAAATTATTTTAATTCTGATATGCCTATGCCCAATATATAGAATGTTCGTTTTCACATTTGTGTAGACTGTAAATTATTTAACAAGTTAATAAGAAATATTAGGTACATACCATTTGTATTTAATTCTTTTCCTATTTCCATCCAAATCTTGTCTTTCTTTCTCACATTCCTGTATTCATCGTTCGACAAATCATACAAACAAGGATACTTTTTCACTATTTCTATCAATAATTCCGTTTTTGCCATTGCGAATTTTTGCAGAACGGCGTCAAAAACGCGGTCAAAGGCGAACTGAAATACGCCGCGATAAAAACGCTGGAACAATCGCATTCGCTTCGCACAAGTCTGAGCCTGTCCGTAAACCGCCGCGTTTTAATCTGATCGCGAATTCATCGCCGCGAAATTTTCGCAGCCAAAGCGAATATTTCGCGCCAGTTTGTGGGATGCTTGAAAGTTATAGTCATAACTTCGCATGCTAGCTGGCGAGGAAGTATTGTAACCGCGAAGAATTCGATATTAGGTGTTTTGGAAGTAATAGATGAGAAAATCTACAAAAATGGGCAAAAGTTTGTTTTTAACGTTTCAAAGATCAGCATACATAACAGATGAAGTCATATGTCTTTAGGTACCTCACCCTTCGTATATTAGTCAAAACATTGTAGTCGTATTTTTGGTTTGGTTGTTAAAGAGGTTTCGCGCTTAATCGCTAGTTGAAGTCTCCAAGTTTGTTTTATCATATTGCACAAAAAACTATAAATCGTCCGCGTATAAGGTAAAGGGTGCTCTGGGGAAGGACTGCTCAAGGTTATTTACATGTAATGCAAACAGAACAGGCCCCAACACAGATCCTTGTCGCCAAAATCCATATTTATCCCACTAGACTTGACCGACTCCATAGGTTGCCAGTTTTACCAATCGCAGATCATGGTTGAAACAGTCGAATAAATTTTTTTTTTTATAATAATAATATTTATTCACTCAATGTACAAAGATAACAAACAATATGAGTAAATAAATATAAAATCAAAACAGGCCCAATAGAAGGCATCGCCTGTACCTGGACCAATAAATTTAAGTTGAAACTGTAGAATGCAAATGACAAAAAAGGACAAAAATTAGCTACAGTAGATTATGTATTTAGTTGATGTTCGTATTTATGAGTTTATGAATTTCAGTCCTAGATATAGAATGTAGCCACTTTTTTAAATTTCTTTTGAAACAATTTCCGAAACGTAAATCTTTTAAGTCTTTAGGTATAATTTCATAAAATTTAGGCGCTAAATGGAGATATGATCGCTGCATTATAGATTTATGCGGTTGAGGAACTACTGTGCCACGAATTTTGTACCTGGTATAATGATTATGTTTAATTTTTTGGTCGGTGTTTACAAATTTATGGTAGTGAGTGATACTGTGTAAGAAATAAAGCTGTCTTATATCATACATTCGAACATCTGCGTATAATTTTTCAGTGGGATAAAGTTTCGGTTTTTTAAATATCATTTTTAGAATACTTTTTTGAAAAGCATCTAAATTATAGATATGTGAGAAACATGCAGCTCCCCATGCTAATATACCATATGTGAGATGAGGCTCAATCAGTGCATGGTATAATGTTCGAAGATATTTTTCTGTCAATATATTCCCAAGGTATTTAATTTTGTAGGATACAAATCTAACTTTCTTTAAAATATAATTGACATAGATGTCCCATCGTAAATGAGGATCCAAGACCACTCCAAGGTATTTTATGTTGGGCACTGTATTAATTTGCATTTTTTGATCATTAATATTGAAGGAGAAATTTGTGTAATTTGGCAGATGTCTAGCATAAGATCCAAATGGTAAAAAATGTGTTTTAGAGTAGTTAATGCTTAATTTTCTACTGTTAAACCACCGAATAATTTTGATAAAATCATTTTCAATTATATTTTTTAGATCAGACCAGTCAGTGCCTTCATATAATATTGCAGTATCATCTGCAAAACTAGTTATTTTCCCAACACAATTAATTTGGAAAATATCATTTAAATATCTATTGAATAACAGCGGACCTAAGACAGTTCCTTGTGGGACACCACACTTAATATACATTTCTTTACTAAATGATCCTGATATCTGCACAGATTGTGGGCGATTTGACAAATAACTTTCGATCAGTGAGTACGCGTTTCCTCTGAAACCAATTCTCTCCAATGCTTCTAATAATAATTTGTGATTAACTGTCTCGAAAGCTTTCTTTAAATCAACAAAAATGCAGATTGAAGGGATTCTGTTATCAATATTTTGATGTATTTGATTTACAATTTTAGTTATTGCGTCCGATGTAGCCTTCCCTTCTGTAAATCCATATTGATTTTCACTTAAAATTTTGAATTTTGTGAGGAATCGAATCATTCTAGTAGATAAAACTTTTTCAAAAACCTTTGCTACACTGGATATTATTGATATTGGTCTATAGTTGTTAACATCTGTTTTTGTTCCTGATTTATGTATCGGTATTATATTACCTTTTTTTAAAATTGAGGGATATATGCCAGATTCAAAGCATTTGTTGATTAGGTAAGTGAGTGGTTCTGTTATGTCCTCGGCTATAATTTTCAAATGCTCGCCTTTAATACCATCGAACCCAAGACTTTTCCGATTTTTTAAGGACATAACAGTGGTGTATACTTCACATTGCTCGACTTTATCCAAAATAAATGAGTTCAAAGTTCTTTTTGGAGGCTTAGTATTTTGTACATTTGCTTGTATATTACTTGCTAAATTTTCGCCTATGTCAGTAAAGAATTGTACAAATTCATCGCATATCTGTTGAGTATTTTTTAATACTGTTCCCGATGTTGTATTTAAGTCAGTGACACACTCTTTAACTTTTGTTTTCCCAGTAATCTCATCAATAGTTGTCCAAAGCCGCTTAGGATCATTTAAGTTATTATTCAATTTATTTAGGTAATGTTTTCGTTTGGTTTGCCTTACAAGCTCTATAAATTTATTTTTATATTGGTTGTAGCAGTCGGTATTCTCAGAAGTTGGCGTTAGTTTCATTACATTATATAGTCTTTCTTTTTCTATTGCCGATGTTATTAATCCTTTGGTAATCCAGGCATTTCTGCTTTTCTCTTTGGGACTAATTATTACTTTATTGGTACTAATATCTATTAGTTTTTTTATTTTCTCTATGAACAGTCCCGTTGCTTTGTCTATATTATTTATAGAGTATAATTGTTCCCAGGATTCTTGTTTGACATTTGATATTAGTTTTGAATTGTCGACAAAAAATTTCTAATTTTCCTGGTTGTTACTAACGGTAGGGATGTTAGAATGTTTTTCATTTGAAGATATCAGTAAAATAGTGGAGAAGTGGTCAGTAATATCGCTTTCTAGGATTATTGGTATACAAGTAATTTTGTTGGATAGGTCTTTCACAAAGCAGTGATCTATACATGTGCCACTGATGGACCTTGTAGGTAGGTTTATATAGGACAGAAATCCGTTACTTGATAGGATATTCAAGTATTCATTAGTGATGGGATCATCGTCCAAAATATTTATATTGACATCTCCCAAGAAAATATGTTGCTTTAAATGAACTTTATTTTGGTTTTGAAAAAAAAATTCGATATTCCTTAAAAACTCGTGGGGTTCTGAACATGGCGGACGATAAATTGCAGATACCTGAATTTTGTTATGGTTAATTTGGATCATTATGTTTAAAATTTTGATTCCATCGGTGAAAGTGAATGTATCATGATTATATTGCAGTTTATTTCTTACAAAAACTATCACCCCATCGTTTTGGTTATAAGTGCCAAAGTTATACAGCGTGTCATATCTCTGCTGATTGAAGCAAGAAATATCAGCCACTTGCCACGTTTCAGTTAAAACTATTATATCAAAATTGTACCATATTTGGTCGAGTAGTATTTTTAAGTAATCAATGTTGTGTTTTATACTCCTTATGTTCATATTAAAAATTCGAAATTTTGCATCAGAATTTTGTGTACATAAATTAAGTTCATCGACGTTTTGTGCTATATTTGTTGCAATACTTGGAATTTGGAAATCATTAATGTATTTATTTACTGACATTTTTAGGTCCTCTTTAGAGATAGGAGTAGTAAAAGATGAACTTGAATTTTAAAAAAGTATCCTTAAGTTTTGTTGTTCCTGATAATATTTGTACGATGGACAGTTTTTGTCGGTAGGTGAGTGGTTAATATTATAATTTTTTTTTATATCTTTCATTTCCATATCTACAGTTGCAGCATTCTATTGATACATGCTTACAATTTTCTTCTTCGTGACCGTTGCCACAGTTGGCACATATCTTCTCATTCCTGCAATTCTTTTCTGTATGATTAAAACGGTACCATTTTCTACACTGAGAAATGTCGTTATTTTGATATACTGTCAAACATTGCCATCCCAGAAGTATTCTTCTATTATTGTATTCGAAGATTTTTTTGAATAGCTTTCCAGAAGTTTCCGTGTAGATAGTGTAATTGTTTCTTGATGGAAAATATTTGATAAACTTTACTTGTATGTCTCCACTCTGAATCATATAATTCTGATGTATAAGATCTTCTTCAATTTGCTTTTCATTCGGTTTCTCACTAATTTTATAATTTATTATTTTAATTTTTGGATTTAACATTTTCGGCTCAGTAACTTGGTATTTTTCATTCAATTTATTTTGAAGTTCATCTTTCAGTTTATTATGGTTTGATTCATCAATTTTTATATCAATTCCGCCATTTTTTGAGTTTCTCACACTTTCTATTTGAATGTTCAGAGATGAAAGATTTATTCTCTTACTCAATTCTCTTCTCATATTATCGCAAGATTGTTTTTCTTTTGGAATAACTGTGATGCATTTCAGTGATTGCCTTTTAGTAATAGGTGTCGTTTGTTTTAAGATTTGTGCGTATGAATTTTCTTTTACTAATTGGTTTTTCTCAACTTCGTCGAGTCTCATATTAATTCTATTTAATGCTGATGCTATGGCATCTTTCTCAGTAATACTTGCTGTTATTGACAGTTGCTGCTCTTTTAGTTTTAAATTTTCGTTATTGAGCTGACGAATTATTTCCTCCTTTTCTGCTAGTGTTTTCTTCAGGGATCGATTCTCTTCTAATATCTTTTTTACATTAGTCGAATCAGGTCGATTTTCTTCATCTGTGATGCAGTTTTTTTCATTCTCGGGCTTTTCTTGTTGTTCTTCTTCTTCCTTCTTCTTTTTGCGGGTCATGACACTCTGTATAGTAATTTCTTATGTAGTATGGATCAGGAAGAACAAACTGTCAACTTGTCAATTTTACGTCACTCCGAGGTTATATAAATATGGCCGAAAACGACTGAAAACTGTAAAATTCGCTGCACCAATGTATCCAGACCCGTACTTTATCCTTATAAATGGAAACTCTTCGCCAAAAGGTTATTTCATGGACTGTGTACCAACCAAATTCTTGACAAGGTAGGACGAGATCGTTTGCTTGTTTACTACTACTACTAAGAGACTTACTGCTTAGATCACAAAAGACATCAACCGGACACTCTCCTGCCTCAATGTATTGAAGAAATAATGAGATGCTGTAAGTGTTGACCTGCCGTTACGAAAACCATGTTGGTTGGATGTTAGTGCCTCATTTCTTTCAACGATAACCGTCAGCCGATCTAGAAAGAGTATTCGAATATTATGGACTAACAACTTACTCCATGCTTAGTCGAGACCTTGTAGAAGCCAATTTCGATTCGGCGACCGTGCCTTCTTAGGCATACACAATTTGAATTAATGTATTCAATACTTAAGTTAGATTAGTCAAAATTGTTGATGTCTCCGCACACACTCATTCCATTTAATCGCTGCAATTCAGGCACGACACCTCAAGAAGATGAAGATCACGATCTCGCATGGAATCCGTGAAATTATGTGCCATTATGGGCACACCTACATGTGTAATTCACTTTAATGATTTACTTAGGCTCACCTCCATTAAAAATCACTCACTTGATGCCGTAGGCATGGACATGCTAAGCTTGATCTATCTGCTCTTCTGCGGATCATAAAACCGCTGGCCATTTGAAATGAAACACCCAGTAATTAATGTGAAACGATTTTGACCCAGTATATCATTAAAAAATAAAGAGGACCAGTGGAAATGTCTTGGTTACTCGTCCATCTGTTTTGATTATATAGTCGTATATGGTGTGTATTCTGGGTGTTGTGGATTTAGGCGCTCTATTTCCCACGCGTAGCGAAACAAGCGTTATGATCGTGAAAATTTGCGGATACCTTTGCTTCTTCCGTTTTACGGATATTATTTTGACTGGTAGCGATGAGTAATGACTTCCTTCAGATCAGTGCTGATTCAGGGCGCACTTAAAAAAGGTTAAGAATACAGGGAAAACCAAATTGGTGTGGCGGCTTTTGAAAGAAGAGTTTATAGACACATACATACTGTATATTAGAAAGAGGTAACGGGTAATTTTTTAAGAGGTATAGGATTTTATTTTCAAAAAAAAACACAAAGCATTTGAAAAAACGATTCAATCTTTATTTGAGTCGATAGAACTGTCGATATAATTTAATGTTTAAAGATTACTTCATGTAAATGTTGGCCGCGGCTCCGCTTTAGATGGCCCACGCGCAAGGTCCAATTTTGGCACACTCTCTCCAACATATCGGCCGGTATCTCACGAATAAATGCTTCAATATTGGCTTCCAGTGCGTTAATCGTTGCTAGTTTATCCCTGTAGACATTAGCCTTAACATGGCCCCACAAGAAATAGTCCAACGGCGTTAAATCATATGATCTAGGCGGCGAATTGACGGGCCCCAAACGTGAGATAAACTGTTCACCGAACTCGCCTCCCAATAGGGCCATTGTTTCGTGTGCGGTGTGGCATATGGCACCGTCTTGTTGAAACCACATGTCAGCCAAGTCCAGCTCTTCCATTTTGGGCAAAAAAAGTTTGTTATCATCGCACGGTAGCGCTCGCCATTCACAGTTACGTTCCGGCCATTGTCGTCTTTGAAGAAGTACAGCCCGATGATGCCACCGGCCCATAATCCACACCAAACAGTAATTTTTTCGGGTTGCATTGGTAGCTCTTGCAATACTTCTGGCTGGTCTTCACTCCAGATGCGGCAATTTTGCTGTGCATTCAACCAGAAATGAGCTTCGTCGCTGAACACAATTTTTCGATAAAAATGTGGATCTTCCTCCAACTTTTCCAGCGCCCATTCACCAAATTGGAAACGTTGTGGGAGGTCGTGTGGCTTCAATTCTTGCACCAGCTGTATCTTATAAGGTTTTACACCCAAATCCTGTCGCGAAATTTTCCACGTAGTGGAGTAACAGAGGCCCAATTGCTGTGAACGGCGGCGAATCGACATTTCACGGTCATCACTAACACTGGCGGATACAGCCGCAATATTTTCTTCAGTCCTCACTCTACGTCTGCCTGTTGGTGGTTTAATGTCCAATAATGTAAACTGGATTCGAAATTTAGTCACAAGCTCCGAATAGCTCCCTCAGAAGGCCGACCAAAAGTTGGAAGCAGTGCTCGATGCACTCTTTTAACCGAGCATGAATTTTGATAGTAAAATTCAATAATTTGCAAGCGTTGTTCGTTCGTAAGTCGATTCATGGTTAAATTATAGACCAAACTGAACAAGTTTGACAATGACACAAGACACGATTCACGCGTCATCTGTCAAAAATAGTTTTGCCAAAAAGATACTAGCAAAAAAATCACCCATTAGAAGCCGCCTGGAGCAGAAGGTCGTGCAATGTGCCACGTTGCCAATATGTTCGAACATTTAGTTTAATATTTCGTTTTCACTTTGATTACAATTATTTATTACAATTTTGATATGCGACTTATTATTTTAATTCATTTTACAATTATCTTTGATTTCCATCGATGGTGATAAAATCAACACATCCTGAGTTATTGTTACATTTTTGCTCATCTATGATCATGGAGATGGAAACCTTGCCTTGGAATGTACGAGGTGCGGTGTTGCCAAGCGAACCAATGATGCAATGTTGCAAAATTTGTAGCAATCCCGACCTTTCATTTCGACATAAAATGAAGCGCCGCTAGAACCGATCCGAAATCGATCACAGAGATATTCGCCAAATTCACAATTCAAAAATATAAAACTATTATTTGGCGTAGCGAATAAACTAACGCACTTCCAACATACATCTTTATTCAAGGAACTGGAGTAACACATTGGCAACGCGGCACATTGCCGCGTTAGCGTTGCTAGGCAGCGCAGTGATGAGCATCGCTATCCAGCCAGCTTCTTTCTATACATGATTAGTTAAGAATGAGGACACAAGGACGTATTACAAAGGCTTCATCAGCTGCTGGTGGTGGGACATCTTAACAACCTCACCTGGATGGATGTGGAGAATATTCCTCATAGTTGAGTAGCAAATAATAGGAAACTTTTACCTGATTGCTACTAAAGACAAAAGACGCGAAATGGAATCTAAGAACAAACGTATCTGTGTGGCCAAAAATCGAGTATACTGATGATGAAGATGAAGATAATCCAAACTATATTATAAATGTTGTAGTGAGATAACCAGTCAACACTGAATGTTTGTGCTGAGTAGACCGCACAAAAATGGTATCCCTTGAATCTCGTTACGGCGAGGTCACCGGCATCCCAATTTCGATAAAACGGCTATTAAACCCACAGTGTTATTTCCGCAACCCACCGAAGGTCTTTTCGAATACTGCCACGACTGGATACACGCCTTAAGTGATGTGCTATTTGAATTTAGAACCCACAAGTGAGAGAAGAGCTGGCACCAGCAAGAAACGGAGACCAAGGAGGCATCCATCAGCAAGTCCAGCCTTTTTCTTTCGCCATTGACGCCACCGGCCCCCTGATGTGGTGTTATATACCGCATAATAAATCTATTCTACACTACATCTGCATACTTTCTACTATATACCCTCCTGTGAAGATCCATGTCTTCGGTATTTAAAATATGTATATAGTGCAGCAAATTATGCATACAATTTGCCTTGATAGTTACTATACTTGATTTTCATTTATTTCGCAGAAGTTTTCTCATTGAACAGCCATTGTCGCTCGATGGCAGAAAATCTGCATGTGCTACAAAGAACAATACTCTATTAGACCCGTGTTTTAATGGATAATTTTATTGTCAGCTCCTGCGTTAAGATAATAATATGCTGGCTATAATTAGTGGAGTCAATTATACTAAATTTATGATATGGATGAATGACTCCACATACTTATAGAGAGTTTGACCCCAGAAGCAGGGTCGTCAGACCTAAGTCATTTTATAAGGGCTAATATTTCGCGATAGATCTACAGCACTGTGCAACAACTAAAATTTCCATACCTGCAAATATGAATGGTACTGTACGGGGAAAAATCCAACATCTCTCCGTTTTCAATGCCTTTATTCCCGTTGAACGATTTATGAAAAGTTCCAGACTTATCTACATTTTGTTTCAATGGGCCAGAGAGTTGAGAGTGCATTTTCAGAACAGACGGAGAATAGAGATTTTAAAAAATCAGATTTTTTAATACACGTTTTTTAGTACTCATCAATCTCCTGATTTCTTTTTGTAAGCTTCGTTCTTTTTTATTTGGAGACTAGATATGTGCTTTCTACGACAAATGTTCATACTTTGGCATTCCAACATAAACTTAATAGAAAATGTACCGTTGTTCGTCAATAGTTTTGAATTGTCAAATCGTTTGTATTTCGAATTTCATTTATTATTTGACAAGTGTAAATATACTAAGTGACATATAAATCCGAACACCCGGTTTAAACGGTTTTATTTTAATAAAAGTTGGTGAATGTATTTATCTTACTGTAAATAACAAGTGAAAAAATTTTCAGCCTTATCAGTTGGACATTCCGGTTTTTATACTGCTTTCTTTTAATTCACTAACGCTCTAAAAATGAATATTTCAGCCGCAGTAAAGAATCAACGTTGGCGGATTTTGGTTCTTGACATCCTTTATGATCGGTTACGATGCCTAGAGTACGGAGACCTGTACGATTTCGTCAACTTAGTGAGTTTGATAGGGGCCGTATAGTGGGACTTCGGGAAGCTGGACTTTCTTTTCGGGCAATTGCAGTTAGAGTGCAAAGAAGTGTAGACACTGTGGTTAGGTGTTGTCAGGCATGGCTTCGAGAAGGCCGTACGCAAAGAGCAAGGGACACTGGACGCCGCCGTAGAACAACAGACCGTGAAGATCGCCGCCTAAGATTATTGGCCTTAAGGGACCGTTTCTCCACTACCAGGTCCATTGCAAATGAATGGTTTGCAGAACACGGAAGACCTATTGGCATTCGAAGTGTTTACCGACGAATGAGAAGTTTTGGCTTGTTTTCATACCGGCCACACTGGGTCCTCCCTTTAACTCGAGAACACCGACGCAATCGACTTGAGTGGTGCAGACAACGGTCACTCTGGGATCAGGAATGGAACAGCATTGTCTTTAATTACGAGTCTCGATTTTGTTTAGGCATGCACGATGGTCGTGCCAGGGTTAGAAGGCGACGTGGTGAAAGGAGGAATCCATAGTTTTTTGTTGAAAGACATGTTCATCACACTGTTGGAGTTATGGTTTGGGGTGCTATAGCTTATGGTTCCAGGTCACCTTTAATCTTCATCAGAGGTAACATGAACGCGCAGCGTTATATCCACGAAGTTCTAGAACCCCATCTTTTACCCTATCTTGACACCCTGGCAGATCCAACTTTCCAACAAGATAATGCCCGACCACATGTTGCAAGAGTCACAATAGACTTCTTTCAACATAATGATGTCACATTGTTACCATGGCCACCAAGATCTCCCAACTTATCCCCAATTGAGCACGTGTGGGATATGATGGGTAGGAGATTGCTCAATTTGCAACGTCCTCCTCAGACTCTAGAAGCACTTCGAGGGTAGTTGGTGGTTGCCTGGAATGAGATACCACAGGAGGATATTGACCACCTGATCAGAAGCATGTCTAGGCGCGTTGGAGAATGCGTAGCACATCAGGGTGCATCCACACATTATTAAAGGTCAAAGGGCTTTAAAGCAGTGCAATCATTTTGAAATTTTTATCATTCACTTATTACGCTTCATTAAGTACTTATACAAAATTTTATTAAAATAAAACCATTTAAACTGGGTGTTCGGATTTATATGTCACTTAGTATATTTACATGTACAACACAGGTAAAGTACTGCTACTACTACGGCGAAGTCCATTTGTGAAATGTGCCTAATGGCAATCTCACAGACTCAATTTTTTACCACTCACACGAATATTCAAAAATTGTTTGAAGTCTCTGAAACATCAAAAAACGAATGTTGAGTGTTTTTTTTTTGTTTTTGCTTCCCAACTTTGCCGCTACTGGACCGTTTTTTAAAAGCTACAAAGCTTTTTCGTTCTTGACATAGTAGTAACATTGCGTCAAAATTTCATCCAAATCCGAGAAGTAGTTCACAAGTTATAGGCGGTCCAAAGATTAGCGGACAGACTGACAGGCAGACATACCAATGGAAATAAGTGATATATTTTTTCGTGATCTGCATGTCATATACGAGGGTAGGGTGAAAAGTTTCCGGCCTGACCAAGAAAAACGACGTTTAATTTTTTTTTGCTTTATTTTTCAACATAATCTCCATCAACACTGATACATTTCTCATAACGGTGTCCTAATTTAGTTATACCAGATTTAAACATGATTTACAGCTTCGATAACTTCTTTGCTTCTTTTACCGCCAAGCCATTTTTTTGAGGTTAGGAAACAGGTAATAGTCGCTGCGGGCTATGTCTGGAGTGTAGGGAGGATGCGGCATCAATTCAAACTTCAATTCGTGGATTTTGCACATGGAAATAATCGACGAATGCGCTGGTGCGTTATCGTGATAAAACAAATTTTTTTCTTCGCCAAATGAGGTCAGTTAATTTGCGTCTGCGTAGTATTCACCAGTGAAAGTCTTACCCTTTTCAAGCTAATCAATGTATATAATTCCTCTCGCATCCCAAAAAAAAACAGTAGCCATAATCTGGTTTGCCGATAAAATTGTTTTTGCCTTCTTTGGAGTTGGTTCCCCTTTTCCAACCCACTGTTTGGACTGTTCTTTACATTCAGGAGTGTAGTTGTGGACCCAAGTCTCATCAACAGTTATC
Organism: Acanthoscelides obtectus; assembly: GCA_963669975.1. NCBI lineage: Eukaryota > Metazoa > Arthropoda > Insecta > Coleoptera > Chrysomelidae > Acanthoscelides > Acanthoscelides obtectus. The sequence continues at coordinate 19,574,019 of CAVLJG010000007.1, read as the reverse complement.
AATCAACGCAAAAATTCATTTGGATTACGCCTATACAGCGCCAAATTAACAGTAGAAATGGTTTTTCGACGCAGTTTTTGATCGAGCGTTAGCAAACGCGGCACCCACCTTGCACACAGCTTTTCCATGTTCAAATGGTTGTGCAAAATATTTCGCACACGTTCACTCTCATCCTACAGGTCTCAGCTATCTCGTGCACTTTCAACCTGCGACCCATTTTAAATTCAGAAACCCACTGCTTAATAGTTGAATATGACGGGGAGGAGTCTCCTAGTGTTGAATCCATCTCTTCTTTTATTTGTTCTGGTGTAAAACCTTTCAAATAGAAGTATTTGATGACGTTTTTCCATTTTCACGAAAACAACGGACACGTCTCGTGCAATGTGCTCTCAAACGCAAACTAACGTAGCGATTGGGCTGGAACTATACATACAAGCTTGGTAGGAATGGTTCTATAGGACGCCACTCCAAAAGTAGATCTAGTGGCGCCATCTCTTGGTCAGGCCGGAAACTTTTCACCCCACCCTCGTAACACCCAAAAAACATACTACCTTATGGAAATATCACATTTTACTAATTTGTCGCGATTAAAATGCTTCCCCGCCAGTGACGCGAGAAGTAAAAATACCTCAAAAAGATTGTATTCCATAGAGTCTAGGTCGTACGAGTTATAGCTCAACATAAATTTGAAAGAATCATCCTCTTCCAACAATTAAATAAAATTCCAACCTTCAGAGTAACAAGAACATATTTACGTTTATTTAAATAAGTATTTACTTCTGTGTTTCCCTTTATACAAATATTCTGATTTTTATAATTTGAAGCAATGTTGATCTCAAAATAAAACACCGAGAAAAGTTGACTTTCAATTTACCTGCATATTCAATAATTGTTATTAATTATAATGATTTTTTGATTATCAATTACCTACACATGGTTCAATCTCCCTACATCTAGGGTAATGTCTGCCACCCACGCGAGAGACATTAGCCAAATGCAGCACGTAAAATATCCTCATAGGTCTTTATTCAAAAAGGTAGCTGCGGTTTACTATTTAATCTTAATCATGACGTTCATTCTCAGTCAAGTCATCGTTGGTTGTCAGAGCGGTCCGTGGGACCTTAGCTCTTGAGTCACAGTGTCAGTTTGTAGGTCTATCAGGTCTGGTAACCCAGAAACCAGACAATTTTAAGGAAAAAAGGGAAGGAAAGGAGAGAAAGAAGAACGAGAGCAAAGGGGAAGATGATAATCTTTTAGGCAGCGTTCAGGCATTGTTAAAATCACTTCACAGATTTTGATATGGTCTAAAAATATTCGATTTTTTTTTCTAAAGATTTTGTCAAAATGCTCCAATTTTGGTTGTTCCAAGTTCACGAGTTAATTTTGATTACAGGGCGAGCCGCGGCCTTTTGTGCTTGCGAACTTGCTCGACTGTGTAGTCCACTGACTCACGCAACAGAATGTTGCTGTGCGATTCCGCTAGGCTATAGCGCCGCTGCGCATGTTGCTTAATGTAGTCATTTAGGTAAAGCACATAAAGGTCTCTATGTAGAGTTTCGTTAGATAGAGAGACATACCATGGGGCATCAGAACCTGCAGATTTCGCATGTGTGTTTTAGCAATAAAACACCAAGCAGCACATGCGTAAGTCATTGCTGGTCTTATGATTACCTTATAGAGTCGAATCTTGTTGATTTTGAACGATTACATAATAATGGGTAAAGCTGTCGAAACGTAATTTGAAATTTAGTTTTTAGCGCTTCCGCCAAGTCATCCCTTTGTCCATAATGACACCAAGATACTTAGCGGAGGATTCCCATGGTATACGAAGTCCGTTCATTGAAACTTCAGACGGAACGCCGCGACGTCTTACTCTACAGTAGATTGCCTGCGTTTTTGAATGGTTTATTTTAATTAGCCACCGATCCGCCCAATCTAATACTTCCTCCACCGCACTTTGCAGCCTGTCATGGACTAGGTCACCAGACCACGACTGAGCCACCAATGCAGTATCGTCAGCATAGAGGTAGACTTCACAGTTGCTGGGACTAGGGACGTCATGGATGTACAGTGAGTAAAGGATAGGTCCAAGGACCGAACCCTGAGGGACGCCGGCTGTAATCAGCCGTATTGTCGACAGGACATTGTCAATTTTGATCCGAAATTTCCTACCTTCAAGGAAGGATTTCAGTAGTTTTAGAAGTTTGCCCAGTGTGTAGTTTTCCTAAGGATTTTTAGCCCCGCACTTGATGCAGTTAGTCGATTTGTTTACTTATTTCGTATGAGAATGACGTAACAGCCAAAAACCGTAGAAAGGCCTATACTTGCTCTTATGTGGAAAAACGAGTCCCGTACCTTTTCTACATTATTTCTGGTTTACGTATAGGAATATGCCGAACATCTGTCAATTCAATCACAACAGTTATTAAACTCCTCATTTCCAACCATCAAACATGCTTGCTTACAGAGTAATAAAAACTTCGGCCTTAATGTAGTCTCTAGAAATACGAATGATTTACCGTTATTATCGCATTAGAAGCATTTTTTTGTTGTTAATATTTATTCTCTAAAAACCGCTACAACTTTAATCTTTCATGCATAAGCGTCTCGAACGTGTTAACATCCGCTGATCTATTACTTTTTACAACAGCGGAAAACTTTATATAGGTATATTTTTTTACTCCGTCGTTATTATTGCACTTGTTATAGAGTTGTTATCTCCGGCAATATACTCACGCAACTAATACTTTTATTTTCCAGTAACTGTGAAGCAGGTAAAATACATTTCGTATATGTAGCGATATCATTACATGCTGCTCGGCGCGTACGGTATTTTATATTTATTTTCGTCTATTTTCATTCAAACTTCGTATCTATAATAACGGTAGAAACAGTAGTTGTGTAATGAATTGGCTACCAGGAATAATAGTGGGTCAATACTAGCATATATCTCGGTATTAGATAGCTTCACCTCTGCGGTGTAAACTACATTCCGGAAGGGGGGAATTAGTGCCGTATCGTCAGTCGTTCTTACAATTGAAGAGCAAAAATGCAAAAACCGATAAATGCACTTCTTATGATTTTTGAGATAGGCATGGAATTCGGTTAATTTCGATGTCTATCCGTTTTTAAAGGCAGATATGAGCAAAAGCCGTTAAATCCTCATGAAAAATAGGTACAAACTCAGTACAATCAGGCAATCAATTTACACCAAAACTTGTATCACATACCTCCATATTACTTGCCTTAATATATTTATAATTATTCCAGAGGAATTATAATCTCTCCTTAAAACGGGTTTCTTGACCGGACTAGTGGAAAACCAAAAAAAGATCCTATCAATATCTTAACGAAACTGTTTCCGAGATTCCTTCAGGCTGCACAATAATTATAAGTTATATACTGTGAACATCTGTGTCGGTTATGCATACTATTACGTTATTGTGTTGTCATTATCATCCGAAAGTCTATAAAATGGTCATAAATTATAATAAAAGAAATAACTGGACCCGGTAACTGCACAGGAAATTGGTTGGTCAGTGTCAATGGGATTTTTAAGATATGAATATAGTCTAGGTCTCAAGAGACAAATTGCATATTCGATTCAAGATCACAGATTGTAAACCTTCCTTCCCGCAAAAAGTCCAGAAAAGATGGAATGCAATGAAGATTCCAACTTTTCTGCACAATCACAGAAAGGGGGTTACCATTAGCTTCCGGTATCTCAGTCGGTGGCATGAAGACATCTACAGGCGTGTAGCTGTGTGTCGACCATGGCATGGCTAGAGGATAGAAGAACAAACAGAACACAAAAATTTAACAGATTTTATTAAAGTAGAAAAGCATTTTCATTACATTACAATTTTAAAGAACAAAATAAAAGTTTTAAATCTTTGGCGCTGTTACAAAACTATCCACTTATCTTTCGCTAAGCTGGTCCATTTTGACTGGACTGAAGCGAGGATGGCCAAGGGCTTCAAGTGGAGGTCCCAGTTATGAGGGGTGACCTCACATTTAGTGGCTTCAAAACTAGATGTGGGTGAAGGATGCAGTGAAGTTGAACTTAAACGTGATCTTCATCAAGGATGAAGCTGTAAGTGATGGCGCAGCCAAGGCACATGCATGGGTGAAGTGATAGGCCAAGCAATGCAAAGTCAAAGACAAAGGCAAAGTCAAAGACAAAGGGAAAGGGGGTGGCCCCAATCATTTTATCCTATTTGGACACACATTTTACAAAATGCTAGCACATGGTGCTATATGACCTCATGCTACAGAGAACAAAATTCTTAGCTCTTGTTACATCGGCGGCTCAAGTGAAAAAGAAAGCGCGAGGAAGCGGAAATGTTTCCAAGTAAAAAAGCTAGAGATGGGATAAGCTAGAGATGGGATTAATGAGTTGCGATTCTGAAATGAAAATCGAGAAGTGATTTAATAAATACAATCGGACGGTGAAACCGTTACAAGATATAAATCAAACCAAGCTGTTGTGGAAATAGAAGAGAAAATAAATTCGTTTAGTAGGTTGATTCACTACACAGGAATCAGTATACCTAGATATTTCAATCTTACTTAAAAATTGTGAACGTTTTAAGAATACTTGAATTTCACTATTGATTAAAAGCATCACATTCTTTACAAATTTACGCAGTTCGCAGCAGAGAGAACATTCAAAAACATAATTTGTAAGACTTTGTAGTTCGAAAATGTCATTATCTTGATTTATGAAGCATAGTTGTTATTTTTAATTAGTTTGTTTTAGCTATCAATACGCAGAACAAAAGTGAGTTCAAGGTTTATTCACGAGTACGTCATATTGAGGTATGACCTGAACGTTTTCAATTTTGAGATACAGGATGGAAGTTTTCGATATAGAAATTCAGTGACTTTTCTAAAAATACCGAAAAAAATGAAATCTGTATTCATTTATTAACAGATTTGGTTTCTTGAATTTTATTAATTCGACGAAATCTTTTGCTCCTGGAAAATTAAAGCTCTTTTCTGCATGTTGACAGTGCCAAACTATCTGTATTTTCATGATCATGTAGAGAAGAATTTTTTATTTTTTTAAGCAAAAACTCTAAATCCGATTGAAAAGATCAGGAAATCAAATTTGCTTAGAAACGAATGAGGATTTGAAGAATTTTTATTTCAAGTGAGCTCATTGGTGTATCACCAAGCGCCACTGGTAGAAACTAGAAAAATGCAGTACGTAAAAACTGCATCTTGATAGATGTATGCCAAGCTTTAAAATATTTTAGGTGGCATTTATAGATATTAGTAGTAGATATATGATTTATGTTTGAAAACTTTACCATCCTGTATCTCAAATGTTGAAACGTTTAGGACATACGCTCATATGAAGCTTTCTTATCAAAATGGAGCTTAAAATCGCCCCTTTAAATGTTTACATTATTACGTACATAAATTATGTACCTTCTTATCACTACTTCTACTAGCAAGTTCAACAACGTAGCATTTCTGCCAGCCGCACAGGGTGGTTTAAATTTGCCTGGATAAGCAATTGCTCCGGGACACAAACTTCAAGATAATCCTGCACCATGCCTAAGGGAATACATCTCAGAACTGCTACTACTAGACTGGATATCAAGATTTTTCAAATATCTGTTACATATTTCTTAGTTCCTATTTCGTCTGCAAACTCCAGGCATGATAATGCAATGAAACAACAATGAAACAAATGGAACCAACACAGAAAAACCAGTGAATATTAAGTGAACATGTTCATATTGTTCGGATCCTGATATGACAAAGAAAGCCTTTACAAAAAAAGCACGGTTTGGAATGCCTTCAACATTTTATCAGCGTGTACTTTCATGATAGCAAATATGTTTAAAAACAATGTTTGTATCAAATTTGTGTTCCCTATTTATAAGTGGATTTTTTTATTACGTTCAATAACTTTTCACACACCAGGTGAAGCGCTGAGGCAGTTAGTGGTAAGTCCGTTTTTTTAATTGTTTGCATTTTACGAGTACATTATCAAATAATGAAATAGTACCTAAGAGCCAAAAATAACAAACTCCATCTTTATTTACACTGCGTTCCGTCGTAATTTGCGTCTGGCATTGCGGCGTTGGCAGATTTTATTTTACTTTAAAGTCGCTTTTCTGTAAAAAAATGCCGTTTTGACCCACACGTTATATGAAACTGTTGCTTCTTTTAACCCCCTGTATCATCCATTTAAATAATGACTATTATAACGTTTACACCCTGTATATTATAAAAGCCGCGGCCCGAGAACACTTTCCTGAGGTAAACAGATTGTTAATCAAAATTTTCCAATAATTCTGCAAAACTGATATTGCTGTAAAATTTTAAGAAAGCTATCACCATTTCTCTGGTATAAGACTCAAGTATAGTAGAACGATACAGAAAACGAAAAATACAAACGTATTGCATGGAACTGAATTGTGAAAATGGCCGTCGTATGAGATTTTATCTTAGTTAGAAAACGAGTTTAACGACTTTGAAGAATTATATGAAAATAGGGATTCCTGCTTTATATACACTCGCATGTAAGAGTCTCAGTTGTCTGCGTAAATAAAGTCATTCTTCTACGGAGAGCGCAATGTGGACTAGTAGGACGCATGGTCAGAATAAAGTTTGCGGTTGCGGAATTCCAATGAAGCGGATAGACATGAGCGTTCCAAAATGAGAGGACAGGGCCGCAGATCTATCACAGACCTCAGTTGGTCCCTATGTTTACAAATCCCACCTTAAATTGTTTAGTACTTTCAAGTGATAAGTATTCTAACTTTTTTATCATCAAATTACGGTCTCAACATTCACACTAATTTCATTCAGGGTCCTAAGACCCGTTTATCTACTACCTACACTACAGGCAGCAGCGGTGGCCGCAGTAGTAGACTCTTGGTCTCCTGATCAGTCGCCGTGCGCTGTGCGGGTTCGAGTCCCGTCCCAGGAGAAATTTTTCTCTTGGTTATGGATGTTGTGATTGTCCGTAGGTGGTAGACAGTCTCTGACTGTCGAACGCGGAGGTACCACCCGGCGGATCTCGTAGGCGGAGCCAGAATGTGTCCATGTTGCATGCACACGTGTTCCCTCGCCAGAGTCCGTGTGGCGTTCCCCCTTTCCCCTGTATCCCCCTATAGCGCCACGGTACCCAATGGGTGTTTAGGCCTTAGGCCTTCGTGGTAGTTGGAGTATAAATAAATAAAAAAATACCTGTTAGCTATACTTGTTACCTTATACATGAAATCGTTCCTCGTCAGTGACATTCATCCCCCTGTAGGGGTGAGATTATGATAGATATCCCACCTCATATATTCTGTCCTTAAACCCTCCAACGCATTCCAAAAAAGTAGTTCAGGTAGGTGTATGGAGAAGAAGTATGAAAGCAGTCAAATAAGAAGGGGAAGCTAATGAAAATTAGTAAAGGAGTGCCACCGAAAACCCGAAAAAATGAAAATTATGCTGATTCAACCTCGAAATCTAGCCCCTGCGTATTTAATTGTGGAAAAGATTCTTAAAAGCGATTTGGTTGAAAAGGTAATCGCGACCTTCTTCTACAACATTCCTTTAGATCCAGACGCTGTTTTTGACTTGTGTCACTTTGTCAGAACTGTTTTCCAAATCGTCATAAAAATAGTACTGTTTGGATACCAAAGGTCACAAGTGTCCTCGTGAGTTGTAGTTTAGATTATTCGAAGTGTAATGGAAAACAATTCAGGAGACAGTTTCAATCATAGCAGATTAACTTTCAAGCCAGTTCATGCAAAAAGTTTCATATAACATGAGGGTCAAAACGGCATTTTCTTTTAGAGAAAAGCGACTTTGAAGTAATGTACTCGTAAAATGCAAACAATTAAAAAAATGGACTTACCACTGTCTCACTGGTGTGTGAAAGTGTATTGAACGTATTGAAAAAATCCACTTATAAATTAATAGGGAACACAGTTTTGATACATACATTGTTTTTATTTTTAAAACCCACACTCCAATTTTTTGTATTCAAAGAAAGTGTTCAAAATGTCGTCCTCCACTTTCCACACAATGCTTCATTACGACGAACCCAGTTTTTTCTTACTCTAGGTCCTCGAAGTTGTCTATTTATTATTTAAGCCGCATTAAATTTTTTTTCGCGAAGTTGCTATTTTACCATGTGGTGATTGTGGTCGATATAAAGCACTTGAACTTCTAAAGTATTTAGACAAAAATCTATTGACTTTTGGGGGGGGGCTATTACCTATTTTAATAATGACTACCATAACGTTTACACCCTGTATAATCATACACTGCAACTATTTGACCTAGCAGACAAATATCCCACCGTGCTATCCATCGAAAAGGCTGACTGCTGCAAGTATTTTTCCACAGCAGTCACAATGGCTGAACATTTTAGTTTTTGATTCATATGATCAGAAAATTATATGAAACATGTTAGAGCTTCATACTGATTTGAAATTGAGTGCTCGTATTAAGTTTTTTACAAAAACCCCAATCCTTCCGTCATTTTTCACTTCTGCGCCTATGGACATGACAACAGATACTGTTCTGAATTTGTTTTATTCAAACATTAAAAAAATGGTGTTAGCTCCGCAGTTTGACATGAGAATGGAATGCAGTGCAATTCATTAGACAGCGAATAATTAATTCGTGTTGTTTTCGCTAAATTGAAAGAAAGTTGACTTTGAGTCCAAGCATTCATTAACGTATTAACATAAGTATGTTACTCTATCGTATAAGGAAGAAGGAATCAACAACTTAACTGCGTGCTAGCAGAAAAGGTCATATGGTGGTTGGTGAGTGAGACTCCTTTTTGAGATACAGGTCGAAATATTGTAATTTTGCGACGTACGTTGCAGTTTCCTAATGATGGATTTGACAGCGATTGCGTACCTTAAGCCACATTTCTGAATGTTCCCATTTATTCTTAGATATAATCCATCTTTTGGATAAATCACATTTTCGAAGCATCCAAATACATTGTTTTTGCATGTTTTTCAAATTTTTATTTTATATATAGGGAACCTTAGGCCCGTATCGTCAGTCGTCCCTACAATTGTAGGGCTCGTTTATGGCCTTCTTGATTGTCATAGTTTTCTACTTCTCCGTGTCAGAACTCTATTTTGAGGTTATGTCACAAACATCTATTTGCATCAAATTGTGCTTGCTTTTGAGTTATATCATGTTTTATCAGCCTGAAATTTCCTACGATTTAAAAAGAAAACTTATCTTCACAATAGGAGAGCGCTGACGCTGACACAGGACAAGTGTAATCTAGAAATTTTTGAAGGAGAGAAAGAAGGATGACAATCAAGGAGGCCATAAATGTGCCATACAATTGTAGGGACGACTGTCGATACGGGCCTTAGTGACCTCAAAATTGTGACAGACGATAGGTTTAAAATACGTGCTTGTTGAGTATTTTTGAAACTACGAGTATAAGGCCCAGAATTTAAGAAAAATACATACAATATGCAAGATATGAAATCATGCTGACGCCCTTTTTAATATTGTGGCTGGAATAACACTTTAGGAGGTAGGACATTTTGGACTTGTAGACGACCATAAGCACCTTAAACGTTGAAACGGTACATTGATCTAACTCATGTTGTCCGATGGAACTTCAAAATTATTGAAATATGGGGTTGGCCAAAACGGACGCAGGAAAGTAAACGCATATTAAAACAAGAAAGATTGATATTCAAATCAAGTTGGGTACTTTATTTTGAAGGTTCATTTATACCATTTATGTATGAAAAATAATATCGCTCAAATGTTCACCACGACTGGATTTACAGACGTCCACGCGATGGTCGAAATTTTCAATAACATTTTGCAACATGGTCGGTTCTATGGCATTTATCTCGGCAATGATGTTGTTTTTGACTTCTTGGAGGGTGGCTGGTTTGTTGACGTAGACTTTGCTTTTCAAATATCCCCATAAAAAGAAGTCCAAGGGAGTCAAATCGCACGATCTTGGTGGCCATGACACATTTCCTCTGCGCGAAATCACGCGATCACCGAAGAAGGACTGCAATCGATGGATATTGACGTGGGTTGTGTGGCATGTTGCACCGTCTTGTTGGAAATAAACATCGTCCATATCCATTCCTTCAACTTGCGGAAAAAATAGTCCTCTATCATCACGTGATATCGCTCAGAATTGACGGTAACGGCGTCCCCGGCCGCATTTTCGAAAAAGTAAGGTCCGATGATGCCTTTTGACCACAATGTACACCACGCAGTCACTTTTTGAGGATTCATCGGCTGCTCTTGATACTCACGGGGATTTTCGTCCGCCCAGATGCGGCAGTTTTGCTTGTTTACCGTCCCATTCAAAGTGAAATGCGCTTTGTCGCTGAACATGATTTTTGATGAAAAATTGGCATCAATTTGGCGGTGTTCAAGGAGCCAATCTGAGAACGTTCGGCGCGAAAAATGGTCGGCCCGACGCAGCTCTTGCGTCAATTGGATCTTGTAGGCGTGTACATTCAAATCCTTGTGGAGAATGCGGAGCAAACTAGTTCTCGAAATGCCCAATTCTTGGGATCGACGCGTTGTTGATTGTTTCGGATCGTCTCTCACACTCTCATTCACAACAGCAATATTTTCCGGTGTGCGAAGGCTCCTTGGCCGGCCAGAGCCTGGCAGATCTGCCACAGAACCTGTTGCCTCGAATTTACGCACCAGACGACCGATGGTTGTTTCGTTTGGGCGGTTGTTGCGACCGAAATGTTCACGAAGCGCGCGAAACGTGTTTTTTATTTTTGCACCATTTTTGTAGTGCTCTTGAATAACTTTAATGCGGTCTTCAATCGAATACGACTCCATAGCGATCAATGGTAAACATTCAACTAACAAAATGACATGTCGGTGACAGAAAACAAAGATGGCGTCTATGCCAAATTGACGTTTACTTTCCTGCGTCCCTATTGGACAACCCTTTACAACTGAAACGCTACTTTCATCTGCTCAATTTTATAACTGCTTCAAATGGCGACAAACCGAACAAAATTTTAAGCTGTAGAATAATCAAAACAATTTTTTATACGTATAATCAAAGGCCATACATATATGAAATTTGTGACTGTTTCGGCATTCTTGTGTTTTTACTTTCTACGCCACTGGAGATGAAGCATATCACAGAAAAGCGTTTCTAGCATTTCCATCTGTTTATCGGTCTGTTTGTCAGTCTGTCTGTCCGCTAATCCGCCTGTAACACGGAAAGTACCGTTCATATTTTCATGATATTCTTACACATGGTTACTAAACAAATCGCTCAAACTTCTGACGTTTCTGATGACCCTGATAGTTTTCAAAAAATTGTTTTGCTAATGTAAAAAGTTGGATATTAGAGGCTGTATGGGAGGGGTATAGATCAATTTTACGTGATAGCAATTTGTATGCTTCCAGCCCCAGTAATTATATTATTTAACATATTTCATACATCGTAGACTTCCCTGTGCAGTTTCCCTTAAGACTTTATTAATAGAGATATATGTTCGATATACGCGTACCGGACAACTTAAGGAGCATACGCTGAGGGATAACTGAGTGATGATGCGTGCATCCGTGCAAGCAACGTCGTGCTAGGTTGCCACGTTGCTGAGTGGTCGGTACCCTCGGTAAAGCGGTAGGCTAGATCGCAATGTTGTCAAATCTGTGGAGAGTATGCACTAATTGTATGAACCTGTTTGACTGATCTATTTAATTCTTTGTTATACGTGTCCGTAGCAATTTTTTTTGCAAGGGGGATTAATTTGTTCCGAATTGATGACAGCATTGTGTAGGAAGTATAGAGTCAACCTACTGAAAGTTAAATATTTTGGCCGAGTTGGAAACTGGATCAAAATGCGCGTTCCAAGCTGAGTTGTCAGTATGATCTGCCACAACTAACTATGTATGTTTTTTAAACTAAAATTCAAAATAAAGCTAATTATACTTTGGCGCACACACCGGTATTATAAAACGAACAGGACAGCCTGCTATAAACACCGATTTCAAGTGGATAATTTTTGAGTCGAGCGCCAAGACTGATAGAGCGAGTTTGTATGCGCTACTTAGCCCCAAGTGAGGTAGGACGTGTGTACAATCAAGATGCAGAAAGGATAAAAATGTGTGTTGCATGAAACTGAATTATAAAAATGCCCATTGTATGAGATTTTATCTCAGCTGGGAAACGAGTTTAACGAAGAAATATACGAAAATAGGTATTTGTGATACGTACGCACTCACAGTCGTAGTCGTAGTCGTAGACTCAGGTTCAAACCTGATCGAACCCAATTTTATACAGTACGTATTCCCTATATTCCCCGTCTCAAATAAAAGGTAGTTGAAGGTAGTTATGGTATGGTATGTTACACCCTGCATGATAGTGATGCGGTGAAGCTGACACAATAGAGAACCAAGTAAAAAATGTCCCTGAAGGATTAAGTTTAGCTCTGAAAAAAAAGTGAACTTCGAACATGTACAATAGAGAAATTAAATGGATCCAGTCAGCCAAACATGCTTATACAATTAGTCCATAAACATTCTTAACCTGCCCTACCGGTAGTTGCTGTCCATTTGGCAACGTTATCCCTTCCACATCTGCTCACTGCGGCATTGCTGCAGCTATACTACAACTATTTAAAACTGTAATGACTCATACGCGTGATCAACACGTGATCAGAGCTCGATCCCGGCTTCCTTCCAGTACAGCCGTATAGCGTACGACATATGTCGTTTCTGTGGCTTTGAGGTGGTCAACAGCACAGACAGAGATGGAAATAATGGCTGATTGTTCTCCACCGGTAGAAGCAATGAAATCAAAGACGCGCCTCGACCGGCGGACTCATAGGCGTCGGCAACGCATTGGAACGTGTTTCGTTGAGCAATCGCATATTGTGTGTTTTTATAAGAATTGTTGTGTGATTGTTATTGTTGTGGTTTCTGTGGTTACTGTTTTGGTTATACTTAACCATGGAGAGTACAAATTGCACGAGTGGAAGTAATGAAAGCCAGGGAACAAGTATACGGCTTCGTAAAGCACTGAAGAGGGACGCGAAAGAAATCGTGCTCAACGTGTTCAATTATTATCTGAACAGAACTATGTCGCAGGGAGATGCACTCGCGCGTTGTGAAAGTATGACAGGCGTTCCAGAGTGGACCATTCGCAGGGTGGTGCATGAAAAGAAGAAAACTGGAGCTACTACTGATCCAATGTTTAATTTGAAGGGACGAAAGGCCGTTAAATTGGATGACGATAGCAAAATGGCGTTAAGGCGAACCGTACATTCATTGTTCTTTAGGAATGAGATACCAACCCTCAAGGCTGTACATGCATCGATCAAGGAAAATGAAATTATACCCCAAATGAGCGTCGAGGTAATGAGGAAATCCCTGCACGAAATAAATTTTCGTTACGAAACGCGTAATCTGAAGTCAGTATTGATAGAGATACCTGAAATAGTCGCCTGGCGTCGAAAATACCTACGCGAAATGATTGAATATAGGCGACAAAGCAGAAAAATCTATTATTTGGACGAGACATGGGTAAATGCAGGTCACACATTTAAAAAACCTGGATAGACAAAAACGTAGTGAGTAACCGACAAGCAAGCATTGAAGGTTTGTCAACAGGTCTTCGTGGACCGTCAGGGTTTGGAATTGAGGTGACCAAATTTCAGCTTCACGATAGGCTGCATATATCATCCACGGCCCTGTTTAGGAGACACACACCTGTGCAGTCTCATTTCAGATCTCTTAAATAAAAACACCAACCTTTTCATAGCTGGTGACTTCAATCTATGTGACATTAGCTGGCCTATGTCAACCATTCCTGAATGCAATTCTTCTTCTGCTGCTTACATCGACTTGCTACGCAACTCTAGCATATCTCAACTTGTTGATCGTCCAACGAGATTCAGGGAAGGACAGACGCCTAGGGCTCTGGATTTGATATTCGTTAAAGACGCCGACTTTGTTTCTAATTTAGATTATTTGCCACCTTTTGGCAAGTCTGACCACTGTTCACTTTTATCTTCTCTCCAGTTCAATATAAATAGTCGTTCTACAACCGATAAGTTTAAAACCATCAAAATTGTAAACCACGATGCTCTTAACCAAGCCCTGTCTGAAGTCAACTGGCCTGCTTTGCTTAACAACCGTAGAACCCAAGATATGTGGGACACTTTCGCTCAACGAGTCCTAAGCGAAACGACTGACAATAGTGTTGAAAAGAAGGTATACTGTGACCCCTCAAAGCCCTGGATCAACTCTAACATATCGAGGATGCTTCGTCACAAGAGATCTTTGTGGCAACGGTTTAGGAGGAGTGGCCATTCACAAGATTACGTGTTTCATCGATCCTTTTCTAATCTCCTATCTAGAACGTTACATAATGCCAAACATGCTTATGAACGAAAACTCGTTACCTCCAAAAATAAGAAGAAGCTGTTTCGGTATCTAAGAACAAACCTGAATTCCAAAGTTTCATCACCTCAGATCCGCGACGCTGACGGTCATCTCCACATGGATGCCACCGAATCTGCCAACTTACTGGCAGAGTCCTTTAGTGATGACTTCGTTGATGAGCCTAATGGAGACCTTCTACCGACCACTATCTGCCATAGGTGTCCCAACAGCCTTTGCGAAGTTGAGTTGCTGCCTGAAGATGTATTAATGCACCTGCGAAATCTGAAGACCTCTTCCTCCCCTGGTAAAGATGGGATGACGGCTGCTGTACTTAAAAACTGCGCTTGAGCACTGGCCCTACCATTAAGCTTGATATTCACATCGTCTTTTAGATCTCATACCCTACCCTCATGCTGGCTTAGTGCTTCTGTTACCCCTGTATTCAAAAAGGGCGACAAATCCTCCGCTAAAAATTATCGACCAATAAGTCTCGTTCCTATCGCCGCCAAAATAGCTGAAAGAATCATATTAGATAAGCTCCTGTCATTTGCTTTCGAAAATGACCTTATCCCTAAGAATCAGCATGGATTTCTCCCTGGTCGATCAATAATGACCAACCTTCTCCACTCTCTCAACGATTGGACTCAGTATCTGGACACAAAGACTCCTGTTGATATAATCTACTTAGATTTTTCTAGGGCTTTCGATCGCGTACCACATAGAAGGCTTCTGTTTAAGTTGGAATGTATGGGAATAAGAGGCGAGTTGTTACTGTGGATTAAGGCTTTTCTCACCGGGAGGACTTTCTCTGTGCGCGTCAGTGATAGCCAGTCTCACCTTCATCATGTAGCAAGTGGAGTTCCTCAAGGCTCTGTCTTGGGGCCAGTGCTGTTCCTTCTGTATACAAGTGACCTGCTTGCATTGATTTCCTCCACATGTTCAGCTTATGCCGACGACACCAAGATTTACAATACTGTCGTAAATTCTGCTATGCTTCAACGAGATCTTGATATTGTTTGTCAATGGTCAGTCAGTTGGCTTTTACCCTTAAATCTAACTAAGTGTTGTGTCCCTGACCTCAGGAAGACAAATCCGCGATTTACATACAAGATATCTGACCACAACATCGAAGCAGTTTCCAGCCACACTGATCTGGGTGTTGTAGTCAACGATCGTCTTTCCTGGTCAGAGCATATTCACCACGTTACATCAAAAGCCAAGAAACTTCTATACATGCTCGAGAGGTCTTTCAAAGGATCCGATGTCAACACTTGCGCCTACATTTAGAAGGCATTCGTGAGGCCAATTCTTGAATTCGCTGGCCCGGTATGGGACACTGTGCTTCTGCGCGATAGAAATAAAATCATTTTTCTGTGTTCTATTTTCTTGGTCACTGTAGGAATAAAATGTATCAAAAAGCCTTATATTAGACGCTCATGCACTTTACTTGATTTTCTGTTGTTTTATATTAAAGCACGGTATCATTTTATCTGCTCTAGAGCTATAAGTGAGAAGATACATCCCTCATAAGTGTGTATATTTGATGGTTATGGCAGTGGCGGCTCGTGCCAATTCAGTGAGGTAGTGCCAGAATGGAAGCCATAATTTTGAATCGATTCAAAATTGTAAAGAATAACTTATAACTTACCCCTGATAGTTAGTGGTCAAAGTTCTTGAGGTTCAATAAATCTATATGTCCAAAAAAAAATCAAAAATAAAACTATTTACACACGCGCACCAAATTATAAAACAAGTGTGGAGAAGTACCTATAACTTCAAAGTTTTCTATACATGAAGTCCATTCTTCTTTCTTTTTTGGTAGCAAAGTTTTCGATTACCTTATTATTAAAATTTTCAATGCCACTAACAAAATGTTTTTCTGCAGACAGCATTCCTAAAGCACTAAGCCTTTCTTCCTTCATTGTGTTTCTGAGGAAAGTTTTAATCCGTTTCAGCATTGAAAAAGAGCGTTCTGCTTCAGATGTTGACATCGGTATAGTGATTAAAATACTTAAGAGCTTAAGAGTTTCTTGAAACGTACAATTTAATCCTTCCTCGTTCAATAAAATGGATAGTGGAACAGCTCCAGAAGTAGTACTCAATTCTTCTCTCTGATATAATACTTGTAACTCAGTTTTAAGCCTGTTTTTGTCTAAAAATGAAAATTGTGTGCATGTGTCATTTAAATGTGCTTCAGGAAACTGATGTTTATAAACAGAAAACTTTTCAGACACAAATAAATTAGAAGCAACTAAATGCCCAGAAAAGTTAAATCTTGTTCTTATTTGCGATAATACTGCATCGCATATTTCTAACGCTTCCCGTTTTTTGCTGCCTTCTTCAACTTGCCTTTTTTTTCTTGCCGGTTCATCAGTTTCTCTCTGCACTCGTTCAATCTCGTCAATAATGCTATCCATTTGTTCTCGTATAGTTTGAATTGCTGCTTCAAAATTCTCTAAATCATTTTTGACCTTAACAGAATCGGTGCATACTTTTTGTAATTGGTTAAAGACAATTTCAACATGTGGCATTATTTTATGGAATATACTTAGCCAAAATACACAATTTGTATCTTGCAGCTTTAATTTGTACCCACTGGCTTGATTAATCGACGAAGAATCGCGTGAAGTACTTTCTATATTGTCCATAACTTCAATCAGGTCTTTCCTATTTTCATAAACTGTATGAACACCTCGTGACTGAAAATTCCAACGTGTTTGGGAAGATCTTGGCAATCTGCGATTAACTATTTCATCCAAAATTTTTGTTCTTTGAGGAGACGTCGAAAAAAAAGAGCACAATCCAGATAAATTATGGAAAAATATTCTAGCCTGCTTATTGACAGAGCATGCGCTTGTCATAATTAGATTTAACTGGTGTGCATAGCAATGAACATAATTTGCAAGTGGATAAGTTTCCTTAATAATCTTTTGAACGCCATTCAATTCACCACTCATAACAGACGCACCATCATAGCTTTGAGCTATTAATTTGTTTGGATTTTGATCTATTAATGGATTTACAACATTTAAAACGCATGCAGCGATTGATTTGGCATCGTGTCCGTCGGGGACGTAAAATCTCCAAAATCTCTCAACTGGTTGTCCTTTACACAAATATCTGACAATAATAACTAACTGAAATTCACAGGCTACGTCAGTCGTTTCATCGGCAATTACTGCAACAAAAGGAGAATTTGCAATCTCCTTCTTAACTTCTTCATGATAAACATCTAGCATGCACTCAAGAAGCTCGTTTTGAGTTGTTTTTGAGGTACCCTTGAAAAGTTTGGCACTTTGAATATGGACTTTCAATTCGTTGTCTAATTCGGCGCTAAAATTCACCAGCTCCTTAAATATGCCTCTGTTTTCCGAATTTTCCTTTTCATCGTGACCCCTTAAGGCTAACTCAAATGCTCCACAAAACCTTATACAATTAATAATTTTATTCAATACATATCGATTCTTATCCACTTGATTATTATGTTTAATTAGATCATTGCGATAAGCCGAATTGAGTTGAGTCCTTATATTTAATTTACCAAGAATAGAAAAGCTAAAAACATTATTCATATGGACTTTAGATTTTTCGTGGGTCTTCATTTTATCCCATATATGTATAAGATCATCTGTACCTTTTTTTGACCAAGTCTCGTCACCTCCAAATAGAACACATACAAAACAAAATAGTTTATTCGTTTCTTCACAACCACATATCCAGCTGTTTTTATCGTACACATTTTTATTAAATTTGCGACAGCGCGATTTTTGTCCGCTACCACTTTGTTTCTCAATTTTTAAATCGGGTATTGGCCGTCCTAATTCTTTAATTTGCAGTTTTTGATCCAGCGAAAAACCACTAAATGAGTTTTTTAATATCCCGATTTTATTCATTTTCACTAGTTTTAATAAAACAGTAAAAAATATGATCACAAAACAGAGCAGTTCATTAACACTAGACGTACTAAAACAAAAACGTTATTTCTCACTTTTCAGGTAAAAAAAGACCGAAATCAGCACTAGACGTAATCATAACGAAACGACCGACCGAACAAAAACACCGCCGATATCATTTGATAACGAATTACGACTGATGATGTGCCTGGCACAAATTATACTTGTCTTTCGCTATTCACCTCATATAAAAATGTGTATTGTAGCGTTATCTCTGTCGCTCGTATGCGATGCTGGTAAAATTTCTCTCTTTTTATTTGGGCCGGCCCGACATTGGCACAAGTTGATGACGTCAAGGTCAAGGCATGCTTTATATCTCGTCGCGTGGTTCGGCTGCTTGCGGTGTTGTCACGTTGTCAGTGTTGTCACTTCATATAATTTATACCAAAAAAAAAATGAAAAAGCAAAAAATAAAGTAAAACATTGAAGATTGAAAAAAATATTCTTTTTGAAGAAGACAAGGTAGTGCCATGGCACCGTGGCACTACCTCACGAGCCGCCACTGGCGTTATGGCAAAGCCTAGTTGTATAATTATCGTAATTTCATTTTCTCGACAAGCCTGTTAGCGGTTGATAGTACTAAATACGCAATATTTCTGGTTAATCTAGT
The DNA here is from genome assembly GCA_963669975.1 of Acanthoscelides obtectus. Lineage (NCBI taxonomy): Eukaryota > Metazoa > Arthropoda > Insecta > Coleoptera > Chrysomelidae > Acanthoscelides > Acanthoscelides obtectus. Next base: position 19,555,074 of record CAVLJG010000007.1, on the reverse strand, counting down.
AAACGAGAATTTTTCTACATTAACATGCAGACAAGGTCGTGATCAAGCCATATTGCCTTACGGGGGCGGGCAAATATACAGGTAGTGTAGAAAATTGGAATAACGAGACAACAATAATCCAGCACAATAATACAGGTTGATTCAACAGTCAGTGGCAATATTTGTGACCGAAAGTGTGAGACAAAAAATGATGTTACCTTTATTGATTATGATGGTTTATAGTCATAGTCATAGTCAATTACCAGTTGGATATTTCAAGAGATGAACACCTTGCTTTTATTAAATAATATTGAGAAGAATGTCATCTTGCCCCAATAAAACTGATAACTATAGTGAAGCATTGATTACTCTTTAAAGAGCTTTAAAGTAGTATGAACGTGCTTTTCAAAAAAAAGTACGTGAAATTTTACTTCTGCAGTGGGAAAACGACTTTTTTTATTTTCAATGGTCTGAGTATGTTTCTCACTAGGGTAGTCACTAAAGACTGATATTCTTATTTTTAAGAGGCAAAGTAACCTTTTGTATCATATGAGAGTTTAAAAAAATCATACCAAAAATGTGACACACATATCGATATTTAATCGCAAATCAAGAAAGAAGATTATAATTATACTAAGTGACATATAAATCCGAACACTCAGTTTAAATGGTTTCATTTTAATAAAAGTTGGTGAATGTATTTATCTTACTGTAAATAACAAGTGAAAAAATTTTCATCCTTATCAGTTGGACATTCCGGTTTTTATACTGCTTTTTTTTAATTCACTAACGCTCTAAAAATGAATATTTCAGCCGCAGTAAAGAATCAACGTTGGCGGATTTTGGTTCTTGACATCCTTTACGAATGGTTACGATGCCTAGAGTACGGAGACCTGTACGATTTCGTCAACTTAGTGAGTTTGATAGGGGCCGTATAGTGGGACTTCGGGAAGCTGGACTTTCTTTTCGGGCAATTGCAGTTAGAGTGCAAAGAAGTGTAGACACTGTGGTTAGGTGTTGTCAGGCATGGCTTCGAGAAGGCCGTACGCAAAGAGCAAGGGGCACTGGACGCCGCCATAGAACAATAGACCGTGAAGATCGCCGCCTAAGATTATTGGCCTTAAGGGACTTTTTCTCCACTACCAGGTCCATTACAAATGAATGGTTTGCAGAACACGGAAGACCTATTGACATGCGAAGTGTTTACCGACGAATGAAAAGTTTTGGCTTGTTTTCATACCGGCCACACCGGGTCCTCCCTTTAACTCGAGAACACCGACGTAATCGCCCTGAGTGGTGCAGACAACGGTCACTCTGGGATCAGGAATGGAACACTATTGTCTTTAGTGACGAGTCTCGATTTTGTTTAGGCATGCACGATGGTCGTGCCAGGGTTAGAAGGCGACGTGGTGAAAGGAGGAATCCATAGTTTTTTGTTGAAAGACATGTTCATCACACTGTTGGAGTTATGGTTTGGGGTGCTATAGCTTATGGTTCCAGGTCACCTTTAATCTTCATCATAGGTAACATGAACGCGCAGCGTTATATCCACGAAGTTCTAGAACCCCATCTTTTACCCTATCTTGAGCCCTGGCAGATCCAACTTTCCAACAAGATAATGCCCGACCACATGTTGCAAGAGTCACAATAGACTTCTTTCAACATAATGTCACATTGTTACCATGGCCACCAAGATCTCCCGACTTATACCAAATTGAGCACGTGTGGGATATGATGGGTAGGAGCTTGCTCAATTTGCAACGTCCTCCTCAGACTCTAGAAGCACTTCGAGAGGAGTTGGTGGTTGCCTGGAATGAGATACCACAGGAGGACATTGACCACCTGATCAAAAGCATGCCTAGGCGCGTTGGAGAATGCGTAGCACATCAGGGTGCATCCATACATTATTAAAGGTCAAAGGGCTTTAAAGCAGTGCAATCATTTTGAAATTTTTATCATTTACTTATTATGCTTCATTAAGTACTTATACAAAATTTTATTAAAATAAAACCATTTAAACTGGGTGTTCGGATTTATATGTCACTTAGTATAATTATAATTCTGGACCCATAGCTGGAATTAGTTTCTTGGACATAAGTGGAATCCTATATTTGGAGCCCTAACAAATATTGGAATCGGAAGTCCGTATCCTTGAGAATTTTAGAACGAATAAATACCCTTAAGATCAGGTGCCTTCGTAAAACTTTTGTCTACCTCCATCACAACTAATAGTTCATCCAGAAATTTGCAAGCTCGCCCGATCGTGATCAGTATTCTGTAGGAATCTGTAGACATGCGTCCACCCCCGTCCCTTATATACGCCACGGTGAGACTAGACAAGACTATTCGTGTAAAAATGTATCTACATGTGTTTCCAATAAACACAAAAACTCCACAAACTACAACAGTGGCATAGAAACTGGGATATTTGGCCCCAACCGAAGAAGAAAGGGAGATATCCTCTACGCCCCTGACGTTTTCGTCTAGGTACTACTACACTGTTTCGTAAATTGTATGAGGTAAGCTCGATATTAAAAATTAAATACACAAATATTCTGTTGTGGAAGTATTGCGTTCATATGTCACTACATGATACCATTGCTAGCGAAATAATGAACAAAAATATTAGGTTCTTAGATTTGCCAATTTACATTTTTCATATTTAAAGTTGTAGATCAAATTAATCCTATTTGAACAGTTTTGTGATTCATATAAATTGTGGAAATCTTGTTGATGGATAACAGGGTGCTTTCTGATATGTATGTATACATTTTTAAGTGACATGAATTTAATTTCATTGAAATGAATATTACATCAATGATAAATCGAGAGATGTCTATGGGCGTAGCCGAAATACTAGCGCACCAAATTGAAAACACATCAGAAATAACGAACAGAAAATGCAAATTACTCTTTTTCAGTATATCAAGTATATCACCATCCTTCGTTCCTGTGATTGGAGTGTTTGACTGGCGCTTGTTGAGAATCCATTACAGAACCCTTGATCCAGCGAAATGATAAATAGATCTTTCTACTACGAAAATGAATAAACTCTTTAGGATGACTTATCTCTTGGGTTGTTGCTTACTTTTCTCACAGTATGTAAGCTTGTGTAAGTTTAGCTATTAAATTATGGTACAAGTACAAGCTACACCAAGAAACATGATGATTTAACACGATGAATAAGGTCCATATTATATGCGAGGCATATTTTAATGATAACAATATCTTTCAACTGTTGTGTGTTACAAAATCTTTTTACATAATACTGTGCGCGTCCATTCTTTGTTTTCCCGAATAAAGAATGTGTTCTAAAGCTGTTCAATGAAATATATGTAATTGGGCATTGACATACAAGTACTACGGACGGACAACGTTAACAATATTCTCATTTAAACAAAGATTAAAACCCAGAACATGGAGTTGACGCCAAGTTTTTGTTTCTCCAATCTCATTTTCCATTGGATTCATATCGGTTTTCATAATAGTCAAACTGACTTAAAATTAACCCAACCTACCTGTTCCTCTGTGGGCAATATAAAAAAGGCACATTGTGAGTAACATAACCTTACATGCCATTATACTATCATTGGTCGCTGCTTGACGGGCATTAACGTCATTTCCCGACCGTGTTAACAGCGCTTGTATAGTCGTAGTCACCGTCACGGTTAAGTGATCAACACCATATGAAATAAGTAAACAGATCGAATCTCCGTACCATGAGCCGAATCTTCAGCGCTCTGCGAATCTCTCCAGTATGCAAGAAGTGAGTAACAGATGACCGCTGTTTTCATTCTGTTCCTGGAAATAGTCTAATAAATTTAGCACACACACAATTTCCATAACATGCATCACTGGTCAGATGACAATCCAAAAGTTGTTCGCCGTACAAATTTCCAACATAGATTTTCATTGAACTTACGGGCAGGAATAATTGGGGATCAAGTAATTGGGCCTATTGTAAAATATGTTTTTTCAACATGATGGCGCTCCTGCACATTTTGGAAGCAATGCTCGAAATTGGTTGAATGTCAATTTTCCAGACAGGTGGTTAGGCCGAGGAGGTTGTATAGCGTGGCCGCCACGTTCATCTGACCTAAATCCATTGGATTTCTATTTTTGTGGGTCATTAAAAGACCTAGTTTACTCGACGGAAGTAAATACTCAAGAAGATTTACTACAAAGAATCCATCAGGCTGCAAATGAAATAAGAAGAAAAAGGTTTTCCACTTTTCGGGCTACGCAATCATTAGTTCGTCATCCGAGACTCTTTCGTTCGTAGAAAAAATTTATTTCTTTTGTTTTTGCCTAAATGTTAGCTATGTTGCAATAGAAATATGTATTTATGTAATATTTACCAATTATTAAATTAGTTTTTTCGTTGGCATGGCTAATTATTCAACAATTCATTTAAATGCGCAGTACATTTCCTATCGTGTGACAAATTTTTTAGTTTGATTTTATTCAAAAATGGCACAATTTATCGATATTCAATACGAGTACCTTTTTTATGTAGAAAACCCTAAATTTTCAAATTCCAAAACTGAATTTCAAAAATAAAATCTCACAAAAATTTTGGAGCTCAAATAACCTGAGTCCGTACCTGTTACATACGCTTCCAAACAAAACTGTCTAAAATTGTTAATATTTTTAAATCCAGCATAAAAAACTAGGCTAGAATGCCAAATTTTATGTCTTTATCTCAACACGTTTCGGAAATATTAAGGAAAAACCATCTTCACGGGAGCCCCTTTAAAAGACCGTAGCGCCCTTAGGGGACGTTTGTCGACCTATGTTTATATAAACTTTTCTTTCTATTTTAAGCTCTAGAAAGCGCTGGTAGAATATTGCACACTTTTTTCGGGACACCCTGTATAAAGGATACTGGTAGTCTTACGTCTTATTTTGCCCCACCAAGAACGGTGTTTAAATCAACACTGCCCAAATAAACGGGTCATCAACGTCAACACTCAACTGTCGTGATTACCAGTAACATAAGCAAATCAATGGCTCCAAGTTTCGTAGATTTCGAACTGTCGAACCATAGGACAATTTTCATTTTTTACTTAAAAAACTTTCCGATTTTAGATTTTTCAAATTTTCTGTCAAACCTTGATTATGTCAAACTTACCTCACATGAATTACATAACTGTTAAGAAATTCAGAGAGTCGTTGACCTTATTATAATTTTTGACAGCTTTTTTTACGAGACTTATTATCATTTTTACGATTTTTATGACCCGTTACTTTAATTAAAAATGTGGTAATCTTTAGTGGTTATTATTAAAGCAAATTAAGACAAATCTTTTGAAATAACTACAATAACAGATTACTAGATACGTCTGAAATTTCAGAATAATAAAATTTCACCAGAAATTAATCATGTTTTGGAAAAACGGTAACATTCATAGAAGATAGAATAAAAGTCATTGCCAGATCATAATTCACACTAACTAAACCCAGGAATAAACGCCTATTCAATAAAAAAGAAACATCTACAGAAACGAAAATAAGGATATTCGACTCACTGTATATCCCCCAACATATACGGTTCTGAATTGTGGATAATCAAAACACGAAGACAGAAAATACAGACAAGTGTAATAAAACTGCCAAGAAGGTTTGCTGATCTAAAGTTCATGGACGAAGTGAGAAGTATAGAAATAAGATAAAATATCTATCTATCTATAATATCATAGAAGTATCTGTATAAAAAACAAGTGAATGCGTTAAGGTAGTTTGGACACATATATAATTAGAACGCCAAACACGAGGAGGGTCTGGAAAATGGAAAAATTTAAGAAGAAGACAAAAGGAGAGCCAAGAAGGAAGTGGAATGACGAAATATAGTGGTACGTAGGACAAATGGATTTGGATTGGAACCAGCAGAACGCTTAGCTAACAACAAGATAAGAAAAATCCAAACTAAAGGAAAGTAGACCGATCTCAACCACTACACGGTCAATATCCGGTGGAAAAAAGATTGATTAAGTAAGTAAGGGATAGTCAAAGTTTATCTTGGAGGGCTCGAAATATTTGAAAGCTTTGTTGCAAAGATGAGATTATTGGACCATGACAAGAGTCTCGCTTGTTCTCGTTGTACTTACCAAGCAAATGATCAGGAGAGCGACTTTTTTATCAAGAAAACGTTAAATAAAGCAGTCCCTTGAAAAGTAACAGAACTCACAATTAGTTATACCATTATCATATTCTCAAAAAAAAAAATTAATACTGGGACATTGTTGGCTTTCTATGGCGTCGATCAAATAGTACCACAGCTTTTTGAAGTAGTTTCGGGAGCTGTTGATTCAGCCATGAAGAACCCTTGGGGAGCACGTACAAAGGACTCAATGGGGCCTAAGGGTCACACGTTTCTTAGGGGCTGAGCGTTGTTTGAGATCTCTCCTTGTATTTTAAACAACTACGCATTCTCGAAGAATGTTCAAGGGAGGATTTAACATTTGCATTTCACAGTAGGCTGTAGCAGTTGTCATCACAGGCTTACAAAATTTGGAAAACTTTCAAATTTTTCGAAAATCGCACGATTTTTGACTTCTTCGAAATTTTCAAAACTACCAGATTTTACAAGTGCCAAAGTTTTCAGATTTTCAATTTATTATTTTTGAAATTTTAAATATTTTGAAACTTCTGTATGCTCTGAAAATTTTGAGAATCTTATAAATTTTGGTAATTTAAAAAACTTTCTAAAAAAGAAGAGATCATTCCTCAAGGAACGTCCATAAATAATTATCGCCCTTAAAGGTACTTTTACTTCCCATGCCTACTGGCGAGGAAGTACTGTAATCGTAAAAAAATTCAAAAACGATATACATATTACCTTTTGGATATTATATGGTATGTACAACGCGAAAAACCATGTCACCCATATCCGTCAGTCTGTCTGTCTGTAGGTCTATCCCATCTATCCGCTAATATTTCGGCCGCCTATTCAAAAGTACTGCACGGATTTTGTTGAAATTTTCACACAATTATTACTATAAGGACGAAAGAGCTTTGCACTGCGGCGGAGCTAGGGCAAGAATACGAAAAAAATAAAAACCACTCCAACTTCATCTTTCGATGTTTCATAGGTTCCTGATAATTTTCAGAAAAAAAATTTGTAGGTGCTGATGGTGGGATGTTGGAGGTTGCAAGGAGACTGACTGTGACTGCATCGCCGGTTCTCTCGAGTTGGCTCTGATGACATGGTTGACAACTGTAGTTCAGCACCGTTACCAGGTGGTCCATATTCAGAGCAGAGAAGAAACTAGCGTTGCCGTGATCAAATAGGTGGGGACTATGTAGCATTGGCTAATTCTATGGGCCTGTTTGGATGACTCAGTATTTGATTTTTTGTCATTTTGTAGCTAGTTAGGAGGGACTAACTTGTACCGAACATAATTACTTACGCACTGATGACAACGTTGCAGAGTCAACCTACTTGAAGCCATTTTTTTGTAAATTATTTCACAACGCGTGTCATTTTGACCTGTAATGGACTATTTATTCAGTACTGTGTGACAGTGACAGTGCTGAGATCTTGGCTGATACACAATGAATGCAGAACAGCGTTTCATACTTTTGACGAACGCTGTAGCGTCTGAGAACATCAGATAATAATTTCTCCGCTATTTTCTTTTGATAGCAGCAGCGGTAGGCGCCCGTCATTATAACACAATTTTAAGGTTACCGGGTCGCTGAGATGCCCATCATATCTTTTTTAATTAACACTGCGCGCCGTGTGTGTTTTACGTGGGTATGTAGGTAGCTGTAAAGTATTTGTTAGCCTTGATAATCATTTTTTAATTACGAGAGATTTTCAGCTTAAGCTAATAACACAGGCTAATAATTCTTGATCGGTAAACAATGCTGCACGTAACAGATCCTTGCCCGGATTCCTGAGATAGCTGACCGCAATTTTTCCGGAAATTACGCTCAATTTGCAAAAAGTTTTGGCAAAAAGTATTTAATTTGCCGCGTGTATCGGCTGACGTGGAAATTATCCGTTAGTGTAGGAAAATAAAACCTGCTTTATTAGGATTTGATGATTACTACGTAAAGTTTATTTAACAAAAATAACGACGAAAGGAGACGACATAATAATAGCAGTCACGATCACCGAGTTGCCGCATTAGAAGTATGCGACAATATAGTGAATTCTGCAAATGACAGATTTCAATTCAAAGATCATTTGGTAGCCGCATCCCTTTTTTTCGCCGAACACTTTGGAGAATACTGTGGTAAATTTCCTGATGACAAGTTTGAAACTACCTGCTTGGCTTATCCCGAATTAGAAAAAAACCCGTTTAAAGACAGATTTGTCTGTTATTTATGCACGGAATGATTGCCGAGATTTACGTGGAACTCCTCTTTTGAAATTTTTTATACAAGATAGTTTGAAGGAAACACTGAACGAAACAAAAAAGCTATTAAAAATTATTGTTACAACTCCTATGTCAACATCAGAGGCAGAGCGAAATTTCTCAACATTGAAAAGCATCAAGACTTTTCTTCGAAAGGGGTCGCCTTACAGCGTGGTCGATGCTGTCCATTGAAAAGGAATTTATTTCGACTATGGAAATTTTCAACGGGAAGGTGATCGACAAATTGGCTGCCAAATAGAGCGCAGGATCGAAGTGACATATAAAAAATAGGTAAGTTCGGATTTGCAGAACACCGGTTTTGTTTTGCCACGAGCCGCCACTGGTTCACAATATTGATAATAAAATCGCAAATTTGAAAGTATATGATAAAAATTTTTGTTAAAGTCGTCCACAGTCGGTTAATGTAAGCCTTTTTCGCAAAAACTGGCATCTTCATCTAATACATATACTAAGTGACATATAAATCCGAACACCCAGTTTAAATGGTTTTATTTTAATAAAAGTTGGTGAATGTATTTATCTTACTGTAAATAACAAGTGAAAAAATTTTCAGCCTTATCAGTTGGACATTCCGGTGAATATTTCAGCCGCAGTAAAGAATCAACGTTGGCGGATTTTGGTTCTTGACATCCTTTACGATCGGTTACGATGCCTAGAGTACGGAGACCTGTACGATTTCGTCAACTTAGTGAGTTCGATAGGGGCCGTATAGTGGGACTTCGAGAAACTGGACTTTCTTTTCGGGCAATTGCAGTTAGAGTGCAAAGAAGTGTAGACACTATAGTTAGGTGTTGTCAGGCATGGCTTCGAGAAGGCCGTACGCAAAGGGCAAGGGGCACTGGACGCCGCCGTAGGTCAACAGACCGTGAAGATCGCCGCCTAAGATTATTGGCCTTAAGGGACCGTTTCTCCACTACCAGGTCCATTGCAAATGAATGGTTTGCAGAACACGGAAGACCTATTGGCATGCGAAGTGTTTACCGACGAATGAGAAGTTTTGGCTTGTTTTCATACCGGCCACACTGGGTCCTCCCTTTAACTCGAGAACACCGGCGTAATCGCCTTGAGTGGTGCAGACAATGGTCACTCTGGGATCAGGAATGGAACAGTATTGTCTTTAGTGACGAGTCTCGATTTTGTTTAGGCATGCACGATGGTCGTGCCAGGGTTAGAAGGCGACGTGGTGAAAGGAGGAATCCACAGTTTTCTGTTGAAAGACATGTTCATCACACTGTTGGAGTTATGGTTTGGGGTGCTATAGCTTATGGTTCCAGGTCACCTTTAATCTTCATCAGAGGTAACATGAACGCGCAGCGTTATATCCACGAAGTTCTAGAACCCCATCTTTTAGCCTATCTTGACACCCTGGCAGATCCAACTTTCCAACAAAATTATGCCCGACCACATGTTGCAAGAGTCACAATAGACTTCTTTCAACATAATGATGTCACATTGTTACCATGGCCACCAAGATCTCCCGACTTATCCCCAATTGAGCACGTGTGGGATATGATGGGTAGGAGATTGCTCAATTTGCAACGTCCTCCTCAGACTCTAGAAGCACTTCGAGAGGAATTGCTGGTTGCCTGGAATGAGATACCACAGGAGGACATTGAACACCTGATCAGAAGCATGCCTAGGCGCGTTGTAGAATGCGTAGCACATCAGGGTGCATCCACACATTATTAAAGGTCAAAGGGCTTTAAAGCAGTGCAATCATTTTGAAATTTTTATCATTTACTTATTATGCTTCATTAAGTACTTATACAAAATTTTATTAAAATAAAACCATTTAAACTGGGTGTTCGAATTTATATGTCACTTAGTATATAATGTTATTAAAATTCGGTGTCGATGAAAAGGGAGAAAGAGAAAATCGATAAAAAACAAAAAAACAAAGTGAATATACAGACATCACATCTGTATGTTTTGTCTAGGAGTATTTGAGATCCAGAACTTAAGTTTTTTCTTGAACAGAAATTTCTGTCTGATCCTCCTAATATGCTTCGGCAAAGCATTAAAAGCTTTGGGACATAGGAACCTGTGATTCCTTAGGTCAACTGTTTCTTGAATTTTTGTGAGTTTTAATTTCACATTTAGTTGCCTTGCATTATGGCTAGCTGTTGGAAAAATAATTATCTTCTATCAAGTACTCCCATCTCTTTGAAAAGCCCATTAGATGGATACCGACTTAGGTTGCCAAGCATTATTTTAAGTATCCACTTCTGCATTGCTTCCAATTTATTGAGAAATGTACTTGATAGTCTTGTGACTCTCCAATGGTTTTATATTTTGGAAACTTTTCTGATGACTGGCAACGAAAGTGAACTTAAAAATATAGTGATCAGCTTCAGCAGGCTGTTGCAAGAAATAGCTGGCAACTTTGACAGCAGAAATTTCCTCAACTTTGTTTCGATAGTTACAATGAAGTAATAAATATTTTTTTGAATGTATTTGATACACAAATATCTTGGAAATATCTGTGGAGATCTACGTTGCAGTAAGTATTTACGAACGTCTGTAATCATTTTCTTATTGCGGCGGTTTTTAAGCTTACCTTAATAATGGCCGATAGTAAAATAAAGTAATGGCTTACGTAACAGATTCTTGAGATGGATGACCACGATTTTTCTGTTGCGCTCACTTTGCGAAGAGGCTTGTACAAAACATAGGCAATCGCCTGGTAGATTTACGATTAGTGTGCTCTCGTGGAAATTACAAGGCAAATGATACTTAAAATGCATTTTTGAATGAGAGTCCTTATGTTTGCCTCTATCTGGCTATTTCTGGTGATCTTGTAAGAAAACTATTGAGACAAAAAAAAGGAGCCAAGGTATGATATCGCTGCTATACTACTCTTTAAAAATGCCTCACTGCCTAACAAAGCTCACTTTTCATGGATTCACCTGAAGTAGATTATCTAACAGTTAAGGAATTCGAACGGTTATTAAACGTTTTATTCATGATAGCATGATTTTTGAAGTTTTTACGGCCATTACTGAATTAATGTGGCGTCAATCTGTAGGAACGTATATCAAACACATAAAATGTACCGCAAAAGTCACTTCACCTATAAACTAATTTATTTATTTAACCAACGGGTAAAACCCTTGCTACAAGTGTTGGTTTAAAGAATTACGTCGCAATGTTCTTAACAGCTAGATATACAGGGTGGCGCATCGAAAACGAAATAGACGCATTTACTGGCAGCTCAGTTTTTTTTTTGAAATACGCTCAGACCCGTGTATTTTGTTTTCGAGGGGGACACAGATTTGGCAAAAAATCACGTTAGCACGTGCAGCCCCCTAAGCGGGGGTGACACCACCCCCAAAATCTTAAATGGAAAGGGGGGTCGAGTGATACCTTATTTTAAAGGTCTTGAAAATGGCCCCCATGATTCTCCATGCAATAATAAAGATTTTGCTCAAAACCGCACATTTTGCAATATTTGAGGAGTAATTTGAAGGCACTCATTCACAATTCTTTGTCGCAGGTCTTCTAATGATGTTGGGTGAGTATCATAGATTTTGCTTTTTAAATGACCCCACACAAAGAAATACAAAGGTGATAAAGCTGGCGATCTTGGGGCCATTCAATGGCACCTCTTCTACCAATCCATCGATCTGGAAACGTCTGATCTAAATATTGTCGAACACGTAATGCGTAATGTTGTGGGGCACCATCCTGTTGGAACATCAACCTATTCGCAATGTACCGCCGATCGTTCTGATTTTCAATTATGGCTGTTAATGCAGGATCTATGGCGTCTTCCAGTAATTTCAAATACATTTCACCGGACTAATTTCCAAGTAAGAAAAAAGGAACAACTAAATGATGCCCAAAAATACCAGCCCAAACATTTAATTTTTTGTGGCTGCTGTGTATGAACCTCATGATAAATTCTGGGATTAGAATCGGACCAATATCGGCAGTTATGACGATTTACTACGCCATTTAAGAAAAAGGAACATTCGTCGGAAAAGCAAGTGTTGAATAGAAAATGTTCACCTTTATAATTCGTTCACTCATATCATCACAAAATTGTAATCGACGATCAAAATCGTCTTCATTAAGTTCTTCTACCAGGTGAATTTTATACGGATGAAAACTATGGCCTTTAGAATCCGTTGGACAGTACGTCGACTAACACCACACATAGTCTCCAATTTGCGGGTACTTAACGTAGGATCTACATAAACTTGCCCTAAAACCCCCACTTCTATTGCTTCGTTCCTTATGGGATTTTCAATGTTCAATGTTTCAAGAAATAACTTTTTTGCAACAAAAAAACGCTCCAATAGCTATTTTCAACAACAAAATGATGAACAAACCATGGGCGTAGTGAAGAAAAGCATTTACTTATTAAGTAAATTCTTTTAGTCAAATTTCTTCTGCAAGTAGTACAAACTAATCTGATGTACCTATTAAAGTATACTTTAAGCTTTAAATCACTAAATCTTCAAAACTACTGAACTGAAGCTCATGTATTTTACATCATTATAAAGGGAATTGAAAGACCTTTAAAATAAGGTATCACTCAACCCCCCTTTCCATTTAAGATTTTAGGGTTGGTGTCACCCCCGCCCAGGGGGCTGCACGTGTTAACGTGATTTTTTGCCAAACTTGTGTCCCCCTCGAAAATAAAATCTGAGCGTTTTTAAAAAAAAAAAACTGAGCTGCGAGTTAATGCGTCTGTTTTGTTTTCGATGCGCCACCCTGTATGACTATTACATAACCCAATAAGACGAGTTATGGGTTCATTCAAATCATAATTTGTCTCCTATCGTTCACATTAAGTGACAATGTGCAAGAAAAGTAAGTCAACTTCCAACCTGTGTCGCTCAGTATAATTATACAAATGAAACCTCTGTGGATACAGATTCTCAAAGTAGCTCTCGAGTCCTTGATCTGGTCTGTAGTTTATAAATATGTAAATTTGATGCTATAAAAATAAATAATATTAGAACGAGACTGATTAAATGTAATTTTGACAGATTTTGCAACACGTAAAAGTAAAACATACCAATGAGAAATAAGCCACTACACATTTTTATGAATCGGTTTGTCGTTTAGTTATAGCAATAATATAACCCAGTTAATTATATTGGACTATGGTTTCCTTGACTATTTCGGAACAAAATGCATACACGCAACATCTTCCAACAGCACAATAGTTTATACCGTCACTGGGTCTAGGTGCAGTTAACCACAATTCAAAATAAAGGCTGCAGAAACGTCATCTGTACATTCCATTACATTCTGCAGCGGATCGTCGCGTTAGAAGATAAATGCCCGCCATTGTTTAAAGATATAATGATATAAGACTTTTTATAGACACTTCTCTTGAGTGGCTTGCATCGCGGAAGCATACAATATATTGGCACACGTAAGGCCAATAAAATGATACTAAATCATATTCGATTCGATGAGCGAAAAGTCGTAAATTACTTTGTTAGGCTCCGTTAGATGAAGCAGGGAATTAAGGATACACCGACGTACAGGGTGCCCCACGTAGAACTGCAGCGACAAAATACTCAAGATGTTGACGAAAGACCGTTATGAAAATTTGTGGTAATATGTAAAAAAACGTAAAAAACGATAAAATGTCATCTTGCAGAATAGATAGTCTTTAGTGCGCAAATAGTTCATTCCACGTTTGCTCGCTATGGTCGTTGCGAGCGTCATGGAGAGCCATCTATGGAGCAATGACTCAACGACCCGACACGCTCAAGAATGCATTGTTGGTTGCAGGAAGTCAAGTAGTGTTCATCTCTGAAAAGACGTGGAGAAACAAGACGTGAGACCCAGGGATTACCACTGCTTGGGGACGCAACAATCTTGTACAGTTTAATGCTTTAAAAACTCAGTACTGTACCTTGGCGAATAAAAAGCGTCCTAGCGCTCATCCGGTTTCGATGGATGGTCGAGCTCAGCCTAAGAGCCGCTCATTTCGGCTGGTCGGAGTCCAGATCACCGAGGACTTGAACTGGAAACTGACTAGTACCTTTAATATTAGGGGCACCTGATTATAGCATTCCCCCGTATAAATAATATAAGATTATGACTTTGACCTCCTTAAGATTTCTTTTATTAAGAAGTTTAGTAGAAAGAGGGGCAGGCAAATGTTGCAAGCTAAAATACATCCACAGCAAAAGTGCCACCACAAGCTTCATGCTGTAAAAACGATGCGGCATCGCAAAGGAAACGTACCTTCAGAACTCTTATGATAACGTAGCTCTCAGTAACGCTCTTGTACTATTACGAAGCGACCCCAATAACTAATTTACATTTGAGCGTACGTACTGATGAGGAATGCCCTAGAGATAACCGCACTGCTCTGCATTATTATTGCTTTCCTGTTGAACATATACGTTGATGCATATAATACCATAAACATTCTAACTGTAACGCTGTTCTGTAGATCTTCTTTTTGCGCTAACAACCTTCACCTGCGTCAAGGCGGCGGTGCTTGGCCGACGCTGATCCGAGGAAGGCGAAGGCCGGACACCGAGCGACAGTCTAGCTGACGTTACAGATTCAACGCCGGGCAATCGCCTAGCATTTCTTATTATCTTCTCAGGATAATGGGAACTAAATAGATACTAAATTCTACGCCTGAACTGATATGCTTATATTAAAAGCGCAAAATGAGACTTTGTCGCTCGCGAAATACAATACCTGTTTTCAGCTATAACGCATTTTTCTAGTTAAAACTATTTTTACTAGGTGCATATGTTATTCATAACTAGACTTTGCTAGTTATGACTAGAGTTTACTGTTTATATGTACCTGAAGTATTAGAGAAACTTACTGGGGGGTTGAAAACATCGGTACTCTTCACTCGAACACTAATTGGTAGTTATTAAATCAATCAAAAATAGTAACACAGGCCCACAGAAGTGGTAGATGCTTGAGAAATAAATTCAAAATTAAAGATTTTTCTCTCTCTCATTTAAGAGGAACCTTGAAAGTGTTTTACTCTCTCAGGTATCATAAAAAACATATGTCCTGCTCCCCTTCCTCTCTTTTTCTCCATTCTAGCTTCTCTTTCTCACTCTAAATTACAAATTTCCATTTCTCTATCCACTATACTTCGCGATATTTTTTTTAATATCAAAATCTTATTGATTATCATCTTTTCATATACTAGCACACAATGTCTTACTAGTCATCTGCATTGTTATAGAATCTTATTTTGTTTTTTTCTTAAGGGGCAAGCTGATGTAGCCTTTTATTCTCTTAAGGCTTCTTGTTTGTAAACTATTATGTACTATTTATTGAGAATAATAAATATTATTGTTATTATTATTATTATTATTATTATTATTATACATCAGAATTGAATATTTTAGTATGTTTGATGCATGCGAATCTCTGAGCCCTCTGAAACTACATGACAGATAAATCATACAAGTTTTTAATCTACTTTGTCACTAGGTTGCAATTATTCAACATATTTTGATAATTATAACCGCTGTTTTACTGGAGGATGCACTTAAAGTATCAAACAGACAGGTGATTGGTTAATTATGCTTTTGCATATATATATATATGACTTTGAAGTTGAGTCATTAATTTTCAGATAATGATTGTAGAAGGAAGATAAACCAAAATATGTGTGTAAAAATAAAAAAAAAATTTTACCTTGTTTTATAAAGTATCCTCCCGACAAGTATTTCAGTGCGGACCTGAATTTGATCGTGAGGTCCCCTGTGAGGTCTTAAGTCACCTGATTCACGAGCCCGTTGTTCTACATTAACAAAGGCACGAGGTTGGTTGCACTCGATTGGGAAACCGATCAGCATAAACATGTGCCATTTTTTATTTCGTTTGAGCCACGCAACAGACACTATTCACACGCGACTGACACTGACTGTATGTATAACTGAACTGAATAAAAAATTGTAAAAACATCGTTCCAAATTCTTTCGCTTTTTTGTTTCCGATGCGATGAACCGATAAGGTGGATTATATCCGTTGTTGCCAAACACGAGCACATGATATTATTATTGAGACAGGGCGGTACTCAAACTTCCAAAGGGCTATAACTTTGTTACTTTAATTTTACCAGAAAAATGGTAAAGGAAAAAACATTTCTTTTGATCAGATCTACTCACTGTTAAAATAAATGACTCAACTTCGAAGTCACCCTGTATATATATATATATATATATTTAGGATCTTCAACATGCTTGAAAAAATCAGTGAAAATATAACAGAAAGCAACTATTCTATCAGAAACTGTCAATATTACGGATGATTCATCAGATAGTCAGAAAACTTTTACATGTTATTTTAAAATTACGTCTGAAGCCGCATAAAAGGCAAATGAAACAATTTTTTGATTGGGTCTGTATCTTGTATGAAGTACTGTACATCAATAATTTAATAGTTATTTATTATACAAGGGGAAAAAAGTACTAGATTTTAGCTTGAGGTTGTAGGTAAAAAACCGAAAGCTAAAATCTAGTATTTTTCCCGTGTATAATACACAGTTTTTTCTGTGACGGGGAAAACGACGATTTAATATTGAAAAATTATATTATTACAATATTTAGGTCAGAATCAATGTGAAATTTGTACTTTAGCGATAATTAGACCCGCGCTGCTAAGGAAACTTTTAAAGTAATCAAATAGCTGTCAATTTAATTTTGTTATTTGATTTAAAAATTGTGAACTTAGTGGTTGTTTAGAAGTTATTTTTAGTACTATAAAGTAAAAAATGTCTGATTCCGAGTTTTCTTTGACTCCACCGGAATCAGTATAAGAAGCCAAAGCAGCATCACAAAAATTATTGCCAGCTAAATCGCGGAAAATTTACGAATCCGCGTATTCAGTATACGGGAAAAAAGTACTAATTTTTTTCCCGGGAAAAAAAGTGACATTTTGTTACCTGTCAACAGAGATAGAATGTCAAACTTTTTTCCCGTCGCAGAAAAACAAATATATTTTTTCCGTTTCTGTGCATTTTTATTGCCAGATATAAGAATAATAATAATATTTATTCAGTCAATGTACAATGATAACAAACAACATGAGTAAATAATTATAAAATAAAAACAGGCCCAATAGAAGGCATTGCCTGTACATGGACCAATAATTTTGAGTTGCAACTGTAGAATGCAAATAACAAAAAAGGACAAAAATTAGCTACAGTAGATTATGTATTTACTTGATGTTCGTATTTATCAGTTTATGAATTTCAGTCCTAGATATAGAATGAACCTACTTTTTCAAATTTCTTTCGAAACAATTTCCAAAACGTAAATCTTTTAAGTCTTTAGGTATAATTTCATAAGATTTTGAGGAACTACTGTGCCACGAATTTTGTGCCTTAATGTTTAATTTTTAGGTCGATGTTTACAAATTTATGGTAGTGACCAGTCAGTGCCGTCATATAATATTGCAGTATCATCTCCAAAACCGGTTATTTTGCCAACACAATTAATTTGGAAAATATCATGTAGGTATATATTGAATAACAGTGGACCTAAGACAGTTCCTTGTGGGACACCACACTTAATATACATTTCTTTACTAAACGATCCTGAATTCTGCACAGATTGTGGGCGAATTGACAAATAATTTTCGATCAGTGGGTACGCGTTTCCTCTGAAACCAATTCTCTCCAATGCTTCTAATAATAATTTGTGATTAACTGTGTCGAAAGCTTTCTTTAAATCAACAAAAATGCAGATTGAAGGGATTTTGTTATCAATATTTTGATGTATTTGATTTACAATTTTAGTTATTGCGTCCGATGTAGCCTTTCCTTCTGTAAATCCATATTCATTTTCACTTATATATAGTTAGGAAGTTTCATATAATCGAAAATATTGGCATATAATAGTACAATTAGATCTTGGCATAAACTGTTGTGATATTTTAGATACACGATAAATAAAATGATGGAAGGATTCCACTGATCTTCCAAAGGTGTACACGATAATAGTTGAATATATTATGCGAAACATTTATGCCGAGGCACGTATTAATACTTATAATTATGCACACACGTGATCGACGCTACAGTAGTTCGGAGATTCGGATATGGCCAAAATTAAAATACTAAATTTTAAAAAAATTGCTTTTATACGTTTTCTAACGATTAAAATGGTATATTTAATACGGTGTAATCTTTGCAAAAAAATGATAATATTTATAATTGAGCTGAAATTTGAGCTTCAGATATTTTGAGGGTGGTTAATACCGAATTTTATATCGTTTTTTCAAAAATGGCGATTCTAATATGGAGGCTTTGCGTTTGCAAAAAATGTCTTGATCTTGCTAAAAATTAAGTTTCAAATATTTGTATTATTGAAAAATATAAATGACGAATATAGTATTTTGGCTATGTTTTCTGAAAATGTCAATTGCGTTCAAATTAAATCACGGTTTTGTATATTTTTAAGGTATAATTTATGTATTATTGTATAATGTCGCATAATTGCCAAAGTTGCGGTCAGCTGTAGACAAAATTGACATATTTCTCAAATGAGCATATGATAAATATACTATTCAAAATATAGCGTACTTTAATGGACCTTCTTTCAAATTCTTTTTAAATTCACTAAATTAAAATATTGTTGCGTCGATTGCAAGTAATTGAATACCATATCATAATAATTATACATACATTCGCCTACGCAATCCATTTTGTCACATCTAAATACATCTGATTATTTTGAAACAAAACTATTCAATTATACGAAAATTTTGATCACTAAACAAGAATCAACATTATCTCGAAATAAAGGCAATAATCAAATCTATCTGTTAAATATATCAATCAGGGCTATTTCTGCACAGTAGAAATAATTATTATGATAATTCGTACCATAATAACTGAATACCTAGGTATGTACTAACATCAAAATGAGATTAACAGAGGCACAATGATGATATTTCCGAAAGAGACAATTCTAATTCTTCTATTTTGGCGCAGAAAAAATGTTTCCTTGCAGCTGATATGCTCGTATTTGTACACCTAGTATTTGTAAGACGAGGGACTGATCTATTTTTTTATCCATTTTTACCGTAAATCGTTCCAGGAAGAGGGTCATCTAAATAAGAAACTTCTAGGCACTTCTAGGAACTTTATGATTTTTAAGATATCTGAAAATAATGTACTCCATTTTATTTCATCATTTTAACAGTATTTGCAAAAGTAAGAATTCATGATATTGTACAATATTATAATAATATTACTTATTATGATATTATACAAATAAGTTGTTGGCAAATAAGGTTTTGTACTTTATGCGCCGATTTGCGCCGCACTATGAGACTATACAGAATCTCAGCGAAAAATTATTCCCAAAAAACAATTATCCTAACAGTAACTGTCATGCTACCGAGCAATCCTCCGCATAGCCTGGAAACTTTTACTCGTAATTCGAAAATGACAGCTGAAACCGCATAACAGTTTCGCTGACGTACGTCGTCCGTCCGCGACCTTAAAACTCAAACGCTAATGCCTCTTCGTAACTGTTCAAACGGCCAAATGCGCGTAAAAATCCACCGTCTCAGCCAATCCGGGCTCGCTCCGATTGCAACGGACCAATAGCAAGCTTAGTCTAACCGGCACTGGGGTCCGCTATAAGAACGCCGTCTGGTAGCCGCAAGAAGTCTTTGTGCTATCCTGGTCGGCCTGGGAACAGCTTCGGACGTCGTTTGTTTTCTGTGTGGCGTGCGGATTGCATAGACTGCATCTAGTGTGCGGCGACGAGTAGTGCAAAGACGCTGGTCGGTGAGTTCAACGATCGATCGGAAAGGAAACTCTCTCGGCGGGCAAGGCTAGCTGCGATTACCTCTTGGTGCGATCTGCTGTCTGGTGGAAAACTGCTATTTGGGAAGGTAGGTGAAGTGCCGAGTGATTTTTTTTTGTGAACTGCGAAGTGCTGCGGATATTGGATTGTCCAACAGGGATGAAATGTACAGGTAAAATTCGCATTATATTTTTCTAGGCTACTTTTTTATAAGATACATCCTGAAAATTTGATTACGCATGAAAACTGGATCGCATACGGATTTGAGCGTCTGACTTCATCCATCTGTACGTTCTCAATAATCTCGAAGACAATGGCAATAAATATAGATATAAAATAAGCTCTCAATTTGCTTCCCAGTAATAATATTGACAAAATTTGCTTTTCCTGAGCTTGTAGTCAGTTTTGAAGATTTCTTAAACAATTAACTGACATTCTTTGTACTGTGAGCGTAATTAAAGCATCTAGTCTTGGATTTATAATATTGCAAAACTATATAGGTAACTATCTTCTGTGCTTGGTCTAATTTTTTTAGTGTTTCCACTATTTATATATCTTGCAAGGGATGCTTCTTATAAAAAAGTTGTATGTGAAAATATTTTGCAAGTTTTACTTGTCAACATTACATATCTGAAGAATATATTCAAATGTTTAGGATAAAGTAAGCTATAGGGGGACAAGATGATCGATCGAAGATGGGATATTATGAAACTGGTTCATTTTTAGCTAGTTTGTATTGCAAACTTTTCAATGATTAAATATATACAAAAAGCTATTTAGATGGATAAAGAGCTCTTTAGTTCAGTGCGTCTATAGAACTATATATACTTCTTATTACTTTATCGGGCATTAAGCAAGTGGACTGAAATATTTTAATAATAATAATATAAAGTCTACAGTGCAGATATTTGTATTAAGAAATGGTTCTCCATGAGTATGATTAATATGCTTTATGTGGAGAGCAACGTTTACTAACAAAAAAGCTGACATTAGATGGTTGATATTTGATAAATCGTTAACGCTGAAGCTCTATATTCTCAACAATGGTTGCTGATGTTTTAGCTGTATTAACTTACAATTACTATTTAGGTATTTGGTGACTCAACAATGAATGTAAAACGGCCAGTGAAATTTTGGTCGCATGAGCCTTATCTATACCCGGCTGAATAAATATACTTCCTAGATTAAGGGCCTGAACAAATAAGGGTTCAAAGTTAACTCAGACACACATTTCTCTGATTCCGTGGATAATAGAAGCATTTTGCAAATACGCGATACGACATCCAGGTACAACTGTAAAGTAATAAGCACATGCTCTACAACGTAGCCAAGTTTTCTGTAGACTGATCCGACAACCACTTACAATACTTGTAGCACATAAAGATAAGGTGAATCATGAGAACCATTTAAAAAGTTTTAAATATTTGTATCCAAATACTCAAAAAGAACTGCTGTTACAATAGGTAGAAAAAATGTCAAATGGATGTGGACTTCAACACCCTTTCCTCGATCTAGTAAATATACCTTTAGCAACATATTTGTTCTGCAAAAAAGCAATTCAGGGTCATAGGAAATTGTCATATTATTTTTCAGTATACTTCTTGCTAGATATGTTGCTCCCGTTCACTAACCAAGAACATAAGAGACTCTACTTGATTAGTAACAAATAATTTTGTGCGTCTTTGCAACGTAAGCGAAATACTTGCTCAAATGTAAATGTGTACTTTTTGATTTACGAGGTATATTATTCTCTAGTTTTCTTACTCTTTTTTACTATGAGCTAGTTAGAACTACCTAAGGTCTCTACGCGACGATGTTAAATATAACAGGTCTTCCGCGGCACTACACAGTGCGACACAGTTACTTCTAAAAATAACCAGCACCATCAGCAACCGAATATAATAACAATGCACTATGTCAGGCCGCCTTCTGCCGCGTGACATTGCAGCCTCGCGCATGGTGATGGCAAACTACCGGCAATTTATAAATCGGTAAGAATGTTCGGTAACTTATCGTAATATCGATAACATCAAGGAGGCCATAAAGACGTCCTACAATTTTAGGGATGATTGACGATACGGCCCTTAACCATATCAATTACCATTAGTCTTTGGTAGTAAATATGATGTGAAATAAAGTAGAACTTATGAGATAATTATTCGAATAATCAAGTACGAACGGTTAAACAAAACAATCTTGAAAAAACATAACTGAATAAAGGTTTTATTGAACACAGAAATTATAAATTAAATGAGCATTTAGGTTAAAAAAGATAATTGTCAGCGAAACTAGACAAACGCCTTTTTTTACAGTCAGATTCAAACTAGTTAAAACTGCCAAATGATGAAGATTCGTACATGTAAATTTTATTTATTTAGGGATTTTCATTTAGTTACTTAGGTTACGCTATAAATTCTTTCTTTGTGGCATTGTGGTGATGAAACCTGCAAAAGGTGCGTTTATCACCTTATAGTAAAAGCAGCAAAGTAAGGGACATTTTTATTCAACTGCCTAAAAAAGACGGTTATATTTTGCGAGTATGTTGATGTGTTTATATATATGGATAAAAATAATTATTTTTTATGGGTTACCGTCCTAACAGCTTGATGGATTTTGGCATATAAGGTATATGTTAGATCCTCCTTAACAGCGCGATCGACAACGGATATATTGGAATTTTATAAAATCAAAATAGTGGATATTGATTGAAATGCTTAAATTTGTAATTTTAATTTCTCGAGCTAGACCTTTAACAGCTTGATCGTTTTTTGCATTTGAAGTTTTGATAGGTCAACTAAAACTACATTCTCTTTAGTTGCTGGAGTCGAGTTTTTTGTTTTTCATATAAATGTACGTATTATCTTCTCATTCATTTATTGTTTACAGATTTAAATTTTATTGTTTGAACGAAAGACATAGAACAGTGACATCTTTGCGCTTATCATCCAAAATAGCAACTGGAATGATCAGACATCAGTTCCTAGGATATTACCGGATATAACCAAGCAGGTTTTATCCTGTTGGTAACATTTTCCAAACTTCTGCTAATAGTGTATTATCGTAACTTACATTACCGTAAAGAAAGATGGTGGTATTCTCAGTTATAGGATTAACAGATAGACAAACAGATGGAAACGAGTGACATGTCCTTTTATGATGAACGTCATAGATCATCCAAAAAACATTACGTGTCGTTTTCAAAAAATTTTGGCATTTTCGATACTTGCCGTGGGAAGTAAAACGTATAACATCGTACACCCGTGTTCGATTCTCAAAAAACGGTCATATTTTAAATGTCTTCCACCGACCGATTCTTCTTTAGTGCATTTTTATGGACGTACAAAGCTTATTAAAGAAATGCTATTTCTGTTTTCCTTGTCACAGTGTATACTGGCCTTTGCCATCTCTAGTCGAGTGTTGTGCTGTATGACAAGCAGCGTCGTTAAGAGGATGAGCACAAATTAAATGGACCATTGTGGTGCATCCGCTGCGCTGGCCGGAGCATTCCGGCAATGCCCATTCTTCGAATGAGCCACGCCGGAATAAAAACGATGAAATGTTTAGTCGGAGATCGAGAATAATTTATTACTATTTATACGGGGCTATTTCGTTGTAGGCAATGATACACACCTTTAATGCTTCATTTGATCATACTTTTAAAATTAGTATGTGAGAGTAGTACTTTTTTGATAATACATAGAACTTCAATAAATTCTAGCTGCTTTCAGAAAATACGATCATGAAACTAGAACTATCAGTTTAGAATGACATAACAACCTGTTGAAATATTTCCTCATTGCCGTTGGTATAAGTGAGTATAAATTAGAAACCAATATTGGATCAAAATCATCAAAAAATCAAATCACTCCTAAAACAATATTTTTATATTAGATCAAAATCATTAAAAAATCAAATCACTTCTAAAACAATATTTTTTTCAACACGCAATTACAAACAATTTTGTTTAATTACCTAGTTCATTATTTACATACTTAAGCCACCAGTTTCTCTAAAACTGTATCTTTCTTTTGGCGCATAGATGGCTCCTTCATAGTGTTGAAAGTGATAGGACAACATAAAGTTATTAGTTGTTTAAACGTACAAAATTTAGTTATTAATTTTAAACTGTTTTCTAAAGTTTATTTCCTATAAAACGAGCTTTTTATATTCTGGCCTTGTGAATATGAATATGTCTAAAAATTTTGTTCAGTGTGTCGGAAGTCGTAATTTATCATCAATACACAAACATTATCAGCCTTATACTCGTATACGAATTCTCATTTAATTATCGCACCACCTAGATAATCAACTTGAAATTTTAACATTTTTTCACTTCTTCGCATTGGATTTTTATAGTTCTTTTTAGTGTACAAATCGACTGATTATACATCAACAATTATTACAGTGAATTGGAAGATTTTTTCTTGTCTAGTATATGAGCCCTGTCTCAGTGAAGTTGGCCTACGTTTTGTATGAATTTTTTTCATATTAGCGGAAACGTATTAAAAACTATAATGTATTTCTGATAACATTCAATATTTTTATTTGATATAAGCCTAAAATTATACATATAAAATTTCGGTATTTGCGGAGATAAGCTGAAGAAACCAAATTTTCTCGCAATCGTTTTTATTTTTTCCTGTGTTAATTTGAAACGCGATTTCAAAATGAAGAGTACATTAACTTTCTCCTCTACAAGGTGGCATAATTAAAATTTCAATATGACGTTTCATCTCTTGTACTCAATCATCAAATTTATTTTTTCTTATAGACGCCATATTGAACATTTGCTCAGTTAAATAAAGTTTTTAATTTTGATTCCAAAAATGTATTATAGGCCAGACATTGACATGTCAAACCGAAGTTATCTATAAAAAACCAATATTGCGATAGTCGGCGACATTTTTATGTCCTATTATTATATTATATATTACCTAAACGAGCAACTTTACCAGCTTTGTATTTCTTACCGATTGAGAGATACCAATGGTGAGTCAAATTTAAAATACCCGGCATACTCGTACGTTCACATGGCAATGTTTGTTGTCAACATACCGCAGATTCAGTGCTTACTTTTCGCTATATTTACCTAGCAGTATCCACCATTTTGTCAAACCGACACATCCTCGTACATTCTTTTCGTTGAAAAGCATATTTGAGTAGCCAATTGTATTCTCGTACGGAAAGACAGAAACGCTATCTGTGTTGCGGTGTGAATCGCTCAGTTATTATTATGCAGGGACATATTAACTAAGACAAAGAAAAAGGAAGGGAGTTGATTCCGTGCCATGATTGTTGTGCTGTGTGTTGTCTATATTACGCACGTGGGTGCAATAGGTACATCTCGACGAAGGAGCTGGTTTATTATATCACTTACCAGTAGATAGCTCGTGGAGTTGTACAGTGTTGATACCAGGGTCAAAGGTACCACTACTGCTACTAAGACAAAGAAATGATAATAAATAGCTATTGATGGTACATTATATGAGCATTGTTGGGAATTACATCAGTTCCGTTATTAAGGGTTGTGCGACTATTACCTTCATCATCAGAGTTTGGCAAAATATTGGAAGGTGAACTAAATAATATAATAATTCCCAACAATAGCATCAATCCAAACAGTACAAGCACCAACCCGGACTCCAGACCTGGTTTTGCTGTCCTGCCTTATATCAAGGAACTGACCCCTAAGCTGATCAGATTGTGCAGTCCTTTGAACTTTCGAATTGCTTGCAAATCCGTCGTTTACTATAAACTGCATTTTTTCAAAAATGAAAGACAAAGTCCCGCTGCTTGGCTTAACCAACACAGTCTACTCCATCAATTGCAACAACTGCAACCAAATATACATAGGTCAGACCTCCAGATCTCTTAAAGGAAGGATTACATCACACAAAAGTGATCCTAGGCTTCATCCTGAAAGATGCGCTCTAGCATCTCATGTTAACACAACAGGGCATTCTATGAATTACACAAGTATCAAAGTTCTTGATAAAGAAAAACACCTTTCCAAACGTTTATTCCTGGAAATGTCCCACATTTTCATGAATAACAACTGTATCAACAAAAAGACAGATGTTTAACAACTGAGAGTCATCTACTCATATTTGCTAAACTGCGAAAAATTGGAGAACTTACATATCTCCCCAAATTTTGACTCTTCACAACCATAAATAGAATCTGTATCTTGGTCGATTCCACCAGTAAATTTCATTCCACTCAAATTCTAACAATTTTCTTCTCACGATTTAATAATAATTGTTAATTTAATTTCCCATTAATTAAAGTATAGCTTATTCAACTGCCTCTGGTCGGTTTAACAATTTCTTACATAATATTCTGAAAATCACATCATCTGAAGTGATTTGGCAACGTTGGCACACGCCCACAATTCGTTCCATCCTTCTACACAGACATTGACAACCTTGGGCCTTCTGTCAAAGGGTTCATCTCACTCATTATTCCATGACCACCATTTTGTGCAATCATCAAGTGGCTTCACGATGTAATGCTTTAATGTTTTTAAATAATTTTTAATCTGTTTTTAACTTGTTCTTGTCATATTTCATATAATTTTGACCATTGTACCATCTATCCAGCTCTCACCATGTTACTGGACGTTTCCCTCATCCTATACGTAAACAACAATTAGCAACATCCTCACATACTACTGTAAGTTGAATCAATTTAAATTCATTTTACACTAGTGTTGCTACTGTTATCATTGTAATTGCAGCTCCTGATGATGATGGCAAAGTCCATTGAAAGCTAGAGAGAATTAAAAAAGTATAAAGAGTCCTCTTTGCTTAAATTTTGTCAAAGTACCCAACAAAAGGCGGAAGCTTTAATTTTTTCACCTAACTGGTCTAGACGACAATGACCACGTCTCAAGTTATATATATATATATTTAGAAATTATTCATTTAGTACAATAGATTATTTGAGGCCTGCTGAGGCTTGTCCACAAAATTTTGAAAAAGAGGAGACATAAAATTACAACTTATCCGTCAAATTTTTACCACATATGCATTGTTACGAGAGAATCTGATTTCTAAAAAAAAATGTGATAAAATTACTACAGAAATTAAGTTATAAACCTGAGTTTCAATAATAAATTGAAAAATAAATATCTGTATTTTGCGTTCATCGTCGTGATATTAGAACTCGCATTAATAATTTATTGTAGCAAATGTTGTACCAAACAAATAACGAAAACAAAATACCAGGACTTTTTTTCATACTGATAAGCACGTGTAAATGAGGTTTAATCTGTATCGTGGGTGATCTGAATGAAGAACGTTCGAGTTTTGTGGTTAAATAAGAAAGTATTTTGAGAGTTTATGTTTTTAGTTATTTATTAATAAAAATGGCACATGTGTACACTAACGAAGAGTTAGTGGACATTGTTTTAGCGTACTTAGACGCAGGGCAAAATTCGCTAGCGGCTCTGCAGGGGTGGACCAATTGCATGGCCTCCACGGTCCCCCGATCTAAGTCCTCTGGACTTTTCATGGGGATACTTGAAAAACGAGGTATACCGTTCTCCAGTTCAGAATATTGAAGAATTACGTGACCGAATCACAGTGGCTGCCGATAATTTGAGCTTTCAGGCACGGCAGGAAGTTTGCATTGCAGTCAATGGAAACAATTTTGAACAGCTTTTATAAGTAAGTGAACTGTTACACTGTAGCAGCTCATTATCTCGATTTCTGTAGGACTTTTATTACATTCTCTTTTTCTGAGAAATCAACTTCTTTCATAACAGTGCATATGTGGTTAAAATTTTTCGGATAAGTTTGGAAACACCCTATATAACGCCAATACAAAGACATTTTCCAAGAACTTTTATATTTAGAATTGCGCTAGATGAGACTCAAATTGTAGCTGATCGTTTTCAGTACCTATGAGAAGTTCTGGTTTGTCTCCAACGTTTTGCATTTTTCAATATTGCGTCAGGTAGGAAATTTTGTTAACAAACCTTAAGTTGAGATTCGTTGCTCAAAAAACAAGTGGAATTAAATAGCTGACTGAACATGACTATCCTATTTTTCATGAAAGGGTACGTATTTTTATCTGTTTTCTCAAAAAATACAAATTTAGTGAGAAGTTTCCGTAACTGTCAAAGTAGCGGCTTAAAACTAATTGACTACTGGCTAGATTATTGTGGATCAAAGCAAATTGCAAACTTATTCCTCTCACCTATTACGAATTTGTTAGTCACAAGCAAACTTCCAATCCTCTCCCAAAGCTTCGGTGCTATACTATAAGTCGTCTAACGACGTTCTAGTTCTAATCTGTCCAACAAAGAAGAGTATTGACAATAGCGCAAAAGTCAGTATACACAATAAACGTAGTATGGTAACCAAGCTACTGCGAAATATCTAATCATACGAATAACGTATATACATATTTTCAACATAATAGTTCAACTATTATACTCCGCAGCGTCACTAATTACACAGCTAATCGCAGAGCTAATAGTCAATCAGAAACCATATAGTTACCACAAAGAGAATCTTCCATATGAGAATTATCTGGTCTCTACATACAAAAAGACCAGACAGCTATGTGGTCAATATCCTCTCGTAATATGTAACAAAAAGTTAATTATATAACTCCATACCATACTCGACCGTGTGCGATGTTCTAAAAGGAAAAAATCATTACGTCAATACACTACCATCTCTAGAAGGAAACATTGTGAAGGCTGGCTATGAACAGTTAGACCGGGATGCCTTCCTTCATTGGTATTCTTTAAGCGGTTGTCAGCAACAAATTTAAAATTGATTTAGTGGTTTTCGGAATGGCATTTTGATATGGAAGTTATGAAAGTATGCATATGATTTAAGTAGTGTCATTTGGATGAAATATCGAGGCATTTTTATGGACTTCCTCATTCCGTATATTAAACAAACAAGATGGAGCTCGTGAAGACAAATTGGAAAATCTATAGGAACTGTTATGTTAGAGTGTTGAGAGTAATTTGGAAAACATTAATTTTGTAACTTCAAACAATTTGGCCGACCGATAAAGATCTATTAATAGACGACAAAAAATCAATCTATTACATTTTTTATCCAAGCAAAACGATGAAATGGTTTTTCATATGAAATGCTCCTAATCGTTTACTTAGGTGAACTAGCAGCGTACCCAATAGTACCATGGGAAAGTAGACAATCTATAGCCCCGTAGGGTATTATGCATCTTGAAAATGGACATCATATTCAGTGATAATTTTCTCACATAGCAAATATGATGATTTTATATTTGCATTTTAGCAGGTAATAACTATAGGAAAAGCTGAAACGTTATTAATGCTGGAAAAATAAAAAAAAAATGACGTAAAATCAATTAATCACAATAATCAGCAGCTGGACGCTCCCACTGATATAGCCTGTGTTTTTAATAAATATTTTGTTGATATAGGTTAGCAAATAACAAGTCAGATTGATCAAAACTCAATTCTTGATATATCAGATCTTCATGTCGTCAACATATCTCACTCTATGTTTCTAACTCCAGTGGATAACATAGAGTTACAGCAAATAGTTTGAAAAATAATACCGTACCCGGAAAAGATGGCTTACACACTAAAGCTATCAAGATGATCATGAAGTATATCATTCACCCTATAACTCACATCATCAACCTCTGTTTCAAATCTTCAGTAATTCCTCGCCAATTTAAAGAAAGCATAGTGACACCAATATTTAAATCTGGAAGTAAAGGCAATATGTTCAATTATAGACCTATTTCAGTTATCAATGTATTTGGGAAGATTTTTGAGGAGTGTTTGAATAGCAGACTATGTTCTTTTCTTGAGAAATATGACATAATATCGAACTGTCAATTTGGGTTCCGCAAAAACTGCAATACAGAGCAATCTCTACAAGAACTTACAGGACAAGTGCTTGAAAATTTCCAAGATGGAAATAAGACTGTTGCAGTTTTACCGGATCTTCAAAAGGCTTTCGATTCAGTATCTCATACAATTTTATTAAAGAAACTAGAAAATGTTGGAGTGCGTTCTGAGCTTATTTGAGAACTATTTGGCTGATCCATTACAACAAGTTAAGGTAGGGTCAGATTTAAGCAGCATTCAAAAGATCAAAATAGGTATACCTCAAGGAACGGTTTTGGAACCAACACTGTTCCTCATATACATAAATGAACTACTTCAATGCAATTTCAACTGTAAAATGATATCATATGTAGACGATACTGTTTTAGTTTGCACTGGTCGTTCATGGGATGACGCAATACGGAATGCCGAGTTGTCATTAAATGAAGTCAAATGCTGGTTGGATAACAATTTACTTAAACTTAATATCTCTGAAACTAAGTATGTGATGTTTTCTCCAACCAAAGCAGGCATGCCATTACACCACCGAACATTAATTATAAATGATAGTGCTGACACTGTCAAAAGAGATGAAGTTATTAGATACTTAGGAATCATTGTTGACAGTAATTTAAAATGGCAGAGTCATGCCGATCTTTTGGCATCGAAATTAAGGAAAATTATAAATTTTTCATTCTTAGGAATATTTTAAGCAGAAAGAGTCTTCTCTCAATATATAACTCGTTTGTGGGGTCTCTACTAACTTACGGGATAAGTATATGGGGAGCCGCATACACTAGTACTTCAAAAATATTACAAACCACGCAAAATTATATTGTCAGGACTATTTTTCGTATCCCATGTAGGTCAAGTTGCAGATTCGTTTACATTGAAAATGATCTTTTAAATGTTAGAAGTTTATATATTTTTGCTGCTCTGAAATTTGTTCACTCCAGAAACAATGTTCCAACCAGCCACGCTTACGAAACAAGAACTAAAATAAATATAAGTTACACTTATACCAGAGTGAATAAATCTGTTTGCCAAAAATGCATAAAATTTGATGGTATTAGGTTGTACCGGGTGCGCCAGAGAAACTTACTTATTTGAAAAAATTCCCTCGCGGTGAGCTGGGCGGGTAGAGGGGCGAGAGGCGGCGCATCTGGAGGGGGAAGTTCCCAAGTTTATTTCTCGCTCCAGTCAGTTGCCATCATGCTCTGGTCTAGAGAACAGCGGGCCTTCGCAGTCGAGAGCTTCTTTTCTAACGGTCGCTCAGTTGTTGCTACGCAACGTGCCTTCCGCGCTCGCTTTGAAATTCCTCCTCACAGACTCGTTCCTGGCCGTAATTCGATTCTGTCGTGGGTTGACTCATTTCGGGAGTGTGGAAGTGTCGCTAAACCCAGAAATGGACTTCAACGGACCATCAGAACTCCGGAAAATGTCGAAAGAGTGAGGCAGTCAGTTGTGCGTTCTCCCCGGCGTTCGGCTCGCAAACACGCAGCTGCTATGGGAATTTCTGACACTACTGTTCGACGAATTCTCCATGAAGACCTCCATTTTCATCCCTATAAATTGGCTGTTGTTCAAGAATTAACTGAAAGCGATTTTGTTGCCCGTCAAAATGCATGTGAAATGCTGGTTGACAACCTGCCTGAAGACGCGGTCGTTTTTTTCAGTGACGAGGCTCACTTCCACATTTCCGGCTGCGTCAACAAGCAAAACATGCGTTATTGGTCTGGTGTGAATCCACGTGAGCTTCACCAGAAGCCACTTAACTGTGAGCGAGTTACAGTCTGGTGTGCGATGTCGGTAATGGGAATAATTGGTCCTTATTTTTTGAAGAAAACGGACGCGCAGTTACCGTGAATGGAGCTCGTTACAGGAACATGATCGAGGAATTTTTTCTTCCGAGACTCGAAGAAATGAACGTTAGGAACGTGTGGTTTCAGCAAGATGAAGCCACAGCACACACCGCACGAGACTCGATGAATTTGTTGCGACAACATTTCCCCGACCGCCTCATCTCTCTCAGAGGCGATCTCCAATGGCCGGCACGATCTCCAGATTTGACTCCCTGCGATTTCTTTTTATGGGGTTATTTGAAATCTCTGGTTTATGTCGATCGACCACGGACCATAGCACACCTCAAGAACAACATTCGCGACGCCATTGCCAACATACCGATTGATATGCTGCAAAGAGTGGATACGAATTTCAAAAATCGACTTCATCAGTGTATGCGCAATGGAGGTCGCCATTTATCCGATGTCATTTTCAAGACTACATGAAAAAAAAATTGGGATATTGTATTCTCGAATAAAAAAAAAATAAAACAATAATTGAAGTAATTTTGTTTTTATTGACCTTTCAAATAAGTAAGTTTCTCTGGCGCACCCTGTATTATAAATTACCCCTAGAATATAAAATCCTCTCGACTTATACTTTCAAAATAAGAATTAAGAAGTCGACATGCTTGCATCGATTGTACCTTGACTCAAACCAGTCATTTCTTTTCTATCTAATGTTTTTATTTCTTTTTTTATATACATTTGCTCATAATACACTTTATGACCATTAGCCATGCATTGACTTTGTATATTGTGTGACACACACAAGCTTATAGCTTAGGCGTCTATTCTTTTGTAGTAAATAATTCTGTTTGATATGGTGGTATGTTTATAGTTTTGATATTATATGAATTATTATTATTAAAATTATAATAATGATAAAAAATATATAAATTTTTACACACAATGATCCAGATGTGGTCTTGCTACTCTGTTACTCAACCACACATTTTCTAACCTGCAACCAACAAAGCACGATGGGGAACTGACTTGCAGCTTGTAGCATGATCATTGAGCGTGTCGTGTCGTTAAGTCATTCCTCCATAGATGGACGCTTTTGATGACGTTTTATAGATTTCTTACGTAATAGCCCTGCTGGGCTTACTATAGTCAGTCCTGGCATATTACTAATGGCAGAGGCAACTACAGATGTATTGGTCTCTCAGAATCTATATGTGCTTCTTGGTCTATCAATAGATTCTGAACATGCCAAATCAAGAGCACAGAACCTATTACCCACAGAGCATCTGCACATGTACTTGGCCATCTGGTTTATCGCTTGGTCTATCTTTATAGCCACTGGTCGCCTATTCATACAATAGATCCTCGAAACGCTATGAAAATATAACATTGTTATTATTGTTAAGTAAAAAAAAATTCTAGTATTAGGTCTTCTGGTGTTGGTATGGTAACCACACTAAGGACAAAGGATTCTTGGCCTAGCCACTGGTCGCTTAGCCATACAATATATTCTGAAGATGCCCAATCAGGAGCACAGAATCTATTACCGACGGCATCTACATATACATTTGGCCTCCATGTGCATCGTATGCCAATCACAAACCGAGTACAAAGGGTTCAGAGACAATCTGAGACTATCTGCGTGCAATCGCTGTGATTTGCATAGTCATTCGCTTGAAGCTGCCGGTGGTCATTTTTACTGGACACAGCTAACTGAGAATGCCTTATCGCTGAATACAACCGAAGAAATTAACAGTAGAGAAATCGCTAGTACAGTAACTGTAGAGATTTTGAGGTTGAAAAATTGCTGAAGAGGTTAGATAGATAGATAGATAGATGGATCTTTATTTCCAACAGGTACAATCACCCACTTACAGGAAATAGTTCAAAAAGAAAACAAGAGCAACACATAATCCTAGTATATAAAGAAACACAAGCAAATTAATAATACAGCTAGTTCAAAAAGCCAAAATATTAAAAAAAAAGAATAACTCTAACCGCAAAAAGGTCATTACATGCCATGGGAAATGGCCAGATAAGTCATTTCTAGATGAAGTATTCACATCACAATATTTACCTAAAGAATTGAAGTTCTAACACATAACCGTTTGGTGCCGCAAATTGCGCACAGGTACATGAAAGTTAAGCTTACTTAATAGGGTTGTCCAATAGGGACGCAGAAAAGTAAACGTCAATTTGACGTAGACGCCATCTTTGTTTTCTGTCACCGACATGTCATTTTGTTAGCTGAATGTTTACCATTGATCGCTATGGAGTCGTATTCGATTGAAGACCGCATTAAAGTTATTCAAGAGCACTACAAAAATGGTACAAAAATAAAAAACACGTTTCGCGCGCTTCGTGAACATTTCGGTCGCAACAACCGCCCAAACGAAACAACCATCGGTCGTCTGGTGCGTAAATTCGAGGCAACAGGTTCTGTGGCAAATCTGCCAGGCTCTGACCGGCCAAGGAGCGTTCGCACACCGGAAAATATTGCTGTTGTGAAGGAGAGTGTGAGAGACGATCCGAAACAATCAACAACGCGTCGATCCCAAGAATTGGGCATTTCGAGAACCAGTTTGCTCCGCATTCTCCACAAGGATTTGAATGTACACGCCTACAAGATCCAATTGACGCAAGAGCTGCGTCGGGCCGACTATTTTTTGCGTCGAACGTTCTCAGATTGGCTCCTTGAACATCGCCAAATTGATGCCAATTTTTCATCAAAAATCATGTTCAGCGACGAAGCGCATTTCACTTTGAATGGGACGGTAAACAAGCAAAACTGCCGCATCTGGGCGAACGAAAATCCCCGTGAGTATCAAGAGCAGCCGATGCATCCTCAAAAAGTGACTGTGGTGTGAATTGTGGTCAAAAGGCATCATCGGGCCTTACTTTTTCAAAAATGCGGCCGGGGACGCCGTTACCGTCAATTCTGAGCGATATCACGTGATGATAGAGGACTATCTTTTGCCGCAACTTGAAGGAATGGATATGGACGATGTTTATTTCCAACAAGATGGTGCAACATGCCACACAACCAACGTCAATATCCATCGATTGCAGTCCTTCTTCGGTGATCGTGTGATTTCGCACAGAGGAAATGTGCCATGGCCACCAAGATCGTGCGATTTGACTCCCTTGGACTTCTTTTTATGGGGATATTTGAAAAGCAAAGTCTACGTCAACCAACCAGCCATCCTCCAAGAACTCAAAAACAATATCATTGCCGAGATAAATGCCATAGAACCGACCGTGTTGCAAAATGTCATTGAAAATTTCGACCATCGCGTCGACGTCTGTAAATCCAGTCGTGGTGAACATTTGAGCGATATTATTTTTCATACATAAATGGTATAAATGAACCTTCAAAATAAAGTACCCAACTTGATTTGAATATCAATCTTTCTTGTTTTAATATTTTGGACAACCCCATATATTCACATATGACACCATTGTGCAAAACATCATAAAGAAAATTTAAACTACTTATAACTCTCCTACTATTTAGCGACAGATAGTCAAATGTATTCATGAGTACAGAATAATCACATCCTCTCTCCGGATATTCGCCTGTCCACTTGAAATGCAGAAATTTCAAAA
The DNA here is from genome assembly GCA_963669975.1 of Acanthoscelides obtectus. Classification (NCBI taxonomy): domain Eukaryota; kingdom Metazoa; phylum Arthropoda; class Insecta; order Coleoptera; family Chrysomelidae; genus Acanthoscelides; species Acanthoscelides obtectus. The sequence continues at coordinate 19,519,688 of CAVLJG010000007.1, read as the reverse complement.
ACATTCTTTGTATTCGCTCAATACGGCTTATATGAACCGAGTAGATGGGATACCAAATTAAAGAACAACTTTCCAATTTAGATCGAACGTACGAAGAATAAAGAAGTTTCAAAACATGTAAATTGGAAAATTGTCTACTGTTTCAGATGATGAAGCCCAACATTCGGTTGGCTGATGTTGTGATATCATTTATATGATCACAAAATGACAAATTGCTATCAAAGAGAACACCGATATCATTAATTTGATAGCACCTATTCAACTCATCCTCGCTTATTTTGTAGGACCATGTTATTGGTTCTTTCTTTCTGGTGTACGTAAATATGAAGCATTTATCTACATTAACTTCAAAATGATTAGCATTACACCAATCCAAGACAAGGTCAATGTTGCCTTGTAAAATTTGGCAGTCCGAATTTGAGCTTATGTTATGAAAAATTTTGAGGTCATCCGCATAAAGCAACTTTTCGCATGTAATCATCATAGCTAGGTCGTTTATATACGTAGTCGTGCCATAAGTTCTGTCCCATGATAATCTCATGATAAAAATGAAACAAGATAAGATATATTTATATGAAAGATATTATTTATTCGACAACATTTTTAGAATTCATAATCAAACAGTTTTATTCAAAATGTCCCCCCTTGGCCTTCACACACTGCTTCAATCTCGCGGGCCACTCATCTATCACTGCACGCACAGCTTCCAAAGGAATAGCTGCCGCTGATCGGATCAAATCCGCTTTCAGGGACTCGATATTACGGTGGGCTTTGGAGCAGGCCAACTGCTCTAGCAGGTCCCACAACTTGTAGTCTAAAGGATTGAGGTCCGGACTCCCTGAGGGCCAATCTTCCGCAGCAATGAACTCTGGCACATTGCTTTCCAGCCAGCGCTGCGTACTCTTAGCCTTATGAGCGGGGGCGGAATCCTGCTGGTTGACCCAGTGTTGGTTGGCAAACAATGTACCACTTAAAGGCTTGACGATAGGATCCAGTATGTCGCTCTGATAGTTTGCCGCTTTTGTTTTCACGCCCTGTTTACAGAAATGGAGCTGAGTGACCCCTTCGTAGGACACCCCCCACCAAACCATGACTGACGCAGGGTGGTGGCCTCTCTCAACTCTCGGAATGATCTCCGAAGCTTCCTGTGAACTCCTTGCATACACTTTGTCATTTTGTCGGTTGAATTTTTCTTCTATGGTGAAGATTTTCTCATCCGTGAACAAAATCTTTCGGAATCCCCCAGCTGCGTACCTCTCCAAGAGCTTCTTGGATCTTGTCGCCCTGATGTGTCGCAAGGTGGCCGTAAGTCGCTGGCCCGTACGTCTCCGGTAAGCCCCTAGCCCTAGGTCTTGTTTAATGATGCGCGACATCGTCCGGACAGGAATCTTCATTTCCCTGGATAGGATCTTCTGCTTCCGGAGTGGATTCCTTTGAATCCTGGCTTTTACGGCTTTGATGGCTGCTGGAGTCCTTACTTGACGAGGTCTTCCGCTTCTTGGCCTGTCATCAACAGAGGACGTCTCATTGTACCGCTGAATGGTCCTAGACACAAATTTACGCGATATTTGAAGGCCGCGTAAGAGTTCAAAAATCTGACTAGCACTGTGATTACACTTATGTAAAGCTATCACTGCAATACGGTTCTCTGCCTTGCCCCACTCCATCGTTATGCTTCGAGAGATCAATACAAACTGAGGTATATGTAATTACCCGAAAAGCGCTTAATCAACTGACACCACAATGTAAACAATCGGACAAGTATTAACAGGTCTACACTTGTTTGAAAACGAGGGACAGAACTTATGGCATGACACGTATAACAAAAACAATAGCGGTCCTAAATTCGATCCTTGAGGAATCCCAGATGTTGGCGAGAAAATATCAGAGCAGTTCCCTTCAGGTTGCTAACAAAGAAGCTAAAAATGAATAAAGTTAAAATATACTGATTAGAAACGTACGTTTTTCCCTTTTCGTTTTTATTTAAAAAAAATTGAAATCAATTTAAATAGATACCAATTTTTATATTTATAGTAAATTTTATTGTGAGTTGGTAGTGAACAGCGTTGGTGAAGAAAAACATGAATATGACAAAAACCAATCAAAATGTCACACAATTTGAGGTGATCCAAAATGCAATTTGGGTGAAAAGGTAATAACGAATTTTCGAGACATATCACTTTGCCGGGGTTGGTTTCTAATCACATCACATGGACCTTTGTCATTCAACCAACCAGGACACGGTTACCATTTGTGAACAAAACGGCAAATTTGTAGTTAACTACAGATATTCTCTGTAAAATCTCATCCTCCCAAAATTTTTTGAGAATTAACTTTGACGCACTTTTGGCTCTCTTTGATCCATAATTTTATCCGTGACTACCGCCCTAAATATCTGCAATTACCGTACTATTAACCTTCCATGGCCAACTGAAGATACCTTATCTCCAGGGACAACTGAAGAAATTAACAGTGGAAAAAAGCACCGGGTGGAATTCTATTGCGAAATTGAGCCATTAAGAGATTGCGAGATAACGTTTGACAGGACAGTTCGGCTTCTTTCTTTTTTTTTATAATGGAATTAGCGAGCGCTTTTATTATTGATAATTGCTGGAAGGATGACTGGATTAACGGAGTGAGTGATTTACTGAGAATTATGACGGTACAATATCGTCGGTGTTCTCACAGGTCTTACAATGGTAACGCTAGAGGATGGACTCAATGTTTAATATAACTGATCAGGCTAATTACGCTGGGTTCATTAAACGGAACAACTGAAATAAATTGTTTGTAGCAACATTGCATGTAACAGGGTGGACCACAAGGACGCATGTATAATACAAAATAAAATAATTTGACAAGTTCCACATAGGCGTCATAGAGATATGGACCCCCATTCTTAAAAACGAGGGATTAGAATCACTGATGAGAGAAAGTGGGCGTGGTTCTTTAGCCATTTGGAGAGCTTATTACTAAACACATCTAGAATAGAGTAGAATAGAAAAGTGAAGAGGTCTTTCTATCGCACAACGGTCTATAACAGTGGAAAGCTAACAGAAAATACATTTTCCACAGAATATATACGAATTTCAGTACAATACAGTTTTTCGCTGATTTAAAATCTGTTTGTCACTATGAGGGTATTTGAAAGTCACTTCGAGGTCAGATCAAGGACATTTTCAAATGAAGTCGGGCAGTTCATCCCAACCATACGTCATTTAGATTTTTCTGTCCAAATTAGAGGTTAAATAGTCACCATAAGGGCATCTGGAAGTCATTTCAAGGTCACATCAAGTGCAAAAGTCCAGACGCGTGTGATATAGGTTCTCGCAGTCAAATCAGATGCTTTGACCCTAGGAAGGTATTTGAAGGTAATTTTAATGCCACTCAAATGACAAAATGTTGAATAACTGTTTCGACCACATTCCATAATATTACATATGATTCTATTCTATCAGACAAGCGAAAAAGCTTTGTAGTTCAGTGGCCGCGGAGAAAAAGGCCATTCAGAGAATCCTGAGCGTTTTTGAAAGTATCTTTAGGGTTGAAATATTGCTGGTGGTGGTGGGGGGTGGTACATCTCATTTGTTTATATTATTATATCTATACGGCTCCAGCTCCGGTAATTCTACCCATCTATTATACCTACACATATTTCACACATCATTTGTCGATAAAACAATGTTAGATAAATGTTTCTGATATGCGTCTTTTTCTGCTATCCGGGCTCAGCGCCCAACGTAACGATCTGCTTTATTGTTCTGCTAGTACTGTGGCTGTGCTTCGTTGGGCGCTGCCGCGTTTGGTGATACGGTAAGGGACAACGTTGCCAGATGAACGGTAACTACCGGTAGGACAGGGACTAATTGTATGGGCCTGTTTACTTGTTCATAACTAACTTTTTTCTCGTAGAATAACTTGTGCGGAACCTGATTCTTTAAGAATGGATGACGGCGTTGCGTGAGAAGTGCAGAGTCAACCTGCTAGACGCCATTTTCTAGTAGTATTAATTAAGCATGACGAAATTTAATGGATTTCAATCGTATAACTACGAGCCCCTTCCCACTTCAGTTGGCCCACTTCAAGATTTGCACCAAAATATGCCTTTATAAACTAAACATGACGAAATTATTTACTTCTAAAACAATTTATTTTCTCAATAACATTTTAGATACAATCTAGTCGTAAAAAATAAATATTTGAAATCACTTAGACCTATAACTAATAGAACATCTGAACAAATAAACAATGTGCGGATAAATGCGCGAAGTTAACAAAGCAACAATTGAAAGATTACCATTGGGTAACATCACCTTTATTTTTTATTACGGCTGAAATTCTTTGGGGCATAGTGTTAACCAAGTTTTGGCAAAAATTTGGTGTAAAACAATCCCATATTTCTTGAAGCTTTTGTCTCAATTCGGTGATTGTACGAGCAGGATGTTGTCGTAGAACCTTTTTCATCTCATGCCACAAACTTGCAATAGGTGACAGATCTGGACTGCTAGAAACCCATTTCAAAAGTGGTATATTATTTAGTTCCATCCATTTTATACCTTTTTTGAGGTATGGCACGCTGCACCATCTTGCTGAAACACAAAATCTTGGCCGGATGTCAAACATTCTTCCAATACTGGTAAAAGCGATTATTCTAAAATTGCCGAATATTTGTTTGTATCCACATTTCCATCAATAAAAAAAAGTTTTCCTACTCATATTGATGACATACTGCCCCAGACCATAATGGATGCTGAAAATTTTACTTTTCTCTTCAGACAGTCAACATGGAATGCTTCATTTTTTTGCGAATAACTCTACTGCGACTGTCACCAACACAAACTTCGAATCGGGTCTCATCACTCCATTGTATTGCACACCATTGTTGAGGTGTCCATTATCTATGTTCTTTAGCCCATCTAAGCCGATTTTTCTTTTGCAGTGGAGTTAATAGTAGCTTTTCTTTGGCCTATAAACAAGTTGTACAACTTTAGGGTTTTTACTTCACTTTTTTTATAAGAAAACTTACATTGCAAGTGCTAGATCCCAGTTTTTTATTTGGAAATAATTGGCACGCCTGTTTTTCACGATTATTCTTCTTAATGCTTTTCGATCGGCATTTGTGATATTACTTTTTTTCACATATCGTGGCTTAATATTAACTGAACCAGTTACGTTATATCTTCTAACAATATTTCTCACACTGTACCGCGATAAGTCTAACAAAGTTGCAATTTCTGAGTTTGACTTCCCAGAATTAAAAAATGTAATTATCAGTAACCGAATTTTCTCACTAATAACCTTTCCTCTACCCATTTTGAAAACCTTAACTACCCAAAACTATTTTAAACGTATTCTGACAGCTGTGATTAATAAATACAATGGCTTTTATTTTTCACAGCCACCTAAGCTTTATAGACTTATTTTGCATTAGAATGAAGATAGGTAGATATGCTGTAATTGCAACATGTGTTATTTTTATGCTGCAAATTTAATTAGGGAGTGATAAAGTTGGTGTTTTCTACTATATATTATCAAAATATTCATTGTTAATATTTTAAACCTATAACACCCTGCTACATTTTTATTATTTGTATTTGATAAGAAAAAACTAAGATTTCAATAGTTGGGCCAACTGAAGTGGGAAGTGGCTCGTATATAGCTAGCGCTTGTTTTTACGTTACACTAGTTACTGAAAGTTGGTAGCACGTCACTTTTATTGCATTGGTGTCAAGCATCTGTAAAACAACCACTTTCAACCAATTGCTCATTAATTATGTCTTCAATTTCGAGACAAACAACTCTAGGATGCATGTATTTAATTCCTTGCAGTTCGTTTTTTTCTTCAGTAGGTGCATTCTTTAGATGATACATATAATTGACCTGCATCGAATTCGTGAAATGGGCTAATTATACGACTAATAAGCATTTCTAGTTAAACGCTATTTATGTTCCGTTACTATTGCGAACTTACAGTAACTTTTTCTTCGAAATACAGTTAAGCTTTAATGTCATATATATACAACTCAAATATCTTTCTTCAACGAAAACGTTTTTAAAAAGATTTATTTTTGAGAAAGACCAAATACAATGATGTTAATTGAATGAGTTCTGAATCGAGACTGACTGCAAAGTTCATTATACAAACCAAAGTAAAGAACAAATGAAATACAATACTGTAACTGATAAGAAAGGCGCGTGGAGGCAAAAGTCCTTGTTCAGCATATTCTTCTCTGTAGACTGGTACATAACTCCTCCACCCCTAGAATGAAGCTTCCCCTGGAAGGTGAATTTCTTTCTTCTTATATCTTGAACTGGAATCTTCTCTTCTAGTGCGTTTTGTGGGACTTGGACCTTCTTCTTTCATCTCGGCTAATTCAATGTCGATTTCTAACTTGGATGCTTTCTTGTTTCTCCATCTTCTATATAAAATTATGCAGCAGATGCTTGAAAATACGAGATATAGTAATATGGTCCAAATACTGGGTTTTCCAAAATTTTCTATGGAATTTTCTTCTAAAATTGGTAACATTCGATTAACTTGTAATTCTGGTAAATTTAACGTTTTCAGAGTAATTTGTGTCTCTGGGATATTTTGTTTCATAAAATGGAAATCCATTTTGTCAGCTACGAGGGGCTTTCCATGGGTTTTGTCTTGAAAGATAAGTTCATTGTCTTGGAATGATATTTGGCATTCACTGGCTTTGACTAAGAAAATGCCAAGTAATGACTTTGTATCGATTTGTTCCTTGCATTTAATTTTCAATTTTTCTTCGGTGAGAAATACAGCTAAATACTGGTTAATTTCGGGAATAAATTCAATGTGATTTTCTTCAATCTGAAGCTTCGTGTATCTACATGGTTCTGTATGATCTTCAGTAATTATTGACTTCTCGCATTGGGCTTTGTGATTGGCTAATATACGATTAGGGCATTGATAGATTCTACCTTGGGTACAAATCTCGTGCAGGGGTTTGATCTCATTTCGATCAGATTTTAGCAAATACTTATAATTTGGGATAATAGTGACGAATTCTGATTTGTGCATCAGAGTCGGTATGGGTAACATATAATAAAGATCGAAATGTTCAGGATAATCTATAGGAATAGATAGAAAATAACTTATTTGATTCTCATCGATTTTACAACTGATAGAAATTATAGATTCATAATCTAGCATATTTTCATACTTTACTTCAAATGGTAATTCATTTTTATAAAATGTGGATATCTTACGGAGTTCTTGAAATAATTCTCTAGTCTTTATTATACTGGGATGCATGGTTTTCAATTTGCAAAAAGTTATCGAATTTTCGATATCTTGTAAAATATTCAATATGGCATTATAAAGGATAATTAATTGATTGATAATGTCCTTCGCTGAAAGAATATCCTGGTTTGTTGTCTGGTTCAATAAAATATGTTTCAATTGTAAAATGTTATTTCTTAATGTCATCTCATTGTGCTGTATATCTTGAATAGTCCCGTTAAATTTTGCGACAAGTTCATTATTTACTGAATATTGCATTCTCAGCTGATTTTGAATTTGATGCTGATTTTCTTGTAAATGAGATAAAATTTTATCAATACGTTCTCCATCGTCGGAGTCTAAATTTCCTGTTATTGTTTTTACTACATAGCCTATGCCATTAAAAGTCCTCTCTTATTGCGAGTCTTTTGAGAATGAGATTTAATGTATTCGGTTTTCTCTTGAATCAAGCTCCTTATATAAGATACTATCTTACTATAATTTTCTAGCTCGTTATTAATCTTAGAATGGTTTCTGTAACTATAGTTAAGATTACTGTATTGAATATTCAAATCTTCATATTCCTTATATAAAGGTGATAGATCATAATAGTGCACAAAAGTATATTTTGTCTTTTGTAGCCTAGCTGTGCCTAAATTTACTGGCAAAATTCCTAAATTGTTCGTTATGTTTCTTATTTCTGCTCCGCATCCGAAATAGATGAGGTATCTGAAATATTAGTAAATTTAAATTGATAAGTTTTCTTCCTGGGCCTTTTAATATTGGATAAATGGATATTTTTGGAAGTATTGGCATGTGTGGGATCTATCTCCGCTCTTTTTAATTTCTTATCTATACTAATTAATTTTTCTTGCTTATACTTATTTTTAGTTTTCTGTTGCTTCTGCTTATTCTTAACATATACCTTGTTAGGAATATCAGGCAAAACTTCACGTTTCTCATTTGCTTTATTTATAACTTTTTCTTTATTCTGTAATATCTTTTCATTTAAATTCCTATATACTAATTTCATTTTTTCCTTATGATTCTGTAAATAATTATTTAATAATTGCTTATCTATGTCTATATTAAAAGGTGATTCTGTATTGAAATGACCAGTAATCACTTCATAGGGTTTAAGATTGGTTACAGAATGTATTGTGTTATTATAAGCTAAAATAGCGTAATTTACCTTAGTTTCTATAGGTTCGTTCTTGTACTCTACCTGATTATTCAATAATCTTAAATGTTCTATGAGCGTTGAGTGGAAACGTTCTACGGTTCCGTTAGATTCTGGGTGCTGTGAACTAATAAAATGTATTTTGACTTTATGCAATTCTAAAAGTTCTTTGACTACTGAATTTTTTAATTCTGTGCCATTGTCGAAAATCATTTGATCTGGTATACAGTGATGTGTAAAATATCTTATAAAATTATTTGTTACCTCTACTCCATTGGCAGAGTTCAACATGTAAGCCTGACCGTACTTTGAAAATGAATCGGTCATAGTCAAAAATTTTGCATTTTCTAAAGAAATAGTGTCTACGTATAAAATTTGAAATGGTTTCGTAGGCGTTGGCGTAATATTATATTCAAGTTTTAACGGGTGTCTGTCGTATTTTGTTAACTGACAGATTTCACACTCATTAATATAAGTCTGTATCGAGTTTCTTAAATTCGGCCAATAATATATTTGTTTTATTCTTTTATCAGTTTCATCGATTCCTCGATGATTGGTTTTACCTTCGTGATAATTCTTGATTATATCCTTAATCTCATTTTGATCTGTAACGTCTATCAATTTCTTTGTGCATTTTACTAGATTTATTTGGGAATTTTTGAAATATGTTTGAAGAACTACGCTGAACTTTTCATAGACTGGGTCTTCAAAATATAAACAATATTTTACCTTTGGTGCAATAAATTCTTTTACAAATTTAATTGTATCTGCTTCAAAATTGTTCTTTGATAATTGAACGGATATTCGCTGTTTATTCACATGTAATCTACTAATTACTGGATCAGCTGGTTCGAGGTTTACTTCGGAAATAATAATTTGATTTTTTGCACAATTTACTGCTGTATCACTAATTGGAATATTTATCGTAGGATTTTCTATATTAGAATGAACGGTGTGTCCTGATGAATCATTTTCATTTTCATCAATTTTATCTAAATCATTGGGTTGAGGTGCGATCGAATAGTTATCGGTCTGATTGGGAATATTGGAAATATTCGGTGGATCAGAATTTTCTGAAACTTCGTAATTTTCAAAATTTTCTACATCTATTGGTCGAGATATGTCAAGAGAAATCTGTTCTTCAGATAAATTTAATACTGTGCAAATTGCTTCGTGATTTTTCACTGTAGTAAGACATTCAGGGATTTCTAAACATGATAATTTTCTGTATGGAATCATAGCATTACCATTTTTTAATTTTTTATGTTAACTTTAATTATCTGTTCTGTTCTAGGTGGAACAGTGATAATATTAGAAGAATTTTTTGTAATCTCGTGATATTGCATGGGTATGCTTGTTGTGGGTGTGACTAAAAGATCATTGCTCAAATCAATGTTGGCATTCAATATCTCTTTCAGGTTATCGAGTCCTAAAAGGCATTGGAAATGTTCGTGAAACTTGAATAAATGAAATTTCATGAGAATATTTGGATTCTTAAAAATCTTTGGACAAGGTATTGTCATACTATATTGTTCGATAGATGAACCATGTGCTGAAGTGATTTGAAATGGGTCTTTTTGAATATGTCTTGAAAATAATTTTTTCGCAATTTCAGGGTGTATGAAAGATCTTGTACTTCCAGTGTCAATCAATACTTTGAGATTATACTCCGGAAATACAATGTATGGTAGTTTGCTACATTTGTCGGTTAAACTCATAATTTCAATTGACTTTGGTGGTCCGTTGAGACTTGTGGTTGTCTCTGTTCCGAGGCTTCTTGCCCTAAAAAATTGTCAGAATTATTCTGAGAATAAGCGCATTCATAATTGTCATCATTTGGAAATTCTACAACAGGTTGGTCTTGTACACACAAGTTAAACATAGCCTGTTCTGCGTTTACACCAGGTCTGTTAAAATTTCTACCTTGATAATTTGGTTGCTGATACGTCTGTCTAGTGGATGTACTCATCGGAGTAGGCCTTGGCAGATTATTGATCTGATTAGGTCTAAAAACGTTATTATTGTGAAAATTTGTTCTATTCTGATTAGGATTATTTGGTCGTACATTATTAGGACTAAATTGTCTTTGTAATACTGGACGCTGTACCGCTTGGTATTGATTCCTATAATTACCAAAGTTGTTGTTCATATGGTAGTTCGCCATATGCATATTATTTCGATTAACATTTTTATGTTTATCTACCTTATGATCAAGCTGAAAGTCGTTAGTTAATATATTCAGAGCTTCATTCAAGTCTGTAGGATTTTTCGTCCTCATGAGCGATCCTAGAGGTTCCTTTAAACCTTTTAGAAATACTCTTAATGCTACGCTTTTGCAAAAATTACATATTATCTGAGCTTCTTCACTCACACAATGTGTAGTTAAAAATGATATTTGTAAATTCAATAAACTCTGAACTTTGTTATAAAATTCAAAAGGGGTTTCATTGTTCTGTTTCAATTCACACAATTCTATATTTAGAGTAAATACGTCACGCTTGTCTTGATATGTATTTAAAAGTGCAGTTTTCAAGTCTGTCCAATTTTTTATAATATTGCTACTAATATTTAAAGCTGCATTACCTTTGATTTTCGCTAAAATACTACTCATAAGATATTCGTTCTGGAAGTCATTTTCATCCTCTATTCTATAAAATTTATTCACTAACTTTTCGCAAATATCTATGAATCTTGGTAATAATTCTTGTTGACCATAAAATTCGGGTATCATGTTAAGATACTCTGGGCGTAATGACATGCTTGATTGATTTACTTGACTGTTGTTCATATTGACTGTACTATTTAGTATACTAGGTCTTAATTGCAAGTTCCTTAAACTATGTTGGATATGTTCCGTATCCGACTGTGAGTCCGAATCAGTGTCACTCAATATATCATCAAACAGCTTTTGATTGTTTTCACCCCTGTAAGACATTCGTACTTACAGTAATAATCCAATCCGTCCCATGTGTCCGTATGCCTGGGCCACTGCTGGGTTGCCTGTCCTGAAGCAGATGTTCCTTCTGTCCTCTGGGCTGCTGTCGTCTTGGTTTCTCGATTTGGGTAGGGTTCTATCCCAAATCTGGTTCCGGTGATCACGGTAACGATATCGATATTCCGTCGGATCGTTCGCGACCAATCGCGGTTGGTTTCGTTATAGCCAATAAACCGTTGAAACGAACCGAAAAATGTCCCTTTTTTCGTCTGGCTATCCTACTGGCTGCGCCACTCAAATATCTTTCTTCAACGAAAACGTTTTTAAAAAGATTTATTTTTGAGAAAGACCAAATACAATGATGTTAATTGAATGAGTTCTGAATCGAGACTGACTGCAAAGTTCATTATACAAACCAAAGTAAAGAACAAATGAAATACAATACTGTAACTGATAAGAAAGGCGCGTGGAGGCAAAAGTCCTTGTTCAGCATATTCTTCTCTGTAGACTGGTACATAACTTACATATACATGTTTTTGCTTAGACTCATTTACTTTCCATGTTAATACTGTGTAAATAATAATAATGATAATAAATCGCGTTCATTTAGAGCGAAGCTTAGCTAGGCTGTTTCTTTTAGAAGTATAGAACTTTAAATTGCAATAAAACAACGATGGATTATTCGATGGACATGAATTTTTTTATTCGAAAGATAATCTTGTGGCATTACATTTTAAATATGATTTCTGGCATATGACTGCCACGGCTGGCTCGGATGTATCCAATCTGGACGTCCAATTTTCGATGACTTTTTCCAACATTTGTGGCGGTATATCGGCAATAACATGGCGAATGTTGTCTTCCAAATGGTCAAGCGTTTGTGGCTTATCCGCATAGACCAATGACTACATAGGCCCACAGAAAATAGTGTTAAATCACAAGATCTTGGTCCAAAACGTGAAATTAGGCGGTCACCAAACATGTCTTTCAATAAATTGATTGTAGCACGAGCTGTGTGGCATGTTGCGCCGTCTTGTTGGAATCACAGCTCCTGGACATGATTTTTCAATTCAGGAATGAAAAAGTTAGTAATCATAGCTCTATACCGATCACCGTTGACTGTAACGTTCTGGCCATCATCGTTTTTGAAGAAGTCCGGACCAATGATTCCAACAGCCGATAAAGCGCACCAAACAGTCAGTTTTTCTGGATGTAACGGTGTTTCGACATAGACTTGAGGATTAGCTTCACTCCAAATGACGTAGCCAATCAACCAGAAGTTCGCTTCATCGCATCAAAAATGATTTTCTTAACTTCTTTTTTGAAATTGCCGAAGCTTAGAAGCTTTGTAGGTAATGCATTGTATAGTATAATGGCATTATCAGGAAAATATCATTTTTCTGACTTGTGCGGAGGCATGATTGACGTATTCACAAAACGAATATTTCTTGAGTGAGTACAGCCGCGAAATGTTAGCTAAAAAAATGGAGGAAATGAAGTGTAACATCACGAAACTTAGCCCTGCATGTGAACATCAAAAAGATGCCCTAACTATATGAATGAGAGGCTTTCCACTTGTTTTATTAAAATTCCTTTCAACTACGAATGGTCTAATTTCCGTAGCGATTACCATCAAATCTTCATCACTGTCTTTTTATTATCTACGTGTCCAGTAAGGATAAAAACAATAATTGCAGTAGTAGTGCTAATTGACCAACGGAATTGATTCTATTTAAAATTCTCGGTGGCTACTATTGTTAGACGCCAGAAGATTGTTCATTCAAACTGTAGACAGGAAGAGTGGTATGAACGATGCTTTAGTATTAATAATACGCTTGGAATGCTAACAGAATGATCAATGCGTTCAACTATAGGTACAACAAAATATCTATAATGCTTGCATACGTTTATATTTTCATCGGTTACAAAAATCCTGTTTTGAGTATGAATGGGATATTCTCCACCTAGACAATATCGTAATTCAATAACTGATATACAGAGTGTTTCAAATTCGACCCGCACCATTGGGATTTCTGAAACTCTAAGAGATACGAAGTCTCTTAAATGGCGGCAAAGTTGTGTATTTAGGTAATAAACAAAGTGCCACCTAAAATGGTTCGAAATTCAAAGTAAAGAAGGAAAAAATCGAATTTTCCCAAAACCACATTTATTTTTTCCTGTCCTTATTTGAGATGAAATTTTAAAATAAATAGCATGTTGTGTTTGTTACTTATTCTCCTCTACAAGCTGGCGTAGTTAAATTTTTTATTTGACATTTCTTGTTTGGAATAACAACCAGCAACTTTGTTTGTTCATATGGACACTATATCGGAATGTTGTACATTTAAATCGACTTTTCAGTCCTAAATTCAGTGATGTATTTCCTTCGCTGGCTATGAATTTTTTGTTGGATAAAAATTATAAGGAAATAAAATGGCAAACCTGAACACAAAACGCAAATTTTATTATTATTATTAATATAGTATCATAGCAGATGTTCAAAATATTGTCTTTTGTAGGCAAAGCCTGACTTTTCCCTGTGGATTGTTCCCTGCTCGATTTATTTCTATTCTGCTCAGTCATCCAAACTATGTTGCCTCATTTAATTCGATTGTATACGATACAAATGAAATCTGATAATTTCAAGGCATACCTAGCAACCTCTGTTTTTCTGGAATAACTAGGGTTTGGTAATGTCAATGTGTGACATATGATATTGAATATTTTTGAAATCAGAATTAAAAACTCTATTTATCTGCGTAAAAATCCAATATGGTGTCCATATGAAAAAATGAAGTTGATGCTGGAGACGAAAAGACGAAACGTCATATTGATATTCTAACTAAGCCATATTGTAGAGGAGAAAAAGTGGCAATGTTAATGTACAATTTATTTTTAAACCCCACTAAAAATAAAGTCAGAAAAACATTAAAACAGTTTTGGGACAATTCGGTTTTTTCTCTCTCCCGAAGTACTTTGAATTTCGAAACTTTCTAAGCGACACTTTGTTGACTACTTAAATACGCCATTTTGCCCCCATTTAAGCGACTCCATATCTCTTATAGTTTCCGAAATCACAATGGTGAGGGTCGGATTTGAAACAATCTCTATACCTTGCAGAAACAACTGTTTGGAATAACCAAGCTAATGTTCACAGCGGCGAAAACGTAAGAACAACATTGTGTGAGAGTGTATTTACCAAAGCTTTTTGAGAAACACTGGGTAGCATGTAGCAAGTCTCAGGGGGAAAATCCTGAAGAGTCCCAAAATTGTACAGAAAAACATGTTATCTATGCGAATTTTAATTGCTTCGGCCTATTTGACCAACTTGATCCGTTTAATATTTTGTCTTTTTTCTACGAGGAGCTAACTGGTGCAGAGCATCCTTTATGAACTGATGATAGAGTGGCGTAGGAAGTGCAGAGTCAACCGACTTGACGCCACTTTTCTCTCGCCTGTTAACAAGCACCTTGTAATAATTATCCAAGCGTAAATACTCGAGTCATCAAAACATAATTGAGTACATATTGATTTCAGGCAAAAAGCCATTTGTTAAAAATTTGGATCTTCAACCAAACTACTTCCTGTTAGGCAACAGGACCTCACACAATAGAAAGTGGCTGGATCACTTAATTGTTAAAAACACACAAGTTTATCCTCTTTACTGTTAGGCACTGACAATGGCTAATAATAGGTGAATGTTTGAAATTACGGTGTATCTTTGTCGCGGTGAATAGCTCATTATGGAGTGTTTAAATAGACAAGACGATGTTGCCAGGTGCGCCGACTTCAAGCGATAATTATAATAATAATAATATTCATTACCCATGAGACATATATAAAACATGTATAGGGTTCGTCAACAAACAATTTAAAAGTATATACATAAAAAAACAGTAAAATGACAAGCAACAACAAACAATAGCTTAAATTAAATACTTTAAAATGGACACCATAGGCTAACAACAGCAGATAAAATAGATTAGCTTTCCAGCAGTTAAAATTAATAAATTAACAGAAATACAATATAAAAATATATAAAAGGACAAACAATAAGTGGATAACAATACAAAAAAAGAACATCTAAATATCCACAAACTCACTAATGACTAACAAGTCTTATTAATAAAATATGTTCTTAACTCAGCTTTAGAATTATTTAAGTAGCTAATTGTCTTAATATACTCAGGCAGCTTATTGAATATATTTGGTCCTAAAATAGAGGGAGATCTACTACCCAGCTTACATCGAGCAAAGGGTAGATTAATGTCGTGCTGCCTACGAGTATTGAATGTATGTATATTACTATTCAAGGTGAAATTATCTCTGTTAATATACGTATATATTGCCATTTCATAAAGAAACAACAAGAATTTTTAATTTCGGGAAGAAGTCTCTGCAATTGTACACTATGTAACAAGCTGTTACAGTTGTTAATTAGTATAACGTCATCTTTATTTGATAAAATAATCGATGTGTCGTCCACGTATAAAGTAAAGTGTGCTCTGGGGAAGGACTGCTCAAGAGTATTTACATATAATGCAAACAGAACAGGCCCCAACACAGATCCTTGTGGAACGCCAACATCCATATTTATCGCACGATTGTTGTAATATTGGTTTACTCCTGAAATACAAAGATAATATAGTAAAGAAGTTTAGAAATGGGGTAGTAGGTTCATCAGGGTTATTAATGCTGAACAAAATTGAAATTTGTTGGACTTGAACAAAATTGTTTAAAGTAAGTCACAGTAATTTATCTAATCTAAGAGCTGGTTCTTTAAAATTTTCATAAGAGTGTACGGGAAACCATGTTCAATTAAAGCCTCCGAAAAAGTAGTAACATACTGACTGCACTGGCAACAAAAATCAATACTTACCCATCAGACACAATTGACTTACTAGAAATATTAATGTCTAAATGTAAAAATAGCCTTTTCTCCTCTATTCCTCGAAAAATATGGGAGACTTTAGGAACCTGTATGGATGGAGTGTAAACCAAGAAAACTTACAATGTCATAATATTTTACAATATTTATCTTAGTTTGTTGGATTTTGCTTGAGGGCCCTAAGAAGTAAGATGTTGGAATGGGAGTTGGCAGTTGTGTGTACTTGCCATGGTTAAAGGGTCTTAGAGTCACCAACAAATTTGGTCATTTCTCGGTGAACAGTTGATGTAGCGAGGTCAAAAAACAAACCGGTATTTTATATTTCACTCCATCTAACCCCCAAAATCTGATTTCCGTATAGCACCAGTTAGTTTTTGGTATCTCTAGAAAGTTCGATACATACACAATGAGTGAAACAACTAATCCACTACCACTAAGAATCAAAAAGCTGCCGGGGACAAGTATAAACAATATTTTGAAACGAATTACATAAAATTGCTTTTTAACCTATACTCTAGTCATATTAGGAAATTTCCCCGAAATAATTGTAAAGTGTAACAGAGACCACACGTAAAAAGATCTGACTACGAGGGATGTCTTTTAAGTTTTGCATATGGAAATAAAACAACACGGTAGGTAGTTTTAAATGACTTTATTGTTTTTCGAAGTATTCTCCACGAAGATTAATACACATCTGCATGCGCTCGAACCTATTTTCGAAGCACTTATTCCACTCGTTTGGTGGCAGATCCAAAACGGTATTTTTGAATGCGTCAACTGCTCCTTCTGGTGACTGGAACCTTTGATCACGCAGTCTGTTTTTAAATTTCGGGAAAGTAAAGAAGTCGTTAGGACTAAGATCGGGACCATGTGGAGGATGGGCGAGCTTGCATTGTCTTGTTGGAGGATGATTCTTCTCTCGGGGTTGATTTTTCGAAGCTCGGTGATGACTTTTGGCAAACAAATGGTGGTATACCAATCCGCAGTAACAGTTCACAAATGTTGCGACCATCTTTTTCGAAACAATTCGAGAACGGATGACTTTTGTTGGCTTTTCTTCACCTTGGAACACCCCAACAGCCGACTGTCGTTTATTTTCTGGTTGATAACAGTAAATCCACGATTCAACACCACTAATGATACTGTACACATTTTTTGAGTTTCCGGAATTGGTCAAGCGTTTTTTGACACCAATTAACCCTGGCTGCGTTCTGCTCTTCAGTCAACAGGTGGGGTATCCAACGAGAAACTAATTTTCTTACTCCTAATTCTTCATGTGAAATTTTTTGAATTGAAGTCTTTGAGATCTTCAAGGACGCCTCAATCTCGCAATATGTCACATGTATAGACACAGCATCGACGTTTTCCTGGGTGACTGCCGTTTATAATGCACCCACCCTGGGATCGTCGCTAAGACTCACCCGTTCACTTTTGAATTCTACATACCTACGGGAAATTGTCGACTGATGTGGCGCTTCGTTGCCGAAAACAGACAGTAACTCAGCAAGGCATTCTTATTGCGATAATTGTCTCTGAAAGTTGTAATAAATTATGGCGCGAAAATGTTCTCGGTTCAGTTCCATTTTTCTAATGACTTGGTGACACTTAAAAATTTACTGTAGTGAGAACACTGCACGTATTGTTGTGAAACTTTGAATTTAAGTTTACTAAAGAGTGAGGTTAAGATTCAGTTCTGACGTTCGATCCGCGCGGCCTACTATGTTTCTATATGCAAAACTTAAAAGACATCCCTCGTACTACAAATATTCTCTCATACAATATTGCGATTAGTATTTGGGCTTTGTTTATTATAAAGTATTATTGTATGTAGTTTTATTAAGATTAATCTTCAGAGTAAAGTAGTAATAGGATAATCATCGGAATCTTATAGGAAACCGTTTGAACTTCAATCTTGGAGCCTCAAAAATGACTATTTTGGTCATTTTTAGGGTTTTAAGTCAACTTGATGAAAAAAAACACAAACTTTGTACGAAATGAAAAAACTAACTCTTCTTTATTTGCTCAAAAATTGTTTATACAGAGTTGCTCCAAGTTACAGCCTGGCAAAGTCTCGGTACAAGTTAACACCTAACAAAACTGATAATGAAAAAGGTAATCAGGTTAAGAAATTTCCTACACGAATGCCAGATTTATACGTATACGTTTTCTCGAATATTGACCTCATTTCCTGTTATAACGCTACATACCGTATCCAGATCCACGCTAATGAAGTATGCTTGACAAACAAGATACTTGTTACCATATTCGTTCGGTGTTGAACTCATAGATTAACATTATAATTATCGCTTCCTGAAAGAGGTAACCTGTCTTGGTGGATAAAAATCGGTAGCAACCTGACTGTCAAGTTTCTTAAGTTCACGCGTCCATGCTTCTAGCTCGTGTAAAAAGCTGTAAATTCCAATATTCTCGCGCATCTCCATCCTCCAATTACGCTTTTTAATTGCAAGTATATGGAATATTATGGTCTTCCAGTCCTACGAGCGGCGGCTTTTCTTTATAAAAGCTTGAATAAACATCCTCACATTTTCCCATGAACGCCGTAATTGGGAAGCGTCTAAAAATTCAATATTTGTGACATGAGCGGGAAATATTTCAAACGTAGCTTATATCTATCGCAGTGGCGAAGCGTCCATGTAACCATTGTTACCATTGGTAACAGTTAGAAAACTTAAAAATAAATATTTTATGACTAGTAATTCAGTAAATAGCAAATTAACCCCACGAAAATAGTGCGCCCTATAGTGCGTTTTGCGAGCGAGATGAAGCTTACTCGCCTCGACTTGGTTGTCGGTTGTTAGCATTTTCATTTATGGATACACTTGATAGTCCGTCGGGGACCGTCGGTACGGGCTCGTGTCTGATCGCGGTCGCCCGAGTGCGTGGGGCGCTGCGACTATTATGTGGGCTTGTTACATTTTTTGATTTGGTTACTGACTTCTCACTCGTTGGTAGCCGTTTTGGTTACTGGCTGTAGTGTGCGTGCAATTAAACATGGATGAGTGTCGCTGCGTAATCGATCAACTACTTGAAAAGTCATTCTCTTTGTATAATTTTTAAGAAAAAAAGGAGATGATTGAAAATGGAAGGCCAACACCTATTTTAGATAATTTTAAAAAGAAATAAAAAAACGTATTTTGATATTTTAAATTAAGTTGGTATATGGAAACTCTTGGTTATGTTGTTGCAAAAAACATATTGTACTGTTGGCGATGTCTTCTGTTTTATACAGAAAAAAATGGGTGGACCAGCAGAGGAGTCAACAATTTAAATAGTTTTAGGGCTCTAAAGAGGAGACATGAAATTTCTCCGTTACATGTGGGATGTGTAGCCAATTTAATTCAGTTTTTCAAAAAAAGAATCGAAAGTTGTCTTAACCAGCTTTTAGGCAGGAATTACCGTTCATTTTGAAGTGAATGACTCTGATAATAGAGGAAATTACAGGGAATTGTTAACATTCATTGCCAAAAAAGATCAAAAATTTTCCGAACATCTAGAAACGTTGGCTGTTATTTCGGACGGCTTGGATTAGTCATAGCATAAGACGATGAGGTATATCAAGTGCTCAAGACGCTCAGTCCAGGAATGTTTACCTTAGTTTGAAAATAGTTTAAATAAAATACCTAAAATAAGTAACTACTTATATTTGGGAGGTTCATAATAAACGTTTTTTTATAAGATTTTTCACATCTGGTTTTGGTAACAGTGTAGGAAAAGTCACGTGTCGCCACTGATATGCAGGTTCATATACAGTGTGTCTCTGTTAAACACTGTGCAAAGGGATAAGAGGGAAAAGAGTAAAAAAAGCAAAAAGCAAGGTAAGGCTTGTTTACCAAAAATAACATAGCAGTCATTCAGGTATTCCACCATAAAATAGTTCACACACTTACAGAGAATTAGACTAGAATCGGTCCACAATATTGGTCATAAAATCGGTAAGGTAGCAAGCACATAAGTTCGTTGAAATGGTTCACAGTCTGTTAATGTAAGGATTTTTGCCAAAAACTGGCATATTCACCTAATCCGGTATCGATGACAATAGAACATCACAGCAACAGTTTCAATACGTATACAATCATCACAGATATTATATTATGTATGTTTTGCCTAGGAGTGTTTGAGATCCATAACTCAAGTTCTTTCTTGAACAGAAATGATCCTCCTAATATGCTGCTACCTGTATATAAGTGCTGAAATGTGGCTAGATGTTGGAAGAATAATTGTCAAATACTCCCAATTCTTTGTTAGGCTCACCAGATGGATACCTACGTGATTTGCCAAGCAATTTTAAGTATCCACTCCTGCAATACTTCCAATTTATTGAGGTATATACTTGCTAGGCCACCCCATGCATAAGTGAGATGAGATTCAACTAAAGCAATATACAAAGATTTCAGAATGTCTGGGCTGAACATAGAAAAGTATACTAAGTGACATATAAATCCGAACACCCAGTTTAAATGGTTTTATTTTGTATAAGTACTTAATGAAGCATAATAAGTAAGTGATAAAAATTTTTAAATGATTGCACTGCTTTAAAGCCTTTTGACCTTTAATAATGTGTGGATGCACCCTGATGTGCTACGCATTCTCCAACGCGCCTAGGCATGCTTCTGATCAGGTGGTCAATGTCCTCCTGTGGTATCTCATTCCAGGCAACCACCAACTCCTCTCGAAGTGCTTCTAGAGTCTGAGGAGGACGTTGCAAATTGAGCAATCTCCTACCCATCATATCCCACACGTGCTCAATTGGGGATAAGTCAGGAGATCTTGATGGCCATGGTAACAATGTGACATCATTATGTTGAAAGAAGTCTATTGTGACTCTTGCAACATGTGGTCGGGCATTATCTTGTTGGAAAGTTGGATCTGCCAGGGTGTCAAGATAGGGTAAAAGATGGGGTTCTAGAACTTCGTGGATATAACGCTGCGCGTTCATGTTACCTCTGATGAAGATTAAAGGTGACCTGGAACCATAAGCTATAGCACCCCAAACCATAACTCCAACAGTGTGATGAGCATGTCTTTCAACAAAAAACTGTGGATTCCTCCTTTCACCACGTCGCCTTCTAACCCTGGCACGACCATCGTGCATGCCTAAACAAAATCGAGACTCGTCACTAAAGACAATACTGTTCCATTCCTGATCCCAGAGTGACCGTTGTCTGCACCACTCAAGGCGATTACGTCGGTGTTCTCGAGTTAAAGGGAGGACCCAGTGTGGCCGGTATGAAATCAAGCCAAAACTTCTCATTCGTCGGTAAACACTTCGCATGCCAATAGGTCTTCCGTGTTCTGCAAACCATTCGTTTGCGATGGACCTGGTAGTGGAGAAACGGTCCCTTAAGGCCAATAATCTTAGGCGGCGATCTTCACGGTCTGTTGTTCTACGGCGGCGTCCAGTGCCCCTTGCTCTTTGCGTACGGCCTTCTCGAAGCCATGCCTGACAACACCTAACCACAGTGTCTACACTTCTTTGCACTCTAACTGCAATTGCCCGAAAAGAAAGTCCAGCTTCCCGAAGTCCCACTATACGGCCCTTATCAAACTCACTAAGTTGACGAAATCGTACAGGTCTCCGTACTCTAGGCATCGTAACCGATCGTAAAGGATGTCAAGAACCAAAATCCGCTAACGTTGATTCTTTACTGCGGCTGAAATATTCATTTTTGGAGTGTTAGTGAATTAAAAAAAAGCAGTATAAAAACCGGAATGTCCAACTGATAAGGCTGAAATTTTGTTCACTTGTTATTTACAGTAAGATAAATACATTCAACAACTTTTATTAAAATAAAACCATTTAAACTGGGTGTTCGGATTTATATGTCACTTAGTATATTTTGCATTTACTAAAAAGTGATTTTTTTGAATAAGCAGGATATTTTTCTAAATAGGTATTTTTATATAGCAATAAAAACCGCTATCCCATATTAAACATTCATTACCATAGATGCTAAAATTATGTGTATTTATTTACTTTTTTTGTGGCCTTTTTGGTTGAAAGAGTTTGGGTATATCATTTTAGGACAGTCGGCCCTATATATGCTATATGAGCGTTGGTGTCTAGGCTTCAAGAGGATATGACTACACATTAGTATTGAATAGATTTGGTGTCCCTTCTTTGGAAAAGCGCAGAGAGCAGGCGTCGATCATATTTTTCTACAAATTACTACATGGTAACATAGATTGTCATGTTTTACTATCGCAAACTCATTTCCTAGTACCTAGATTGATATCCAAATATAAAGTTTCCTTTTTCTACAGGAGGGTTACAGGCAAGTCTTCTGACTAAGCACCAATATATTTTATGTGCAATAATGCGAATAGGATTGGGGGTTTTCATGATATCTTCTGTTGTGGAATTCAGGAATTAACAAGTGCTATTCGCTCATATCTTTGATTTCTTTTACCCCTTTTATCGAAATTTAATATCCCGTCCCGCGTAAAAGTACATTCGTCCATCGCTAGACGAAATCGTACAGGTCTCCGTACTCTAGGCATCGTAACCGATCGTGAAGGATGTCAAGAACCAAAATCCGCCAACGTTGATTCTTTACTGCGGCTGAAATATTCATTTTTAGAGCGTTAGTGAATTAAAAAAAGCAGTATAAAAACCGGAATGTCCAACTGATAAGGCTGAAAATTTTTTCACTTGTTATTTACAGTAAGATAAATACATTCACCAATTTTTATTAAAATAAAACCATTTAAACTGGGTGTTCGGATTTATATGTCACTTAGTATATAATTTGAATTTTGCTACTAAGCTCCGTATTCTTTTAACCACCTGGCTGACATGTTTTGACCATTTAAGAAGGCTTTCTAGTACAACACCTAAATACTTCACGCTACTTTGAGACACTATCGTAAAATTATTATGTAAAGCGTTTGATATTGTGGCATGTGGGATTCATAAGAAGTAAGAGTTTCGTGCTATTAAAAAATTCAACAATTTTCATAAATCTGTTTCTGCTAAGACTTTTAGACTGTGCCACGAATGATGTTTATATAATATTTGCCATCTCGAACAGATTATTAATATAAAGCAAGAATAATAACGCTCTCAACACCGAGCCCTGCCGCACGCCATAGCTTGTGCCCAAATATCTAGTTTTAGTGCCACCTATTGTGACACACTGCCTTCGGCCAGACAAATAACTAGAAATCTTCTTGTAGGACGTACCAAGATCAAGACGTTTCAATGTGTCTAGCAAATTTCGATGACATAAGGCCTTGGCTCAGTCCAAAAATATACAAGGAGCTGATGTATCAACAACCGCATTTATTTGTAGCAGAAGATAAGAAATTGCATCCTGAGTTGATCTGCTCTTTTGAAACCCATAATGTTTTCTGGTAGAATACTATACTTATTTAGAAAAGAAGATATTTTTCAATAAAGAATTTTTTCAAATACTTCAGTTAAAACTGAGAGTAAAGAAACAGGCCTATAGTTAACCTCCCTTTTGCTACCGGATTTATGAAGGCTTCATTGCATAAACGTTTTGGAAAGATACCTAATAAAACCCGCCGAAAATTCCATGACTACCAGATATAAAACTTTGCTCTTTGGTAGTTTTCGAGAGGTTTTGAGTCGAAGATATGTTTTTTACACTATCACAGTTTTGCTGATTATTATGCCATACATCATAATACTGTCTACGATGCAGGTATCCAGTTCCGACTACCCAGGTCTTCCGAAAATATCAGGGAATTTATTCAATATTTTAAAGCTTCGACAGGAGTAGTCATACTTACTTATCCTTCGACTGTGCTGACATGAAAATTGGACTTACCAAACACATTCCGTCCTGTATCTGAAAAATAAAGTGCCTACTCAGCACTGTCAAAGTACCATATGTTCTTAGAATATTTTGAAGTTGATGCAATATTTAGGAAATGTTCCTTGGAAAAATCCCACGCAAAACCTCTACTCTTCAAAATGATCAAATACCGCCGATTTTTTCCGAATGACCTTGGCTCTAACCTTAAGATTCCAATGTCATCTTCATGTACGAGACAATCCTTGATTACTAAATTGATAAGCAATGATAATCAATGACGCTGCACATAAACTTGTACGTCCTTTAAAGGTAAAACAGATGCATCTAAGTCAAAGTCGCAAACTTTAACTTCAAAGTACCAGCGACCTTAGAAATTAAAGAATTAACCCAATTTATGACTTGCAAAAAACTTAGGTACAGTCTGGTACATTTTTTTCACAGTAACTAGTCAAACCTTAGTAAAATGTAATACTTTTTTTAGCGTATCGTGAATACTCAGTTGTCTCAACCAAGTAATAATGGTAGCCCAGCGAAAAAACATCAGTTGGAAGTACTGTGTAGCCATAACAAGCAAACAAACAAACAAACTTTTACTAAGGTCATATTGATTTTATCTGATTGATCTGCAACCAATCTACCTCCCGTGTCACGCTGACGTGTTATTTCTGGAACACCCTGTATATTTTCCTACCATGGTACGTCCATGGATATGCAGAATTTTCCCATATGCTTGAGTACCAACTACATATTCAGTGCGCTCGGCGTGAGAAATCAGGAAGAGGCCAATAAATACGGCCGTATGGAGGAAAACGTGTAATTTAAAGCATGCATCCCGACACTCAGTGAATACATTATGCCATGCACAGAGGCGTTAGATCCTGCCGGTGAGAAAAATTATTAGATAGATGGTGTCACTTGTGTAGGTAGCAACTGCAGGTCTGCTCTTGCATTTTACTATTTTAGGCTGGAAGGCTGAAAGAGAGTTATCGGTTTCTTCTTCGGGGCTTGCAATTCGTTGTCAGTTTCGCGCCATGCAAGAAGCACGTCTTTTTAAAACAGGTCCACGTTCCACGATCATCCACTATGACGCCCTGATCAATCGTACCACACGTACTTCGAATACCATTTTTTTAAAGTTGTATCTCATGTCAAAATATAAACGTTTTTTTCATTTTAAAACATAGTCACCATAAACGTTTGTCAAATAGTGCCACCAGCTTGCCGATATGATGTTGCTTTGCGGTGAATGCTTTCGGGACGCGTATGTACCCTAAACATATACGTACATCTTTCAGCCAGTGGACATTTGAACATTCTGATCAAATCGTCGTCGGACAATCACACGAATTTTCTTTTTTTCGCATGCTGTTCCAACTTTCAGAGCACGCCGTATACACCTTGTGTACGCATCCTGCTTCCAAGAAATTATTCAGATGTTATTGCTGAGCAATTATAGGGTATTCCTTCCGCTCTTCCATAATAATTCAGCAATATTTGTCATCAGTTGTTTTAAGAGCCGTAATTATAGATACCAGTGACACCAGCTCATAAACCTTTGCGTATTCAGTGCTCGAGCAGTAGTGAAGATTACCAATGAGATATGATGCAGATAGTTAACGCTTCTGGTACAGCGTAAATCGATATAATCCGATGGTAGCAGATCTTTGTGGGTGGTAGGTGCGAATCGGTTTCCGACCTGTTAGAGGAGCCGTAGATGGTTTTTAATTTTAGATTAGAGCGCCTCCTAGGGATAAGTGACGTTAGATAAAGCAAAAATATGAAATATATGACAGTCAGTGAGCTGACAAAAAATGCCGTATTACTATACTGACAGGTACGCATAAAAGTACATTTTTCCTGATGACATTCGTAGAGCGACGTATCTCGTCCATGAAGTAAGAAATGCACTCCATGAATTCAGCAATGAGCAGTGGAACGACTTTCTGGCGGGGATGCTTGAATCAAGTATTCCGCTCTGGAAAGTGTCAAAATTGCTCAGAAACGGAAGGCAAGAACAACTACCACATATTCATGGTCCTGGAGGCATAGTTTTCAGGACTGAGTATAAAGTGGAGGTTTTTGCTGACGTCATGGAAAGGCAGTTCTCTCCCAGTTATGATCTGGACAATGACCTTGACCAGGAACGACAAATTGTAAGATCTGTCAGGAGATACTTCGGAGCGAATGGCGATACCAACATCGGTGCTAGCATCGAAGATTCTTCTACGGAAGACTCTTCAGATGAATCTCAGCATAGCACACCAACTGAATCCTCTGATATTCCGTTTTGCACACCAGCACAGCTCCAAGGCCACATTAAGGACCTAAAGGTGCGTAAAGCATCTGGAGAGGATCAAATCACCAACAAAGCACTGAAGTTGCTTTCACTCAAGGCTTTGATTTATCTGGCGGCAATAATCAATGCAATGCTCAGAACTCATTACTTTCCTAAGGCTTGGAAGGTCGCTGAAGTCATCATAATCCCAAAGAAGGCAGGTTCGATATTCCCTCAGGATTACCGTCCCATTAGTCTGTTGTCATCTCTTTCTAAGCTCGCTGAAAATGCGATTTATCGTCACCTTGAGAATTTCTCGTCAGATCACCGTGTGATTCCTGAAGTGCAATTCGGCTTTCGGTCTGAGCATAGTACGGAGCTACAGACAGTACTGGTATCTTGCTTTTAGATGTATCAATGTTTAAGCTCATCCAAAAGGGTTTTCCATTTTGGCTACTAAAGCTGTTGAAATCTTTTCTAGAAGGAAGGAAGTTTCGGATCAAAATTAACAATGTGTTCTCAACAACACGGCCCGTAAGAGCCGGTGTTCCTCAAGGTTCGGTCTTAGGACTAATCCTTTATTCACTTTATATACATGACGTCCCTTGCCCCAGCAACTGTGAAGTCTATCTCTATGCTGACGACACTGCATTGCCAGCCCAGTCTTGTTCTGGTAACCTGGTTCACGACAGGCTGCAGAGTGTGGTGGAGGAAGTATTGGAGTGGGCGGATCGGTGGTTGATCAAAGGTAATACTTCGAAAACGCAGAGATATCAGTGAATGGAACTCGTATACCATGGGAGCAATCTGTCAGGTAGCTTGGAGTCATCATTGACAAGGGGTTGACCTGGCAGAAACATAGTGATATTTTGAAAACAAAATTCCAAATTACCTTTCGGCAGCTTTATCATTTGTTGTGCAGAAATTCAAAATTAAGTTTGATCAACAAGATTCGGTTGTATAAAATGGTCATAAGACCCGCAATCACCTACGCATGCGCGGCTTGGTGTTTTCTTGCCAAGACGCACATGCAGAGACTGCAAGTCCTGCAAAACAGAACCTTACGCACAATTACTAACGCCCCTTGGTATGTGTCAAATGAGACTATTCACAGAGATCTTGATATCCCATATCTAAGGGATTACGTAAAACAACAGGCGCAGCGGCGTTATAATCAAGCGGAATCACACAGCAACCCTCTGTTGCGTGATTCAGTAGACTACACAGTCGAGCAAGTTCGCAAACAATCCAGGCCGCGCCTCGCACTGTGATCAAAATTAAATTGTAAATTCAGACCAGCCAAAATTATTTCCGTATACAAAACCGATCAAAATTAGTTACAAAATAATTCGAGTAGTCAAAGCAATAATGCTTAAGCTACTTCAAATGATTTACTTCTTTTCTTTGCTCTATTTCTTCCTTCCATTCTTTCCTTCTTTCCCTTTTCCCCTTAAACATGTTTGGTATCTGGGTAGCCAGACCTGACAGATTAACAGACCGACGAGACTTTAACTAAGAGCAAAGGTCCACCGGACCGCTCTGACGAATAATGACGAATAGTAATAGTAAGTACGTTTTTAAAAAATTCAAAAAACCCGACAGCCGTAACTGAAAAGAATGAATTTTTAATTGTACTGTCAAGGCAAATCTAGAGACACCACCACCCCATGTCAAAATCAATCAAGTCGCTTAAGCTGTAGCCTGTGAATTAGAATAAATTAGAATAAAAACATGCGTTCAAGTAATCCTTGTTTCCACGATACGGCTTGTTAGAACCTCTGCCTTGAAAGTCCTACACTCTACTGGCTCATGCAAAAATAAGTGTCGATGTCTATCATATTGATTCTACTTGAAAAGTGACTCTTGTAGCAATTTTTGTTATTTAAAAAAGCACCAGATCTTTTTAAATAGTGTGTCTGAACAAAAAAATCCGCCTTGCAATTTTTAAGAAGAACCAGTCTAGCTGAGATACTGATACTGTTTTCGCTGTACTCAAGTTTGATTTTTTATTGAAATCAAATTTTTGGTGGCGGCTGACAATGAGCAGAAACTACAGACTGCTCTCAAACTTAGCTCGAATCGATTACTTTCAACCAACTGAAACATGAATTTTCCCCAAAATCAGTAAATAGTAGTACTAATACTTTCAGAATGATCACAGTATTTTAGCACACAGTTACTTATAAGCCAAAATTACAAAAACCTCGAGCGATAATATTGCTAGACATAAAACGGAGATTGATTGCAGAACCAAACACTTCCTCTCACGATTCAGCGTATCTTTTGATGGTACCCTGCTGCCATATGATATATGGAAGATCCAAGCACGTTTATCCATATACATGATTTTCTGACCGGAGATAACGGCCTTGCAAAAACGTTATTACACGAAAGGTTACAATGGCTGCGATGTTATGGCATATTTCAGTTAATCGTCGACTATGAGTATGGTTACTTCCTAGAGTCATGAGAGTGTGGGGTCGCATGTTCCTCGAAATGTTGATTATGGGTTAACTTAGGTAAGCTAGACTCAGGAACTCGCCCTTGAAATAACGGCCTTCATATCAGACAGTTTTCCTAAGCATAACATGGAATAGGTTGGAGCACGATATTACAAAAATGTCGACTAGTCTATTCATTATAACTCTGATTATGACTTAACATTTAAGAAAGATTTTATGTACAAATCGTAAAACATAATTTTCCACTTAACTACTAATTGAAAACCATGAGGGACACTATTTACAATTCAGACTCCAGCTGATGTGACCAAGGAAGGATTTGAATGTTTATGAACATTACAAATCTATGTACTTCAAACCTATTCGCTGAGCTAAAAGAACAGCTCATAAAAATGTTCTTCTCAATTCAAAGAATATTGCAAAGGACGGTTGTACGATAATCAACTCTGAAAGAAACATTCATCACCATAAAGTATCTTCCAAGTTTACACCTTATGAATTTGATGAATTTTTCATCAGTGTGCTAAAGCAAATAGTTTATTCTCCAGCTTCATTTGGTAGAACCGCTGAAAGTGTAGTTAGCAAAATTCCGTATCCTTTTATGACTTAATTTACACAAGAGGAGGTCTTTGATGCTATTCTTAATATACCTTCATATTGCAAATATCATGGTACTTATTCCAAATTGGTTATACTAGGATCAGATGCTAGGCTTTATCCAAAAAGGTAGATTGCAAAACATTTCAGACCTATCAACAGTCTTACAATATCTACAAAACATTTTGAAATCACCATAGAGAATATAATAGACAAATACATCGAGAAACAATGCATTATATTGTTATCAATAACGAAATTAGAAACATATGGTCTTACAGGCAATAACTTGAAGTTATTTTACTCTTACTCTGTGGTAGTAGACGGGACTTTGACTTAGAGGACGTTTGTTCCGGGGTACTCCAGAGTTCAGCCTTATTTTAAAGTTCTTTCATTTCCCTTTATAATGATGTAAAATACATGAGCCCCAGTTCAGTAGTTTTGAAGATATATTGATTTAAAGCTTAAAGTAGACTTTAATAGGTACATCAGATTAGTTTGTACTACTTTCAGAAGACATTTGACTAAAAGAATTTACTTAATAAGTAAATGCTTTTCTTCACTACGCCCATGGTTTGTTTATCATTTTGTTGTTGAAAATAGCTATTGGACCGTTTTTTGTGGCAAAAAAGTTATTTCTTGAAGAAAGATAAGGAAATATCTCGTACTTATTTTAAATAGGAATTTAGTACATAGTTTGCGATTGATTTGACCAAACTTTGTTGCTAAAATTACTTGTAACGCTTTATTACATAAATTAACCATGGTATATTCCACAGCAGAAAGAGTTGAAATTATCGAAGGTCCTTGGAATAGCTCTAGATGACTCATTAGGTTGTGTTCATCACATTGGGAGCATCCAGCAAACCTAAAGCGGTCAAGAGATGCAGCACCTTTATTCTGTCGTTCATTTCGCAGTATTAATCAACATACTATCAAAATCTGACAATCAAGTGCATCTATCTTTTGAATTGAGTCATAGAAATTGTTGCTGCCAACAATAAAAAAAGTCGATGCAAATTTTTGAATAACGTTTAGTTGTACTTCCTTAAAGTTATACCTGAAGACTATCAGATTTGCAGCTGTTAAGACGGGGTTCACAGAGTATTTGAGGTTAAGGAACATTTGACAATTCTATTTTAATAAACGAAATTGTCGCTCAGGCCCGAAAAACTATTTAGCTGGGAGGAATTTACATTTCTTACGAATAACTCCCACGATTTAGTTTAGTGTCAAAGGGGAATTGTCAGCTGATATTCAAAGTTTTCCTTAACTAAATACCCTGCAAACCCCGCGTTAACATATGGGAGATGGATCCCCAAACTACATATTTCATTTTATTCGATGGCAATGGCTCTGATTACTTCCTAAGATCCAAATTTATAATAATGTGGAATCGAAACGATCGGATGAAGGGGGTATCGACCGATCTGTGACATCTGCGTTATAGGCAATCGTTACAAGTGATATTTTGTAATATGGCTGGCATCAACAGCAGTTTAAATCCTAGACGGCTTTCTGTGAAATGTATAATAACCATTAATAATATTTTATCTGTTTATAATAATCAGCTTTTATGGACAATGGCACACGGATGCAATTAAAGTCGTGATAGGTAGTCCCAGCAAACTAGTTGAAATAAAATGTGTGAAATATTGGGAATGGTGACTACGAAAGCTCTTTTTTCTAGTTCAAGCTTTCGATAATTTTTATTAACTTTTTCTTGGATGCTAAAAATTATAATAATAAAATTCATTAGTCTGCAAAATATACACTATAGTCAAAAAAAATTTGTATCAACACAACTAAATGAAAAACGCGCAGAACGGCGACCCTTTTGCGCGGTTTATAAAATTATAAAATACTCTATACTAACGACAACACAACACGATATGGTTTTCTTCATTCTAATGTAACGTTTGCTGTGTCTCAATTTGAATAAAATGGAATATATGGTCTAGTCTGTTTTTGTTTTTTTTTTGTTTTTTTTGTTCACTCCAGAATCTCTCGTGTCTCAATTCGGGTGAAAGTTACATATTCGAGAATATTTTTTGGTTACTTTGGTATTTCAATTATTTTTTAGATCAAGCATTTGTTGAGTTTGAGACATTGGTAAAGGCATTGTCCATCGCTTTACTTTTTTCTTAAAGAGTCCAGGTGAGTTTACTTGCTATAATTTTTCATATTATAACGCCTACGACTCAGAAAGCTATAGGACCTTGTATGGCATTTTTTTCTGGTTTTGGTACTTGTTTGCCAGTATTGCGTATATGATGTTTGACGAGTATCAAAAATATTTGATTCATAGAACAATACATTGTCACAAAGACATATCTAAACAGGTAATATATACTAAGTGACATATAAATCCGAACACCCAGTTTAAATGGTTTTATTTTAATAAAAATTGGTGAATGTATTTATATTACTGTAAATAACAAGTGAAAAAATTTTCAGCCTTATCAGTTGGACATTCCGGTTTTTATACTGCTT
Organism: Acanthoscelides obtectus; assembly: GCA_963669975.1. Taxonomy (NCBI): domain Eukaryota; kingdom Metazoa; phylum Arthropoda; class Insecta; order Coleoptera; family Chrysomelidae; genus Acanthoscelides; species Acanthoscelides obtectus. The sequence goes on along the minus strand of CAVLJG010000007.1, from coordinate 19,487,813 downwards.
TTCTTTAATTCACTAACGCTCTAAAAATGAATATTTCAGCCGCAGTAAAGAATCAACGTTGGCGGTTTTTGGTTCTTGACATCCTTTACGATCGTTTACGATGCCTAGAGTACACAGACCTGTAGGATTTCGTCAACTTAGTGAGTTTGATAGGGGCAGTATAGTGGGACTTCGGGAAGCTGGACTTTCTTTTCGGGCAATTGCAGTTAGAGTGCAAAGAAGTGTAGACACTGTGGTTAGGTGTTGTCAGGCATGGCTTCGAGAAGGCCTTACGTAAAGAGCAAGGGGCACTGGACGCCGCCGTAGAAGAACAGACCGTGAAGATCGCCGCCTAAGATTATTGGCCTTAAGGGACCGTTTCTCCACTACCAGGTCCATTGCAAATGAATGATTTGCAGAACACGGAAGACCTATCGGCATACGAAGTGTTTACCGACGAATGAGAAGTTTTGGCTTGTTTTCATACCGGCCACACTGGGTCCTCCCTTTAACTTGAGAACACCGACGTAATCGCCTTGAGTGGTGCAGACAACGGTCACTCTGAGATCAGGAATAGAACAGTATTGTGACGAGTCTCGATTTTGTTTAGGCATGCACGATGGTCGTGCCAGGGTTAGAAGGCGACGTGGTGAAAGGAGGAATAAACAGTTTTTTGTTGAAAGACATGTTCATCACACTGTTGGAGTTATGGTTTGGGGTGCTATGGCTTATGGTTCCAGGTCACCTTTAATCTTCATCAGAGGTAACATGAACGCGCAGCGTTATATCCACGAAGTTCTAGAACCCCATCTTTTACCCTATCTTGACACCCTGGCAGATCCAACTTTCCAACAAGATAATGCCCGACCATATGTTGCAAGAGTCACAATATACTTCTTTCAACATAATGATGTCACATTGTTACCATGGCCACCAAGATCTCCCGACTTATTCCCAATTGAGCACGTGTGGGATATGATGGATAGGAGATTGCTCAATTTGCAACGTCCTCCTCAGACTCTAGAAGCACTTCGAGAGGAGTTGGTGGTTGCCTGGAATGAGATACCACAGGAGGACATTGACCACCTGATCAGAAGCATGCCTAGGCGCGTTGGAGAATGCGTAGCACATCAGGGTGCATCCACACATTATTAAAGGTCAAAGGGCTTTAAAGCAGTACAATCATTTTGAAATTTTTATCATTTACTTATTATGCTTCATTAAGTACTTATACAAAATTTTATTAAAATAAAACCATTTAAACTGGGTTTTCGGATGTATATGTCACTTAGTATAATTTCTGCAATATGCAGCCTGGAAGAGAGTAGCAATAGCAAAGCTATACTATGCAACAAACGGTGATATAAGATGCGGGTATTATTTTGAGAGACCACTGACCCTCACGTTTGAAAAAATCTAGCTGTTGAAAATCTCATTTTAACGCGTAAAGAACTGACAAAGCGTTGCTAAAATTACTCATTCATTCCGTAAAATTTAATTGACGTTTTGAATAACAAATGATAGTGAATTCATCTCCTATATTAAAAAGTTCTTCTTCGATGAAAAATAGATTACCTGCTCTATTATAGCCGGTTGCTGATCTCATGAATAGTGATTCTCTAACATTGTTAACTTCTGGAAATTTTTATTCTTCTGCAAAATGGTGATGATAATGGCTCCATCTCCTGATTGCTCCTCTTCAAGCGTGAAACACTTATTTCATTAGGTGCAGTGGCGAATATAGACGGTTCCTCATGAATCGCCTTAAGTGATGAATTGGAATACATTTATTCTGTTTTCCATGAACAGCAATACAATTACGTTAAACAAAGGAAAAATTGTAGTTGCAAGTTTCTATGCATCAAGCTTTGAAAGGCATGCAGGGGTCAGACATTTATTTAGTTTTAGAGTATACCAATTGCAATTTCCTTTGGCTACAGAACATAGTGATCCTGCGTCTTTTGTAGTTCAAAATGATGTGAAAAACTATCGGTAGTACAAAAAAGAGTGCATTCAAAAATAACATAAAAATCATTAGCATTATTCCGTCAATGTGAGTGGATTTCTACGTAACCTTATAAGTCAATATCTGCTGAGGTCCAGGCTACATGGTCGATAAGTATCACATACCATGATAAATAGTGACAGATCACAGTAAATACTGACATTCGCCGCATAAGTTTTTAAAATGTTCCACTACTAAGGTATAGGATGTTGTAAATTTTTACGCTGCGGACAAAACTGATTAATATTGTTCAAATGATGCTATGGTGAAATGAGCTACTTTTCCTAATATACAACCTGCAATTTTCAAGAATAGACTTCACTAGCCATAGATTTCATTTTCAAAGTAGGGTTGTCGGAAAAGTCTTGACGCTTTTTTTTGTTTATTTTAAGGCCATTTTATTCATATACAGCACAAACTTCAATCAATAATGTATTGCCCATTTTGATCGATGACCTTTCGCCATCTTTCAGGCAGCTTCATAATTCCTCGCTCGTAGAAGGATTTGTCTTTACCGGCAAAAAATTGAACAAGGTGCTGATGTACAGCTTCATCTGAAGTAAAGCGTATTTCTCGCAAGGAATTTTGAAGCGACCGAAACAAATGAAAATCAGATGGGGCAAGATCAGGCGAGTATGCTGGATGTGGTAACACATCCCATCCTAACTCCAATAACTTTTGACGAGTGAGCAAACTTGTGTGCGGTCTCGCGTTATCATGGTGGAACACAACTCCTTTGCGATTAATGAGCTCCGGACGTTTTTGCATGATGGATTGTTGCAAACTGTCCAATTGCCGACAATACACAGTTGTATCGATGTTTTGGTTCTTTGGCACGAGTTCGAAAAACACGATCCCTTTAAAATCCCACCAAACAGAGAGCATCACCTTTTCCTGATGACTCTCTGCTTTCGCGATCGTGTTACGCGTATCTACACTTCGGGACCAAGACCGTTTGCGAACCACATTGTTGTAAACAATCCACTTTCCATCTCCCGTTATCAAGCGCTTTAAGAAAGGATCGTTTTCCTCACGTTTAAGGAGCATATCGCAGATGTCTACACGCGCCGTCAAATGAACCTCTCTCAGTTCGTGTGGTACCCAACGATCGAGTTTGCTTACGTATCCCAGTTTCTTCAAATGGTCGTGAACGGTTGAATGATGGATTTTTAAGGTTTCTGCAATTTCCCGTGTGGTGTAATGTGGGTTTGCTCCTACCAATGCCTTTAATTCGTCACTATCCAACTCAGTAGGCCGCCCTGATCGAGGTGCGTCATGGATATCAAAATCCCCATCTCGGAATTTTTTAAACCATCTCTGGCATTGCCGTTCTTGTAGTGCATGTTCTCCATAAACCTTTCTCAACTTTTCACACGCTTGTCTTGCGTTCTTGCCTTTGCGGAAGTAATACAGCAAAATGTGACGAAAATGCACAGTTTGGTCGTCCATCTTCAACGTCCTCTAAAATCGACGAGACTCAAATAAATCACTTAATTTTTTGGTGCAAATGGAGCTTGAAGTGTCAACTGTCAAACTACACAATCAACATACAAATGCCATTGACTCACGTACTTCCAACCATGCAATTGCATACTTTGTTGCATATACGTCATGACTTTTCCGACAACCCATAGAATGTTTTTGAGCTTCTTATACGAATTTTACGCCAAATATTTAAACCAAATATTCACTAAAAGGGATGGTTTCAAGAAAAATTCAAAAGAGAATGTATCCACAGTTAAATGCCCCATTCAAAAATGTTACAGATAGATGAAAAATACAGGGTCGGACTCATTAGAAATCTAGCCAAAACGTTATCTGGTATATTTGGAAATTCTCAATTTCTTTTACGTTTGAAAAGTGCACAAAACATTAATTCTAACAATCTACTTTTGTTCCTTGAATGATTTTATATGTGCTAGAGATACTGATTATGTTTATTATGAACTACAAAGGGAAGCCTGGAGAGTCTTTTATTTTTTTTCATTTGCCATTCAAGACTATATCCACTACATTAGTGTTAGACTTAGAAGCTGGTCGCCTTGTGCATCAGTTACTTCATCTAGAGTAATAAAAGCATACTTTCAAGTCCGTATTGCGTATCCACATCCACAACTTTCTTTGGGACAATTTACATACACAGTAAGTTACTAAGATTGTTACACAGCCTGAGCGTTATTGTCAATGCAAATGACAACATTGGCGGGGTAGTGCCCATGCAAATGGTAATTTGGTAAATCAGGGGATAACTGGTTGCTTTTAGGTAAAATAGACTTGTGAATTTTTCATGAGTTTGAGCCTGTACTCTTTCGAGTTGGTTAAAACCTCCTACATCTCGATTACAAGAGGCTGAAATGCCATGAGCCTTAGGTTATCTGCCGTCATTCGCTCCCATCCAGAAAATGATTATCGCTCCCTTGAAATAAAACACCCTATCTAATTTTTCTCGTTTTGGAAAGCTGCTACTCGGCATCTGGGTAAGTGCCATGTAATAAGTTTTTGAATCATCTTATACATTTTTTGACATTTTACGTCGAAACCCCATTTATTGTTAAACCAGTTCATAGCTATCGGTGTTTTTTGAGCTGCTGATACTTTATAATAGCTCTATAGTAAAAACATGAAAACATGTTTTCTTTTTTTGAAGTTAGATGATTTTTAAAATCCCACACCCGCCTATATTTAGTTTAGTTTTGTAGCTAAAACTTTAAAGTTGCTTGAGTTTCCAAGATTTGACGATTTTTAATTCCAAGGAAATATCAATTAATAATGTAGAAAGTGCAAAACACGTCGAGTAACGAGACATCAAAAAAATATTACAGTTACTAACATTGCCAACTTGCGAACTATTTTGAAGACATGCTCCACTAAAAATCTTTCCACAGTCTATTTGTTTTTTATTTGGTGATCAGACTGCTGTGTGTGGTTGTTGCGTTTTTCTGCATCGTCTCCTATCGATGTTAATAGATTTTTCGATTGCTGGGAAACGAATTGCTATGTCTGGATATTCGCACGACAATTATACTGACTTGCTCGGATTATTCTACAAGTCTACGGCTTGTTAATCCAGCAATCTTATAGGGTATTTACATATTTTCATCACTAAACGGCCTGAACGGAATTTGATTACTTGAGAAATTCTATTTATAGGCAGGAATCGATACATCCTTCAGATACCTTTTAATTAACATAGTTTTCTCATGGTGATGGCGCCAATGATTATTAGTTCATACATATCATACGACAGGATGAGACAGACGTCACAAAATGATATTTGTGTCTGTATATTCCATGGACATGGAAGTTCCACGTATTATCAAACTCAAAATAAATCAATTGGACATGATTGATCTCTATGTAAAGGTGCCTCGTTTGTTTGTTTTATTGTTAAAACACATTTTTTCAGATATTTTTGAAACCGATAGAATGATTCGATTGAAATTTGGAACACATGTGTTTTGCTCGACGTCCTAATATTTGACGAAACCAAAAACCTAAAAGATTGAAGAAGAGTGAAAACTATCCCCACCACTACATAAACTATAGCAAAACTTTTTCGCAACTCTCCCAATGACTATGATTTTTTTATTTAAAAGATGCTTCTGTTTACTTGGTTTCTATGAAATGTTCTTATTACACCAAGTGTTAAAATATTTTGCGCCATATTGTTATGCGCTGGATCAAAAATGGTGGTCACATTGAACACCTTTAAAGAAAGAATCACCCTATCGCTTAAATAAAGTTGTAATAGGTAATATCATACTTGTTTATTTTCGCTAAATACATTTAAAGAATAAGGCTTGGAAACCTCTTGATGCAACTAATTTTTTTTTCTCGAAAACTATCCGAGATGGGCAAAAATGTCTTCAGAAACGTGTGATTTATTTTGAATCTAACAATATGTGGTACTTTTATGCCGGCGGAATATTAGGACGCATCCTAAAGTACCAGTATCGCCACCATATATTTTGGATAGCATGTATTGTGATAGAGGAAAATTTCGAAAATGAGATATGTTTTAGAGTGTCTCGAAATTAAGATAGTATGTTTTTTTGATAACTTGGAAAATACTGCTGGGATTTGTATGAATATTTTATACAAGGTTGCTGTTATGCCAAGGGGCTCTACAACTGACAGTTTTCTACAAAAAAATGTTTCCATTTGTCTATCAAAAGGTTGGACCACTTTTGGGTGGATTTGTGATCCATCGGCGATGGTTCCCTGATGAGCAGTATGGTGTTAACTCCCCAGTGGGCGCTGTAAATGTGATTTTCCTTTTTTTTTCTGTGAGGAGGGAATGCGTTTACGCACCATACCATAGCCCGAGCTACGGCGTGTGTGGGACTCCAGGTTGTCCACCTAATACCCACTAAACCCTAAACCTCCGCGTGGCCCGACTCATCAGCGTCTCGGTAGGCCATGTGCTGTGGGTGACCTGCGGTCTGCTACAACGTCTCCTCATGTGTTTCAGTCTCTGGGAACGCCGGGTTGGTTCCCTTTACCTAGCACATTCTATCGATGTCGTTAAGCGATCATCGATAGAGGGTCTGCTAGGTTCTCTTGAAACTCTTGTTTTCGAAAAATCAAGAGTTTCAAGTCCTCTTACCAATATGTTGTTCCTGGTCCTGAAGGGTCCTGGTCCTGGTGGGTCCTGGTCGTGGCGGGTCCTGGTCCTGGTTGGTCCTGGTCCCGGTGGTTCCTGGTCCCGGTGGTTCCTGGTCCTCTGCATCCACGCCGTGGGGGGGGGGGGGGGAGCAGCCGCGGGTTCTCCTAGTCTCCTAGTCAAGGTTCCAGTTAGCGGGTGCCAACTGGGGCCTTGGTCTAGGGCACCTGGTTCTGCGGTTGCGAGGCCTCTCGTCCGGATCGTAGTCCATGAGGAATCGTAGCTGCTCGTTCGGGTGGTCCTGAGCTTTCTCGAAGGTCTTCTCCGCTTTTTTCCTCATGTACTCGTGGATGGTGTTCCAATGCAGGTCTCTACGCAAGGTTGAGTTTCTTACGTAGGATGGTGCACTGGTGGCGATCCGGAGTAGCTTCATCTCTAGAGCAGCAAGTCGCTTGCGGTAGCTGGGGGCAGCGTACCCCCAGACCGCGGAGGCGTAAGCGAGCTGAGGTCTGGCGATGGCCTTGATCAGCCGTAGCTTGGTCGCTAGCGGCATCCGGCTGTGTCTACCCAGTAATGGGTAGAGTTGAGCCATGGCTGCTCTGGTCCTTGCGATGACAGCTTCTATGTGGGCTTTCCAGGTGAGGGACTTGTCAAATACGATCCCCAGATATTTGACTTTGTCGCTCCACTGAATATCTTCGTCGAAGATGGATGCTTCGAGAGGTCTTGCAATCCTTCTTCGTTGAATGAAGATTGCCTGCGTCTTCTGGACGTTGATGCGGATTTTCCATTTCACGCACCAGTCCTGGATGTGGTCCAGTTCATCCTGTAGTCTCCTACGGATGATCTCGGGTCGTCTATGCTTGGCGGCTATAGCAGTGTCGTCTGCATATAGGGCCAGCATTGTGTCAGCTGTCTTCGGCACATCGTGAGTATAGATGTTGTAGAGCAGGGGGGCTAAGGCTGACCCCTGGGGCACGCCTGCTTCCAGCTGTCGTCTTGTTGAATGGCATGTACCAATCTTCACCGTGTGATTTTCCTGCAAGCGAATGCCCCCATTTATCCCTAAAACGGCTTAACTGATTCAGGGGTAAATCGCCAGGGCGCGCCGCATCATATGAAGTAGCATGTGGGACTCGCTGATGACACATGGCATGTTTATGATATGGCATAAAAATAACAAGGCCCTAAATAAAAACGGGTAAGTAGTGGAAAAAGGATTTCGAAAGAAGCCTTGACTAAAAAGGTGGTATTAAAGATGAAAATAAAGAGCAAAAAGTGCAAGAAAATCCCTAGGCGGCTACAATAGACATTCATGACCCTTATTTTTATTAAAATGTACTACAAATGAAAACTAATCACGTAGTTTGGAGTGATATAGGAATTTATACCAATTAAACACTACACTTGCTTTCCTACTCAACGTAGTATGAATCAATTACAAACTTATAAGGCTTGTTCATTTCAGGACAGAGAATGGCAGTACTTGACGAATTTTCTTAGGTTTTATGTTTCTAATTTTTGCCTTCGTTACCTCCTTCTTTCTAGTATTGTTTTTTAAATAATTTCATTTTTTCCACATAAATAATAATAATAATAATAAATTGCTTTTATTGCTCATGTAAGTACAGAAAAAGAAAAAGTACATAAATTTAATGCAGTGAGCAAACGGCAAGGTTCGCTTGATTGACAACCATTAGTGGTCAATCCGCGCTCTTCCACCTAACCAAAAAAAAAAAAATAAATAAATAAAGTAGTATATCAGTAATAATAATAACAGCAAGAGAAAATTTGAACGTTAACACAGATACATATAGACATATTATGTTTTAAAACTATATATTATATTATACATCCATAGATGACATATAACTGTTGCAGGCACCTTGGTAAAACCTATAATATAAAACGAGTTGATGCTTGAATGAGATTGCTAGAAGTTGTAGCTAATATCTTATGAAGGGAAAATGTCAAAGATCAAACGAAAAAGACTCCTTGACTTTGTCTGGTTTCTGGGCAACCAGGACTGACAGATTCGAATTACGTACATCAGACAGTGAGTAATGGGCAAAGGTCCTACGGACCGCCCAGACAAATAAATGACGAATAGTACGAAAAAGACATACAGAAGAATAATAGGCAAATCAGCGTGCAGTGTTAAATTTAAGTCATCTCAAGTCTCAACATAGTCTTCACTTCTCGCTTAAATCTCAAAATTGATAGGGCTTTAATTCTATCAGGCAGCGAGTTGTAAACCTTAACAATGTCATATGAAAAAGAGCACTTATAATTTGAAGTTTTAAATTTAGGTAGTGAGAGATGATGTTTAAACCTCGTGTTACGACTATGCACTTCTGTACGGGTCTTGATCTTCTTGTAAAGATAGGATGGTGATTCAGTATTGAGTATCTTGTGGTATAGTACGGATCGATGAAGGAACCTTCTTTTCTCTATATTGAGCCAACCTAAGTTCTTTAAATGAAGAGATATCGGCTGCCGCCTTCTAATACCACTAACAAACCTGACACAAGAATTTTGAATACGCTGAAGGCGCGCCTTATCTCGATGTAGCAATGACGGGCCGTACGCGCAGTCTGAATAGCTGAGGTGAGAAAGAACTAAAGACTCGCACAATATTATTTTTGTTGTCTTGGTTATTATGCTTCTGCTATTGTATAGCAGTTTCAATGATGTAAATGCCCTTTTGGTTATAAGAGAGACATGCTGGGAAAAGCGTAGATCTGTATCCATATTAACCCCTAAATTTTTAGCGGAGTTTGTAAAAGTTATTTTGTCTTGTCCGAAATAAATGTCTAAATTATTAGAGTATAGTTCACGATTCTTGTTTTTACCAAAGAGTAGAGCCTTAGATTTAGTGGCGTTGACGGAGAGACAATATTTTTTTGTTAGCTGATAAAGAACCTGAAGGTCCTCATTTATGTTACTTAAAGTTCGGTTTATATCTGATTCATTAAAAGCAATATATAATTGAGTGTCATCGGCGTAATAGTGATATGAGACGTGTTTAAAACTTTTGTGCAGCTGAGAGGTATACAGAGTGTACAAGAGTGGACCTACAACAGATCCTTGAGGTACACCTCGACAAACTTTAGACAATTCGGCTGTTTCACCAAAGCATTTGACAACTTGTGCCCGATCTTTGAGATAATTTCTTAATAAATGAACCGCACTTTTAGAAAAACCCAAGTAGTGAAGAACAGCAATCAGTAGATCATGGTTTAGCTTATCAAAAGCCTTCGAAAAATCTAATAAGATTAAGATGCATAGGTTGCCATCATCAATGTATTTGCGGATATCATCTGTTACTTTGAGCAAGGCTGTTGTGCAGCTGTGACCTGATCTGAACCCTGATTGGTTTTCTGGAAGAATGTCATTTTTAGCAACAAAGTCCCTCATTCTAGCATCCAAAATCATTTCGAAGACCTTTGATGGAGTACATAGGATGCTGATGGGTCGAAGGTCGCCCACATCTTCAGGGTTGCTCTTTTTTGGTATGGGAATTACTTGTGCAAGCTATCAAATTTTGGGTATTACATTGAATTTTAGACAGTAATTAAAAATATGCGTGAGGTATGGTAAAATTGTAGGGCAGCTGTACAGCAGCATGCTGATACTTATACCGTCGGCACCAACGGCTGTTGATTTCACTGAAAGCAATTTTTGATATACTTCATTGTCATTAGTGTACGAAAACTCAAATGCTTCATGGTTTTAATTTTATATTCTAGCAAGTATTTATAATTGGAGTTTCATGGAAGCAGCCCTTCAGACATTACACTCATTACAGCCCAGATGTACTTTTTAGCTGATTAACTAAAAATAATCTTTTTGTACTATGCCTTACAAGCACTTTTCTTCTAGTGAATAATTTATCTCCATCTTCTTGCAAACTGTCTACCCATCTTTATCATTAGGTAGATTCCTCTAATGAATGTCCTGATCTATTATAGCTTATCTTTCCCATCTATTTTACGACAACATGCATTGAACTAATATTATGGAAATAGTCCATCATTCTGCTTATGTTCAATCAACAATTAATAATCGCCATACCTGCTTCAACTCGTCTCGGTAAGGAAGTACAAAGCTTAATCAAACTGATACGATTTTCTCATCTGGTGAATTTAATCCAGTCACTTGAAGTATGCTGAACGAATCATGAATAGGCGAGATTTACGAGGGTAAAGAAAAAGATACTTACGCAAAGGAGTTGAAATGTTAGGTCGAAGCTTGAGTATTCATTGTTAATTTGGAATCCGCCTCATATTATTCATATAAGTAGGCTTGAATGTGTTCAAAGACGTTTCTTAAAATATTTGTCACTGAAATTGGATGGCGTTCACCCGCCCATAGGTATACCTCATGATTCCTTACTTGAAAAACATCTAATCAGCAGTCTTGAAGCAAGGCGCACTTGCCAGTCAGTGATTTTTCTATTTAAATTGATCAATAATGCTAGTGATGATTTAGCTTACAAAACGTTACGTTTTATCTACCTGCGGCACGGACAAATTATTTACACTATTCCCCTTTACATGTGATGTGTAGGAATTACAATTCTGCAAGTTACAGGATTGATATATTTAACTGCAGAACTGCAGACATAAAAAATACTATTAAGTAACCAGCATGTATCTTTTACACTTTGTAGTCTATCTACTTATTACTTATTATTGTCTTTTATATCTGTGTTATGTTCTGTGTTTCCTCACCCTGTAATTGGTATTTACTGTAGAGTGTTGTGATGATTAAAATAAAATAAAATAAATGAGTGCCCTTATTGATTGAATCAGCCATTTCAAAAATCTGACGAGTCGCAAAATTTTAATTCTTGATGATTTAAAAATGTATCATTCAGAGATAAACCACTTTTGAGAAACTTTTTTGAACTTAATATACTGTTGATAAACCATATAAACGCCTCATAACATATAGAGACTGAAATCTTTCTAAAATAGAGTGGCATTTATCATTTGAGTATTTCAAGAAGTTGTATCATTATTTAGCAGCATACTTAAAGAAGATATATGATATACAGGTTGTTTCAGTTTATTGTTGCATAACTTTAAGATTCGATAGAACTTTTAAAAATAATGCATAAAGTCTATATAAACATGGTTCGAAAAATGCGTGGCTTCAGGGTGTTTAAAACTTTTTAAAATAGTTTTTTTTTAAATATTTCGAACAATATTTGATGTATAACAGTGAAAATTGGTAAACAAGGGTTTTTTGGTACGACAAAACGAACCATGGGCATAGTTTTACTATAGCCGCTAAAGGGCGCTCTCTACTATACCTGTAGTGTATTAAAATGACAGAAAAATTTTTTTTGTGCAATTTTTTGCTTTTTGAATAAAAAAACTGATTCTTTGCACTTTTCCATATAAAAAAGCTCTCTTGTGAGTTTTCGTTATAGTTAGCCGTTTTTGAAATATTTCGATTTTTAAGGTTCGATGCATTTTTAATTATTTATGATAAAATAACGTTAAAGTCAGTATCTCGATAATTTTTAGAAGTAGGTTGTACCTGCAAATATTTTTGAAATTGAAAGCAGAATAAAAAAACTGATGTGTGAAGAATCACACTTTTCTGCATAAAAAAGCTCTCCTGTGAGTTTTAGTTATAGTTAGCCGTTTTTGAGATATTTCGATTTTTAAGGTTCGATGCATTTTTAATTATTTATGGGAAAATAATATTTTTTTACATTTTCGATTTGGGCATTACAAGTAATTAAGATGATCGTTTAGATTGTTTTTTAAACACAGCAAATAATTCCTAACTCCAAATAAACACAAAAAAACAGAATATTAATTTGTTTAATTTTCCAATATTATTTTTAACAAATTAAATTAATTATTTACAACTAAAATGCTATTGGATAGTTAGGACAAACATACAAAATCTAAAGTAGTTGCTCGAAATGTAAACCCAATTGTTCAATACACAATTCACAACTACGAATGATTGAACGTGGTATGGCATTATTCAAATAAGGCCTTATTTCATCACATGCACTCCTGATTCTGTCTATTAGCATATCTCTTGTGGTTACGGGAGTCTGGTACACTTTTTCTTTTAGAAATCCCCACACAAAGAAATCTAATGGATTTAGGTCAGGGAATCGTGGAGACCAGGAGACTGGTCCTCCACGGCCCATCCATCTTTCTGGATAATTTTCGTCCAGCCAGTTTCTAACTATTCTCGAATAATGAGCTGGACAACCATCAAGCTGGAACCAGGCCAATCTTCTTAAATCTAACATAACATCATCCCACATATTTGCTTGTTCAGCCTTTAAAAATTCCAAGAAGGCCGCCGCATTTAACTTTGCAGGCAAAAGGTAGGGTCCAAATAGTCGATTACGGTAGATACCAATCCACACGTTCACACTAAATTCATGCTGAACATTTCTTTCCCGAACTGCATGCGGATTTTCATGCGACCAAATATGTTGATTATGAAAATTTACCACTCCACGTCTAGTGAAGCATGACTCATCGGTCTATAAAACGTTACTTAAAAAACTCCCTATTATCATCAGTTCTATCAAGAATCCACTGACAAAATGTGATTCTTCGTTCTCCGTCCCCTGGCTGTAGTCCTTGCACAGGTTGCAAATGGTAAGGACGTCTATGGTCATTTCTAAGAACACGGTGAACATGGCTTGCTGAAAAATTCCCAAGGCACCAGAAACTCTCCTAACACTTGTGGTCGGATCTCTATCAAACTCACGCAGAATCATACGGGTAAATCTGCGCTGACGAACATTTATGTTTTGATCCCTTTGGAGATTTCCAAAACCATTTTCAATTATTTGGCGATGCTCTCTTACAAATACTGAGCGAGTTGGATGTCGTCTGTTTGGAAATCTTCGTGCGTATTCTCTGGCTGCTTCTGCTGCGTTTCCATTTATAAAGCCATACACAAAATGAATATCCGCTAACTCTTGATTGGAGAATAAAAATGGCATTTTTATAAAACTAACAAAAAAACAGGTAAAAGAAACTAAATTTCGTGCATTCACAATTGCAAAAAAACGTTTCAGGTTTCAACAGACACCAAAACTAACTGTCAACTAATTGACGTTTAACTTTATTCTACTTTCAATTTCAAAAATATTTGCAGGCACAGCCTACTTCTAAAAATTATCGAGATACTGACTTTTTAACGTTATTTTATCATAAATAATTAAAAATGCATCGAACCTTAAAAATCGAAATATCTCAAAAACGGCTAACTATAACGAAAATTCGCCAGAGAGCTTTTTTATATTGAAAAGTGCGAAGAATCATTTTTTTTATTCAAAAAGCAAAAAATTGCACTAAGAAAAAATTTTGGGCTATTTTAATACACTACAGGTACAGTAGAGAGCGCCCTCTAGCGGCTACAGTAAAACTATGCCCATGGTTCGTTTTGCCGTACCAAAAAACCCTTGTATACCAATTTTCACTGTTATACATCAAATATTGTTCGAAATATTTAAAAAAACTATTTTAGAAAGTAAATTTAAACACCCTGTATTTCGGAAGCCACGCATTTTTCGACCCATGTTTATATAGACTTTATGCATTAATTTTAAAAGTTCTATCGAATCTTAAAGTTATGCAACAATAAACTGAAACACCCTGCATATAATTTTAACAGACTAATAGAAGATTTGGCAATGTTGCTCTAAAGACGACACTACATAACTCTAAAAAGTTATCCTAAGTACTTGGCCTTACGGACACCCTATATAATCCCAGCCAATTTATTTCAATACTCAATCGGAGCATAAACAACTGGAGCTTGCTGCATTCAACCTAATAGCATCAAGTATGTGTATCGAATCGCAAATTGCCCTATAGGTACGCCAATGCTTCCTTTGATGTGAAAGAATTCTCTTTTCATGTTTACGGCAGCCAACGAACGTCATTATGATTTCGTTACGGGTGCGTTGTAACATTAACATCACAATATTATATAAATTAATCTAGAATGGGATGGCGTGCTTTTATCGGTGATAAAGAAACTATTACGTTTTAGTTGCCACTGTTGAGTTGAGCTCGATGATGTATACAGGGCAATATCTACTATTTCTTGCCGAGATCTGGCACGGTATTCTAGTTATTCAACGATGCTGAGCGGATAAGACATCACTGATATGAACGAAATACTGAACTTTGGATCGAAACGATATAACTAAGAAAAACGTCCAAAAGCAAAATCTAGCTATTTTTCAAAAGTTTGATTTTTTCGAAAGGTTTCTTTTTAGGTGTTCCAGGAAACGTATAGACACATAATGATAGGAATTATAGGTCCGATTCAAAGAATATTTTATCATTATCTACTATGGGCTCACAACATAAAGCTTCACTGAGATCACTCGTTGACATAAGTATAACGAAAGGCAATCGGCAAAGATCAGAAAATGTTCAGAAAACCGTATGGCGTTATTTCATTTTTACAAAATTGTTGAGACTGTGACTGACTGGAAAGTGAAATTTCATTTTCTCATTCCTACTGGCTGAGTTGATACCTATGAGTCTCATACTTTTAGCAAAACGCGCCATGACTGAGTATAAATTGACAAGCTCCTCATTATTTGTTTAGTTTGCCTTCAATAATGCATCTAAATCTCAATCTCTGGTTCACTCCATGCATCGATTTTGAATCCCATACTTTCCTAAATGTATTGGCTATAAACAACAGTTAATCGTTACGATTATTGTGTAGTTTGAAGCAACATCCTGTACAATGTGACATTTTCGGCCATGTAGCAAAAACTCGACCACAATCATTGTAAAAAATGAGCTCGGATATTGTTGACGTTAACGAAGTATATCAGAATAGTGTGTTATGAAAGAAACTGTCGTAAAAGCTTGTGAGTGATTTCTATTATTCAACCCAGAAATGATTGTTAACTGAAGTATCTTATTAGATGTGGAATTAGTCCAGTTAAGTAGATTGAGTTACCGAGACCCAGGCAATGTAGACATCTTGAAGTTTCGGCTATTATCACAGAAATTTTAATTGCTAGAAATTAAGGAAAAACACCTGAAACGATTCCTCGATTTCTTATTTATCCGTCTTCAAAAAATAGGCGATAGTAATTAGTTGTATATATCAGCAGCACATATAACAAAAAAACGAATGTATACAATCCGTTTCGCCCTTACCGGAGGGGTGAAGTGCTAAAAATAATTAGGAACAGTACCATTATGAACGCTCCCAAATTCTGAATATTTTTCATGACGACACTGATTGTTATATCTGCATCAAAATTTCAAAGATACGAACAATCTAAGCATCATCCAAGTTACTCGGCCTAAAATGACCAGAAAGTTTGCAAAATGTCGGAAAAACAGAGTTGAGATTTTGTCTACGCTCAAAAATTATAAGAAATTTGAGTACAACCTAAAACAACGATATTTTTCGGTTTTCTCCGCTACTGGGCAGATTTTCAAAGTCTATAAAAAAAAGTATTGGCCTCATTAGAGAGGAGTGATTTCTCGGTCAATGATATACTAAGTGACATATAAATCCGAACACCCAGTTTAAATGATTTTATTTTAATAACATTATGTATAAGTACTTAATGAAGCATAATAAGTAAATGATAAAAATTTCAAAATGATTGCACTGCTTTAAAGCCATTTGACCTTTAATAATGTGTGGATGCACCCTGATGTGCTACGCATTCTCCAACGCGCCTAGGCATGCTTCTGATCAGGTGGTCAATGTCCTCCTGTGGTATCTCATTCCAGGCAACCACCAACTCCTCTCGAAGTGCTTCTAGAGTCTCAGGAGGACGTTGCTAATTGAGCAATCTCACACGTGCTCAATTGGGGATAAGTCGGGAGATCTTGGTGGCCATGGTAAGAATGTGACATCATTATGTTGAAAGAAGTCTATTGTGACTCTTGCAACATGTGGTCGGGCATTATCTTGTTGGAAAGTTGGATCTGCCAGGGTGTCAAGATAGGGTAAAAGATGGGGTTCTAGAACTTCGTGGATATAACTCTGCGCGTTCATGTTACCTCTGATGAAGATTAAAGGTGACCTGGAACCATAAGCTATAGCACCCCAAACCATAACTCCAACAGTGTGATGAACATGTCTTTCAACAAAAAACTGTGGATTCCTCTTTTCACCACGTCGCCTTCTAACCCTGGCACGACCATCGTGCATGCCTAAACAAAATCGAGACTTGTCACTAAAGACAATACTGTTCCATTCCTGATCCCAGAGTGACCGTTGTCTGCACCACTCAAGGCGATTACGTCGGTGTTCTCGAGTTAAAGGGAGGACCCAGTGTGGCCGGTATGAAAACAAGCCAAAACTTCGTCGGTAAACACTTGCCAATAGGTCTTCCGTGTTCTGCAAACCATTCATTTGCAATGGACCTGGTAGTGGAGAAACGGTCCCTTAAGGCCAATAATCTTAGGCGGCGATCTTCACGGTCTGTTCTACGGCGGCGTCCAGTGCCCCTTGCTCTTTGCGTACGGCCTTCTCGAAGCCATGCCTGACAACACCTAACCACAGTGTCTACACTTATTTGCACTCTAACTGCAATTGCCCGAAAAGAAAGTCCAGCTTCCCGAAGTCCCACTATATGGCCCCTATCAAACTCACTAAGTTGACGAAATCGTACAGGTCTCCGTACTCTAGGCATCGTAACCGATCGTAAAGGATGTCAAGAACCAAAATCCGCCAACGTTGATGCTTTACTGCGGCTGAAATATTCATTTTTAGAGCGTTAGTGAATTAAAGAAAAGCAGTATAAAAACCGGAATGTACAACTGATAAGGCTGAAAATTTTTTCACTTGTTATTTACAGTAAGATAAATACATTCACCAACTTTTATTAAAATAAAACCATTTAAACTGGGTGTTCGGATTTATATGTCACTTAGTATATAAACAGAACTCATGTATTATGTTAACATTGCCCGGTCATTAACGTATATGCCGGGATTATCGCCATTGTCCGTTACAAACTACCAAGATAATAAGGCTGTTATCACGGAGTATGAATTTTTATAGTAAAAACTATTTGTAAATAAATTATTACAGGCTTATCTTAGGCACTATTCAATTTATGGATTCTATGTAAATTCTATATAATCTGAACCTACTAACAGTTGGCATTGTTGACGTGACAACAGCTATTATCAAGTATAACGAAAGCTGGTGCCATGAAACGTGTCAATTATTTCGGTTCTCGAGATCCATTCAATTGACTATAAAAACGATTCCATTATCGTGATCGACCGACTATACTACCCGAAAATTCATTAACTTCGTAGCAATCTGGGATCGTAAACACGGTAAAAACGGGTAATGGTACTCAAAGCCGTCATTTAAAAATGCCGCGACGCATCCCGGTGACAGTACAGTCAATTTTGAAACAGCAATACGAAAAGCTTCACTCTGACCTAGCGATGTATCTTCGCTTTAACAATATAACAAAACAGCAGTTAACAGAGTAGATACCATTCAATTAGAAGAAATAAAAACAGCATTACAAAAAATGAAAAATAATAAAGCTCCGGGACCGGGGGATTTGCCTATCGAGTTAATTAAACACGCCACCACAAGAACGCACGAGCTACTCTGTGTAATTTTTAACAAGTGCCTGGAAGGGGAAACGATTCCCAGAGATTGGAGGAGCTCTTACATAAATTCCATTTATAAAAAGGAAAACAGGAGTGACTGTAGTAATTATCGGGGTATTAGTATTACATCGTCCATCGGAAAGCTGTACGAAAGAGTCCTAACAGCCCGAATAGAAGACGAAGCCACGGAAATTTGAGAACAAAGTGGATTTCGACCTGGGCGATCCTGTGTCGACAACATATTTACAATAAAACAACTGACAGAAAAGAGATTAGCAAGAGGAATGGAGCTACACGCTACTTTTATAGATCTCCGCAAGGCATTCGACTCCGTCCCTTTGCAGAAATTATGGATCGCAATGAAAGAAGCAGGCTTAAATAGCAAATACATAAACGCCGTAAAAGCAATGTATGGAGAAAATCAAGTGGTCGTTAAAGTCGGAAATCAAATTTCTGAGGCTTTCCCACAAACAAAAGGTGTTAAGCAGGGCTCCTGCCTCTCTCCAACCCTGTTTAAAATTTATCTCTGCAGCGCTTTAAAACAGTGGATAAGAAAGTGCAGCCCCATGGGGATATGGTTAGAGGACTTTCACTTGTATACAATCCTCTTTGCAGATGATCAGGTAGTCTTTGTAGAAGACCAGCAAGACATGACTTACATGATAAACAAACTTATAGAAGAATTCACTAAATGGGGTTTGGAGATAAATATACAAAAGACACAATACATGACTATAGGAGGCACAGGACAAGACATCGAAACAAAAAATGGAAAAATAGAAAACGTCGGACAGTACCAGTACCTAGGAGTTACAATAGATGAAAGCGGAAAGGATAACAAAGACATACTAAGGAAAATAGGAAAAGGAAAAAATATGATTAAAGCACTACATCCGATCTTGTGGAGTAAGAACCTAACAAAGAAAACAAAAAAAATTATATATCAGGCTATGATTCAGCCAGTACTGACGTATGGGTCAGAAGCGTGGGTTGTAGATAAAAATATGTCACAAAAGCTTCTCTCAACCGAAATGATGTACTGGAGAAGATGCTCCGGTTTAACTTTACTTGACCATGTTAGAAATGAGACCATCAGAGAAAGAATGGCAGTCGAAAATACAATAATGGACGATATAACAGAGAGGCAGTTAAAATGGTATGGACACCTGCAACGAATGAACGAAGAAAGGATACCATTAAGGGTTTGGAAATGGACACCAGCACAAAGAAATAAACGAGGAAGACCACGAAGGAAATGGATTTCAAACATCCATACCGCAATGGAAAGTAGAGGACTACATGAAGGAGACTGGAACGATAGGATACGATGGCGTATGGGTTGCGAGAAGCGACCTTAGGTTGCAGAAACTCGCCATATATATATATATATATACAAAACAGCAGGTGCTTTTTATCACTTATGATTCTCCTTCTTTTCTGTCGTAGATCCTTTATCAGCGACCCAAAACCCCTGAGAAATGAATTTTTAAATCACTCAGGCAGATGTCAATATATTTTTGGTAATGGTCATTCAAATATCGGTTATTTGTTTTTATTCAGTCTATATTGCTGCATAAAGCCACCTTTAACCTTATTTTATACTTGAGCGCTATGAAGCTACGAGTATTAATAAAAACCCAATCCTTTGTTGATTGGTCAATCCGATTTATAATGACAGGCCTTTGTTCTCACTGACATTGACTGTCAATCTATCAGCTTAATGCTAGAGTTATATAATTATCTTCTTTGAAGGGAAGTGAAAAAAGAAACACATTTTTTTGTAATCTAAGATAAATAAAGACTAATCATACTTGGGCAAATCGGTAGTTCTATTTTCTGTACTTACGTTAAACTGGTCACAACAACATGAATTAGGGGAGACCGGGGCTAATTGTCACAATTTTAAGTAATTCTTTTTTTTATTCGATCTGAAGCGTTATATGCACATATTTGGTGCATAACTAATATGGTTTATCCTTTGGGAACACTATGTAAAATCGATAAGGCTGTAAAATAATTCACAATATTAAATTAAAATGTTTCAAATTACAGAAACAAATGTGACAACTTGACCCTTGCTGGGGCTGGATGTCACATTGCTTGGGGTTGGTGGTCACGTGTATTTTAGATCATTAATAAATTATGATATCATAATTTTAAACATATTTATTATTACAAAAAATGCTTATTAAACACCAAATCTTTATGAAAAAGAAGTAGAAGAGTTTTTTCACAGTTAGTCACTATCGCAGTTATGACATAATATTATGAGACCAACCATTACATGATGAGCATTTCACCCATTCTTCATTTGGCGCGCTGTTAGAAAATGGTTCAAGACAAATCAAGCAAAAACATTCTTCTCATCAGTTTCATTATCTGAACAGGACTTGCGTTTTTCAATTTTTCAGATTTCTTCATTTTTGTTTTCTGAATCAAAAACGTTTCTTTTCTATTCCTCTTTTTCTTGTTCCAGCTTTTATTTTTCTCTTTCTCTAATTCGTCTTTTACTGGAGTGTCAGTGAGTATTGCACTCTCTCGTTTACGACGGGAAACTCGATTCATTTTTATTGCCGATGTCTTTGGATAAGGTCTTAAACTTTCTGGAAGGACTATACTCGTATTTCCCGTATGCAGCCTTACCAAACTACTACAGCAGGGATCATCAAAACTTTTGCTTTTGCTTCCTGCGTGTTAATATTTATCAGACTTACAGTTTCATCTTCGTTCAAGATGGTTGCATTTGGCCCAACTTCCTTTTCGTTTAAGGTTTCCGGGT
Source organism: Acanthoscelides obtectus (assembly GCA_963669975.1). NCBI lineage: Eukaryota > Metazoa > Arthropoda > Insecta > Coleoptera > Chrysomelidae > Acanthoscelides > Acanthoscelides obtectus. The sequence goes on along the minus strand of CAVLJG010000007.1, from coordinate 19,466,829 downwards.
TTGATCCAGTTATTGCTTCGTTCAAGATACCCGGATCTGGCCTATCAGTGACAGAGCTCGCAAGAAAGTCATCATCCGTGAAAATATCTCTGTTGTAAGGAAACACACCCAACACCCGAAATCCACTGAAGGTATGTCGTATATAGTCATGGTCTTACCGGGATTATTTAAAACCCAAGCATCGCAGGAAGTATTTACATATGTCTTAAAAGGGCCGAAAACGGCGCGGTCAAGAGGTTGAAGTTTAAGTGAACAGTGAGGGTAAAAAGAGAGCATGACAATACCATTTGCTTTGGCAAAATTCAGTCCTTCTATACTCAGATGTGATCCATGGTTATCTAGTAAAAGCAGGCACGGTCTTTCCACAGCACTTTTCACATGAAGGTGAAAAAATCTAAGAAACTCCAAGAAATGTGACTCTTTCATCCAACCTGATGGGTTTGCAGAACCTTGTGAACCAGGAGAAGCCGAATTTAAAAAATGTGGTTTTAATTGTACCCTTGGAAAAATGAAAAAAGGAGGTACGGAATTTCCAATAGCTGATACTGCACTTGCTAAAGTAACGAAAGTTCCTCTTTCTGATGAAACTATCGAACCAACCTGTTTGAATCCTCTTCTGGCAACAACGCGGTTGGATCTTTGGACAGTTATAATTCCAGTTTCGTCCATGTTCCAGATTTCGTGAGACTCAAATTTATGTTTTTCCATAACTGAAGCTAAATTATCAAAAAATGCGTTGACGTTCGTTTTATTGAAACTACTGGCTCTTGCTAAGCTAGTTGCTTCCGGTTTGCGAATAGACAGTACAGGATGACGTTTTAGAAACGCACTAAACCAGACAGGACTAGCTCTTTTATGTAGCATCTAATTTTCCGGCATTTTCAAGGAATAAGCATAAGCAAATTCATATGCCAGTCCACGTACTTTCTTGGGTGATAATCCAAAATAAATATCAGATGCTTTGAGTACATATTCCACTAGATGATTTTCAAGTTCAGGCTCAAATACTAAATGATTTTTGATGTAGCCAACTGAAATTGACGGCGCAACAACTCGATCATCAAGTAATTCAGACTCTGGAATTTTCTTACAGTCAGTATATTGCTAAAGTTCGATAATTTACATTGAAGTCAGCTGCCGCTTTTCTTATTGAGGATCCTAATCCCACTAATCTAGCTGCTCTTAAAAGTACGTCATGCTTCGCTTTGCCCTTCTCAGTCTTCCTTTTGAAATTTCGAACCATGCTTATGTAACCTGAATATACTCGTATTAAAAAAATACATTATATACATATACCTACGTAGAATGATGTGCAAAGCTAATCGTCTAGTGTGGGGGCTGGTTGTCCCATGTGACAAGAGGTCCCCGCTAATTTGAGACAACCTGCCCCACTAGATAATTAATTTTTAAGGTTAGATAGCGTCACTAAATTAACAAATTCAAAGTCAATACTTACGTTATGTCGTATTCGGATTATTGAAGAGCAAAATAAATTCAACAGTTCTTTTTATTATCAAATATAGTCTTGAAAACACAAATTATGTGGCAAACGAAAAATTTACTCAGGTCAGGCGATTTGTTTATTTTTGTGTGTGCGGCCTTAATCTACCAACGACAACTTTCGTACTGAATACAAGTGTTCTGCGCGGACGCAGAAACGATGTGTAGCGCCCTAGGTAACTACATCTTGCGGAGCTGCTGAGATTTAACAATTGTGACAACCAACCCATGTGACAACCAGCCCCGGTCTCCCCTACTTCTCTCTATACGAGCAATTTTTTCTTATAGAGATCATCGGAACTTATACAAAAAATTATTTTTAGTGGCAACCTTTATATACCTGTACCTACTTAGGAAATGCACACATCATGTTTTTTGACTTGTACATTAATCAGAAGACTGACTAAATGTTCCTCGTATTTAAGCACCAAAAGGAATGAAAATGAATAGGGTCTGTTTGGTGACAGCGTCATCTTTGACCTACTTTTACCCAGTATTTAGGAATTATCGTTTGAATATGTAAGAATATTCATACTAGGAACTGCATCTCTCACATTATCAGCAACAACTAAGTAAGTTTTCCAAATACTGATCATTTTTTAAAGAAATTTGAAATTAAAAAAATTTGATCTTGGTTTTTACTTCCTACGGAGAGGAATTCTAAACAATTTTGGGTATGGGATCTTATGTGTTTAGATGGTGCATGTACATCATCGAAAAACCATGTTACTCATTTCCATCAGTTTGTCTGTCCAAGGGTGGTAGAGCTAGGACCAAAAGACGAACAAAATAATGATCACCCTACTGTCATTTTTTGATGTTTCCAAGGCTCCTGATCCTTTTCAGATTTGCAGCAGTTAAAAAATGGATGTTAGGTGTTGTAGGAGATGGGGGAAGGCGTGGCAATGTTGTTGTGCTAGCAATTTATACGTTCCACGCACCTATTGGAAATATTTAATTCATCATAAATTTATTTCTCCGTACATTTTCCATTAAAACTTGGATGGCAGGAATATTTTCAATACACGCGTGCTAGGAAACTCAACGAACGTATACCTAGCTGCTTCGAATGATTAGCAAAAACTAAGATATGGTGCGAGTATCCCTGTATGCAACGCCGTGCTGGGTTTCCTTGCATGGCATGATCCATTTAATCCTTTTGTTCTCATGTTTTTTGTGAGAGGGACTGGCTTGTGCCGAATATAGTCCTTTGGAAGTCCCGGCTCAATGTACCATGCTCCATTTTTCATCATATACTCTCGAGATGCCATCATTCGTCATTACTCAATTCATTAATTTTTTTGTGTATATATTGACAAACAAAATAAGTGTATATTGACCGTACTATGAAGCCGTCGTTAAAAAACGTCGTGCTGGATCGCGTCAAGCAAGGCAGTCAGGCTGTGAGCCGGCCTCGAGCGCCATATGGATTTCGAGTTTACCCAAATTCCGGAACAACAATGATTATTCTATCAAGGAATGCGAATAAACATTACGGTGCCTCGCTTGTTACCGTTACGCTGGACGGCATCTACGGAGAATTTGCATTTGAAGACCTGTTCTGTTCTTCCCACAAAAGATCTCTTCGGGCGAATAAATATTGTCGGCTGTGCGGTGTTGCGCACCTACGGAAACGCTGTTTATTAATATTTGCATCAAACTGCAAAGACGTCGTTAACAGGAAATTAGTTTATGTTGGTTTATGAACCTAAATAGGTGCGCTTTACTAGTACTTAACAGCTTTTCGTATGTATGTATTAGATGCGATGTGTAAACTATGAATGAGGCAAAAGTAAGTAGAACGTCACAAATGCCTAGAAGGTACTACTACGTGTCGTATCTTTAACTGAGTAATAATAAAAATAGCAATAATAATATATTACAGCGCAATGTACCCTTCGTGGTACACCAGCGAAATTATTAGGAAAGTTATACAAGAAGTACAAAAAGAGTCACAATAACCTTCTACATGAACAGTAAAAACGTCTTAGATCTGAGGTAAAGCGTCAAATATCTGTGGCCTGTAAAAATTATACACGTAATGTTGAGATGTCCATCTCTCAAGATCCTAAACATTTCTGGAGCTTCATGCATACAAAAAATCGAACTACTAGGATTCCTGGTAAAATGAAGTTCAATGACGTCTCACCGAACGATCCTTACTGTGCTGCCAATGCATTTGCAGATTCTTTTATAGTGTTTTTGTTGATCCATCTACTCGTAATGATTTTATTGGCAGGAATCCTAACATATTTTTCAATAATATTCATGAAAATGAGATTATTGCTGCATCTAAAAAACTCAAGAATAGAGTAACGGCCGACCCAGACAACATCCCCTCGTTCATAGTCAAAGATTGTATTCATGTCTTTGTTAAGCCGTTATTAAAAATATACAATCTGACTATAGAAACCAACACATTCCCTGATATTTGGAAACTTACTAGAGCGACATCTATTTTCTAATCAGGGGATAATACTGATATTAAAAACTATAGAGCGGCGGCAATATTGTCGAATTTCTCCAAATTGCTGGAGATAATATTGCACAATAGAATTTACTCCGCAGTTCATAGATATTTGTCCCCTTTTCAGCATGGTTTTCTTACTAAGAGATCCTCAGTAACTAATTTAACCATCTTCACTCAGTTCGCTATTGAATGTGTCGATCGGCAAGGTCAACTAGATGTAGTATATACCGATTTTGCTAACGCGTTCGATAGGGTGGACCATGGCATACTTTTGGATAAACTTTTTTATGATGGATTCCATTCATCAGCTTTAGCACTCGTTCAAAGTTATCTTCATCAAAGGAAGCAATATGTTACTTTTAATGGGTTCAAGTCATACCAGTATTTATCTAAATCGGGAGTGCCTCAGGGTTCAAATCTTGGTCCTTTATTGTTCACCTTATTTATTGATGATGTTGTGCATTATTTAAGTTGTAAAAAGCTGCTCTTTGCGGATGATTTAAAATTATTCAGGATTATTGAGTCTGAGACTGATTGTATTGCACTTCCGCGTGATATTGATTCTCTAGTGGACTGGTGTGATGAGAATAATTTATTTCTTAATGCGTCTAAGTGTAGTGTAGTCAGCTTTTCCAGGAAAAGTTCTGCTTGTAAATTTAATTATAAAATTGGGGATGCTTACATAAATCGTTATAACTCGAATAAGGATTTGGGTGTAGTTTTTGACCATAAACTTAATTTTTCTTAAAGGTGCGTGAAGCTTCGCGGGCGTAAGATTTTATTGTGAGAAACTTTAGAAGCTTTAGCGGCCCAGAGTCACTGTTGGTTTTGTATTCTGCATATATTAGATCGAAATTGAAATATGCATCGCTAATTTGGAACCCAATTTACAACTGCTACATTGATTCTCTTGAGCAAGTTTCTGAATTTTTTATCTTTTAAAGTTGACGGTATATATCCTGAACGTGGTATATCTGAAAGTTTGTTATTGTCTACTTTTCAAGTGCAGTCTTTAGAACTGAGAAGGAAGTGTGCATCAATTATGTTCTTGCATGAACTACTGCACAATCAGATTGTGGCTCACATAAACTTTAATGTTCCATCTATTCAAACTCGTACAGCTAAAACATTTTATTGCGACAGTGCTCGCACAAATTTGTTTTTGAAGGCACCCATATATGTGATGTGTGAAACTTTCAATCCAATATCAAATTATTGTGATATACATGCTAACAGCTTGAACAGCATTCTGGGAGTAGCTTGAAATTGCTTGGATAACTTTTTGCTTCTTCTTCTTGTTTGTTTTTTTCTTTAGATGTTTTCTGTTCTTGTTGTTTGATTTATCTTAGGATTGTCCTGTAAATGGCTTCATTAACTGTTAGGCAATACACGCTATTTGTTTATTTATAATGTGTCAAAATGAATACCTACATCGTCATAATCAAGTAGCTGCTTTGATGCATAGGGACATATGCTATAAACTTGTCTGGAGAACAAGGACCCGAAACACCATATTAGTATGAGTATGAACCGCCATCATTAACACAAACAAACCAATATATCATCTATTACGAAAGATCTATTATAACAGATAGGAATATCCCATGCAATAAGCCTGATTTACTTGCAAGGAATAAACAAGCAAGAGACGCCTATATCATGGACGTTGCAATACCTAACATCCACAACGTACGTACCACCATCACAGCGAATAAACGAAAACATACAGAATTAGCAGATGAACTGAAGAAAATGTGGAACTTGTCCGGGGCAGAATTGTGCCTATTGTTTTATATGGTATGGGAGACGTGCCCAAAGAGCTTCAAAAAATCACCAAAACACTTGGTGACAGTTCAAAACGAAGACTTTTTCGGCCAACTTTGTAGTTCCAGCAAAATAATGACCTGTTAAGTATGCGATACAAGTTATTTATCGTTACCGCCATTAAGTCGATCAAAAAACTTCGTTAATGTCAATACTTTTTCTTGAAACGAAAATCCTACATGTGCGAGCATTAGACGCTTGCCCGCATATTAAATTTCCAGCGCGCATTAAACTGATCAAACTTTTCTTTACAGGTGTCATTCTAACGTCTTCCATAGTATTCGAGTTTTTCACACTTAAGCTCCTCAAAATGATTTTTAACAACATCCAAAATATAACTGGGAGCTAAAGAATGTACAAAAACTAAGTCTCAATACCCGTCCATCCCACAAAAACAAATATTTTTCTAAGAAATTGAGATCAAAAACAAATGTTAATCATGACGAAAAAATCTCTCTAGCTGAAAACATTCAGACCCATACTTGTCGAATACTTATAATAGCTCTGCAGTAGAAAAATAAATTTTGGAAAATGAATCCACGTCCGCAATTTTTTCACGCCCCATGTGAATATGTTCGGTTTTGCTGTTTATTTTGTTGCCATAATTTATTTTCTTAATATGGTGGCATTAACTATCAAGGTTTTATGGTGTGTTGCGCCCTTCAGACAAAAGATTGCAGAAACTGTGCGTTGAGAACTTGAAAACATTTGTATCCCTACATATAGTACAGGGTGGGCCATAAGGGTGTTGGCGATTTAAATCTTAAATTTCTCGGAAACGCGGGGCGCGGGTTGGGGCGATAGGCCGTTGCCTGGAAATTTAGTCGCCATGGAGCCGTACACGTTTATTACTGCAGAAGTTTCAAGCGCCAATGTGATACTGAAATGGATCATAATGTTCGAAACAACCGGCATGGTAGTAGCAATAACAGCTCGTGGTCGACCAGTTTCTGCAAGATCAGCCGACAATGTAGAGCGTGTTCGTGTTTCAGATCAGTTAAATCCGCAACAGTCAACACGTAAGAGAAGTCGGGCTTTGGACATCAAAAGAACGAGCTTGCGGCGAATTTTGAAGCGTGATTTGCATTTGAAGACTTATAAGATTCAACTAGTCCAAGAATTAAAACCAGATAATGCCAATAACCGACATAAGTTTGTCAATTTGATACTCGATCGATTCAACAGTTTTAACACCGTGATGTTTAGTGATGAGGCCAATTTCCACCTCAATGGCCATGTTAACAAACAAAATTGTCGGTTCTGGTCCAAAACTGATCCCGATGCTTGCATCAACGTCCACTTCGCAGCCCTAAACTAGTCGTGTGGGCTGGATTTACGTCAGCCGGTATTATTGGATTTTGAGCACGAAAGAGGGCAAACGATGACAGTTAAAGCTAACAATTATTGCAATATGATAACAGACTTTTTGGTGCCCGCTTTGCAAGAACTCCAAGGCAATACCTCTAGAATGTGGTTTCAACAAGATGGGGCCACAAGTCATACAGCTAGGGTATCTATAGGGCTGCTGAAAAATTTCTTTCCCGGAAAACTCATTTCGATAAGTGGGGATATTGAATGGCAACCACGTAGCCCCGATCTTTCTCGATGCGATTATTTCCTATGGGGCTAACTCAAAACGGTGGTCTACGAGAATAATCCAACGAATTTAGAGCAGCTGAAGAGGAATATTGTTCAGGAAGGAAGTCATTTGAACAACATTATTTTTAAGTCTTAAAAATTCATATCTTTCTACTTCTTAAAAATACGTTTGATTTTTCTTTTATATTGCGTAGTTATTTTTTAATTGAATATTAAAATTGCCAACACCTTTATGGCCAACCCTGTATATCGTTTGCGTTATACGTGGTAGCTCTCATTCATCATTACACTCGGAGCATTGAAATCGTCATAAAGATATCCTGAACTATCTACACCACTGGTTGTAGTCGTATCTTTGGAATGGTTGGATGATTCCTCGTTTTTATACCAGCGAAAAAAAGAGTGAGATAATGCCGATTCAGTTGCAGGCAACTGCGCGTTGTTTCGAAACTAAAAAGAGGAATTTAAAAAACCCAAGATAAGTCGGTTAAAAATAGTAACAATGCAGCACCAGCCTCATATTCGCACTAACAGTGACTTCATTTCATAATGATTCGTGAAACATGTCTCAAAGAACTGGTTCTGTTCCCTAGAGCCAGACTAGGTTAAGTCCATTTTTGTCAAAAATAATAATATGCTGAGGTTATTTTAATATTATTAATTTTCATCTGCTACATGCAATAAGGAAGTTACGACTTTTTCACTCATGTCAAGCTGCAAACGATACAAAGCAAGAAAAATATTTCAAATCTCGAAACTAATTTTTGGACCTGATCTGGCTCTGAGGTACATACGAGCCCCTTCCCACTGTTGGCCCACTTCAAGATTTGTACCAAAATATGCCTTTATAAACTAAACATGACGAAACTATTTACTTCTAAAACGATTTATTTTCTCAAAAAACATTTTAGATACACTCTTGTCGTAAAAAATACATATTTGAAATCACTTAGACCTATAACTAATAGAACATCTGAACAAATAAACAATGTGCGAATAAATGCGCGAAGTTAACAAAGCAACAATTGAAAGATTACTATTGGGTAACATCACCTTTATTTTTTATTACGGCTGAAATTCTTGGGCTCATAGTGTTAACCAAGTTTTGGCAAAAATTTGGTGTAAAACAATCCCATATTTTTTGAAGCTTTTGTCTCAGTTCGGTGATTGTACGAGCAGGATGTAGAACCTTTTTCATCTCGGGCCACAAAGTTTCAATAGGTGACAGATCTGGACTGCTATAAACCCATTTCAAAAGTGGCATATTACTTTCTTTCATTCATTTTATAGCCTTTTTGAGGTATGGCACGCTGCACCATCTTGCTGAAACACAAAATCTTGGCCGGATGTCAAACATTCTTCCATCACTGGTAAAAGCGATTGTTCTAAAATTGCCAAACATTTGTTTGTATCCACATTTCCATCAATAAAATGAAGTTTTCCTACTCCTTTTGATGACATGCTGCCCCAGACCATAATGGATACTGGAAATTTCACTTTTCTCTTCAGACAGTCAACATGGAGTGCTTCATTTCTTTGCGAATAACTCTACTGCGACTCCAGCACAAACTTCGAATCGGGCCTCATCACTCCATTGTATTGCACACCATTGTTGAGGTGTCCATTGTCTATGCTCTTTAGCCCATCTAAGCCGATTTTTCTTTTGCAGTGGAGTTAATAGTGGCTTTTCTTGGGCCTATAAACAAGTTGTGCAACTTTAGGGTTTTTATTTCACTTTTTTTTATAAGAAAACTTACCTTGCAAGTGCTAAATCCCAGTTTGTGGACCTCTCTATGAGTTGTGGATCTCGAAATTCTCCTTCCAACGGCGTCACTCCACAAAGCACTTAAATAATTGACACGCCTGTTACGTTATATCTTCTAACAATATTTCTCACACTGTACCGCGATAAGTCTAACAAAGTTGCAATTTCTGAGTTTGATTTCCCAGAATAAAAAATGTAATTATCAGTAACCGAATTTTCTCCCTAATAACCTTTCCTCTACCCATTTTCAAAACCTTAACTACCCAAAACTATTTTAAACGTATTCTGACAGCTGTGATTAATAAAAACAATTGCCATGGCTTTTATTTTTCACAGCCACCTATGCGTTATACTTATTTTGCATTGAAATGAAAATAGGTTGATATACTGTAATTGCAACGTGTTATTTTTATGCTGCCAATTTGATTAGGGAGTGATAAAGTTGTTGTTTTCTACTATATATTATCAAAATATTAATTCTAGTTATCTAGTTATCACACAAGAGATGCAAAAAAAGCGTTACAATGGGATAATGGTGATCAAAATTGCCTTTCAGCTATTTTTCATCTTTATTCTTCTCCAAAAGCTGTGAAAAACGTATGATTGTAATGGATGATCCTTCAATCTTTCCACAGTCGATTAAAGTTCAAAAGCATCACTTGAAATGTGAAACTCCAGTTACAGAGAACCATCTAGTGTCTATCATGTCTCAGGTTTTGACGATCATTCATAGATTGTGTAATCTATAAGCTATTATAGGCTATTCTTAGAACATTATTATAACTGACTGATATTTAAATACAACTGTAATTTTCTTTCTTTGCAGGTAAATAAAAAATCTACATATAAAATGTCACGATGTTTGGTAAGTGGTATGATACAGGAACAATACATAGCCTTCCTAATATGTTTGATAGTATATTTTTTTCAAAACCTTTAGAAACAAATTCCAATTTCTCAGTGAATCTTCAGTATATCTAGTTATACAATAAGATATATGTATAATACTAATTGGAAAGGTTTGGTGCCTAACCTATAATTAAAGTCTCTCGACGTCTAGGTTCGATCTAAAATTTTGCTTTTTGTAACCTTTGTGAGACTCTTAGAATGAGCCATTATTGGCATATGATTGATCAAAATATGGTGAGAGCAAGATCAGCAGGCAGGCTTGTTGGACCTGAGCCAGCTCTAGGGGTGGCTGTGCAAAGAGTCAACACTCTGAAATGGAGAAGCATCTCTAGACATCTCCGTCAGATACAGGAGCTCATATTAGGGCCTAGTGATAAGAAAGGGCGCTTTTGCTTATCTTTTTATAGAGCCAACCTAAGGTTGTTGGTGGGACTGTTGTTTGGCCATAGCACGATCAGCCAGACTTTATTGGGGACCAACACCTTGGATCCCCAGAATGTAGGGAACGTAGTGGTGCAGAAGGGCCCGTCACGTTTCCTTTGCACCGGTGTACCTCTAATTTCATTTACTAATTCATACTATTATTTACGAGACTTCAAAAAAACAATCCTCGTTGTGGTTGATGTAAAGCAAGTCGAACGTGTCGGATGCGTGTGACTATACCTTCTGCTCCCACCACCTGAGCTATTTCCAGAAGGTCAGCAGTCCGCAAAGGGTTGAAACTAGGGATTCATAACTTAACTTGACATCCAGGTTACTTGACTAGGCTTGAGTTGACTTAAAATCAAGTCAATTACTTGAAAATTTAAGTAGTCTTGATATTACTTGATAATTTTTTAATGAGGTCTTTAATAGAACAAAAATATAATTTACCATCAAGTACCAAGTACTTTGAAAATGGTTGACCTCAAGTGAAGCTTCATTCATCAAGCTAGTTGACTTGATGAATTCCTAGTTAAAGCTGTGCAGTTTTGTTGCAAGAGTTCAACAATCATTCCTCCACCACTGCCCACGCGAAATAATATAAAGCCTCACCTTTTCTACTTTTTGCGTCTCGTTGCGATTAGCGTCAAGCTCGAGGAGTGCGCAGCATCATCGTTAAGGCGATCATTAGCAGCGCAGCGAATGCGCGCGTGTTTTTTAAGGGTGCGCGAACTCATCGGGAGTCGACGAGAAAGATGAATGGTTTGATGTTTCTTATCAAATTCCTCGCGTGCACCCATCCTTGGCTGGGCTTTACCTTACCTATGCCCATTATGACGGGAGATTGATGATGCTGCTACCACATTTTGTGTTTGTTGTGTTCGGTGTAATTACCTGTTGCATTAGTCGGGATAATGGACGAGGTGCAAATTACAGGAAACGTCAGGATTGTTCATCTTGCTTGTATACGTCAATTATACTATCAAGAGCGCACAGTATTCCATATATTATCTTATTATAACAGGAATGGGATCCGATTCCTTGACGATTGTTGATTTGTCGACCACTTTGGTCAAAATAGGCTGTAAAAACTGTAAAATAATGTAGGTATATATATATATATATGGAATCTGTTTTTTAGTCTATTCCACCAAAACCAAAAAATTCCATTCCATTCAAATTTGAATAATTTTCTCATAATAAAATAATAACTGTTAATTTAATTGCCCATCTCATTAATAATATAGTTAGTTCAACTGCCTCTGGTCGGTTTGACAAGTTCTTACCCTACATATCTTGAAAATCACACCATCTGAAGTGATTTGGCAACATAGCACACGCCTTACAAAAGAATTTTCGTTCCATCCATCTGCACGGACACTGCTAACCCTCTGCCATCTGTCAAAAGGTTCATCTTACTCATGATTCTATGCCCACCATTTTGTGCAATCATCAAGTGGTTTCACGATGTAATGCTTAACTTTCGTTTTAAATATTTTTAATTTGTTTTTAATTTATTCTTGTCATACAGCTGTGTGTAGTTTGTATAATTTTGACCATTGTACCATGTATCCAGCTTTCACCATGTTACTGGGTGTTTCCCTCATCCTTAACGTAAATAACAATTAGCAACATCCTCACATACTACTGTAAGTTAATTTAAATTCATTTTGCATAATTGTTGCTACATTTCTCAATGTAATTGCAGCTCCTGATGATGATGGCAAAGACCATTGAAAGCTAGAGAGATTAAAAAAGTATAAAGAGTCCTCCTTGCTTAAATTTTGTCGAAGTACCCAACAAAGGCGGAAGCTTTAATTTTTCACCTAACTGGTCTAGACGGCAATGACCACGTCTCAAGTTATATATATATATATATATATGTTTGGTACATGAAATAAAAATATTTGTTAGATGATTGGGGACGCTATTTGATGCTCTGACGGCTACGGTTACTGAGATGTGGTCGTTTTTCGTTTTTTTTGCTGAATTACCTACAATTTCGCATAAATATCGTTATAACTGTTTTGTTTCTACAGATAATGACACAAAACTAAATGTGATTCTGTTCTGTAATGTATATTCAATCAGGTGAGATGAACGGTTTGTAAAAATCTTCACAAGCAAATTACTTATGACATTCCAAAGTCGTACAATCGCGTGAAGTGTATAACTAATTTCAAATTCGAAATTCGACTATAAAGAACTATAACTTTTTTGAAACCTAGTTTCACTGACAAAACTTCTGTGATTTATTTCCTTACCAACGATATGCTACATATCATATAAATAATATACTAAGTGACATATAAATCCGAACACCCAGTTTAAATGGTTTTATTTTAATAAAAGTACTTAATGAAGCATAATAAGTAAATGATAAAAATTTCAAAATGATTGCACTGCTTTAAATCCCTTTGACCTTTAATAATGTGTGGATGCACCCTGATGTGCTACGCATTCTCCAACGCGCCTAGGCATGCTTCTGATCAGGTGGTCAATGTCCTCCTGTGGGATCTCATTCCAGGCAACCACCAACTCCTCTCGAAGTGCTTCTAGAGTCTGAGGAGGACGTTGCAAATTGAGCAATCTCCTACCCATCATATCCCACACGTGCTCAATTGGGGATAAGTCGGGAGATCTTGGTGGCCATGGTAACAATGTGACATCATTATGTTGAAAGAAGTCTATTGTGACTCTTTCAACATGTGGTCGGGCATTATCTTGTTGGAAAGTTGGATCTGCCAGGGTGTCAAGATAGGGTAAAAGATAGGGTTCTAGAACTTCGTGGATATAACGCTGCGCGTTCATGTTACCTCTGATGAAGATTAAAGGTGACCTGGAACCATAAGCTATAGCACCCCAAACCATAACTCCAACACTGTGATGAACATGTCTTTCAACAAAAAACTGTGGATTCCTCCTTCCACCACGTCGCCTTCTAACCCTGGCACGACCATCGTGCATGCCTAAACAAAATCGAGACTCGTCACTAAAGACAATACTGTTCCATTCCTGATCCCAGAGTGACCGTTGTCTGCACCACTCAAGGCGATTACGTCGGTGTTCTCGAGTTAAAGGGAGGACCCAGTGTGGCCGGTATGAAAACAAGCCAAAACTTCTCATTCGTCGGTAAACACTTCGCATGCCAATAGGTCTTCCGTGTTCTGCAAACCATTCATTTGCAATGGACCTGGTAGTGGAGAAAGGGTCGCTTAAGGCCAATAATCTTAGGCGGCGATCTTCACGGTCTGTTGTTCTACGGCGGCGTCCAGTGCCACTTGCTCTTTGCGTACGGCCTTCTCGAAGCCATGCCTGACAACACCTAACCACAGTGTCTACACTTCTTTGCACTCTAACTGCAATTGCCCGAAAAGAAAGTCCAGCTTCCCGAAGTCCCACTATACGGCCCCTATCAAACTCACTAAGTTGACGAAATCGTACAGGTCTCCGTACTCTAGGCATCGTAACCGATCGTAAAGGATGTCAAGAACCAAAATCCGCCAACTTTGGTTCTTTACTGCGGCTGAAATATTCATTTTTAGAGCGTTAGTGAATTAAAAAAAAGCAGTATAAAAACCGGAATATCCAACTGATAAGGCTGAAAATTTTTTCACTTGTTATTTACAGTAAGATAAATACATTCACCAACTTTTATTAAAATAAAACCATTTAAACTGGGTGTTCGGATTTATATGTCACTTAGTATATTTTGCGCGGTCATACTGCGAAAAGAGCCTAGAGAGCACATGTAACATACCTAGCTTTAGAATAATGGCCTGTTCAAGGATGTTTCTTAATCAAATATCAGTATTTGAAGGACATGTTAGCTTTTGAGATACAGAGTGGTAAGGCTTTCAAATGCAAGTCACTGCCACGCCATTGCTTTCTTAAAATAAAAAGGTATTAAAATATGTATTCGTATCTTGATTTCTGTAGTCTAACGAATAATTTTTACCTGAGAAAAGAAATAAGTAAAACAAAATCTACTTATCTGCATGATTATAGAATGAAGTGGTACCAATCAGTCTTGATGGTGGAGCTAGAATATCTGTCACATGCACATGTGTTCCCCCACTAGAGACCTAATGTAGCCTTAAGAGTACCCACCATAGCCCTTCGTGGTGGTTCAAAGTTAAAAAAATCTTATCTACTTGACTTCACTTTTTAATGGCGTACAGCGAGTCGACCTATACGCAATCGCAGAATATTCTGAGAATATCTCGTGTTATCCCTGATATGTTCTGCGTCCGCCTCATTATGCGGCATATGATATGCATCTCGTACAGTACCTTTTTTTCGAAGGAATTATCCGATAAATTAGTATAAAATTCCTAATTACGCTACTGTTCGCGCACGCAATCGCTTCTTCGGCGGTGGCTCATCATCAAGGCAGTGCCCGGCCGGTCGTACCGCAACAGTTCTATTAATAACTCGCGGCCTTGAAGGTTCACGATAGGTCAGTAACTCGCCCTCTGCTTTATATTACTCATTTCGCGTTATTGTTTACGACATTACGCAGAGATTTTTGCCCGCGTCTCTTCACATGCTAGTCGTACCTTCAGGACCGTACCCGTACACAACTCCATTTAAGACTTGTAAAGAGGAAGATATTTTTGCGAGACTCTGGTACCATGAGTGCCAAGTAGTACCAAGAGGCGCAAGTCGCACCCCAGGCCAAAAATTTTCGTGAAAAGGTTCTTAAATCTCTAGGCTACTCACAGCTCTTGATCTTTCAGTGGTACCTGGGTAGTACCGAGAGGTGCAACAGGTCCATTAAAAACGATAGTCAAGACGCACCCAAACCCGAGTGCAGCCCAAAAGCCAAGTGCGAAGTTTTATCAAGGTTCTTAAATCTCTAGGGTTTCACAGAAAGCTACTCTTGATCTTTCAATGGTACCTGATTAGTACCGAGTAGTGCAACAGTTCCATTAAAAATGATAGATAACTCACCTCCCGCTTTACATTACTCATTTCGCGTTATTATGTCTCAGGAAATTATACAAGATGCTGTTGATCAGTCATGTCAAGTAGTACCATCTGATGCAACAGCCATGCAAGTCGTTCCCCAGGTTACATACAGCCCAAAATCTCGTATGAAGATATTCCTTGATTCTATGAGGCTTTATACACGATTACATACCGAGTGGTTCAACAGTTCTATCAATAACCAATGAACTTGAAGGTTCGCGATAGGTAGCTCATCTCCTGTTTTTCAGTACTGATTTCGCGTTATTATATCTTAGGAAATTATACAAGATGCTGTTGATCAGCCAGTAGTACCGACTGGTGCAACAGTTGGTGCAAGTTAAACCCCAGGTCGCATACATCCCTACAATATCATTTGAAGACATTCCTATTGAGGTTCTTGATTCTTGGAGGCTTTACATACGATTAGACAAAGTTTTTTTGAGATGTTGAGCATATCAAGGTAGTACCGAGTGGTTCAACAGTTCTATCAGTGATCAATGGCCTGAAAGTTCACGATAGGTAACTCACCTCCTCCTTTCCATTACCCATTACGCGTCAGTATATCTCGGGGAATCATACAATGCTATTGATCAGTCAGTCATGTCAAGTAGTACCGACTGGTGCGACAGCTCGCGCAAATCGTATCCCAGGTCGCATTCAGCACTAAAATCTCATTTGAAGACCTAACTATTGAGGTTCTTGATCCTTGGAGGCTTTACATACTATTAGATAAAGTATTTTTGAGATGTTGAGCATATCATGATAGTACCGAGTGGTTCAAAAGTTCTGTCAAAGCCCAATGGCCTTGAAGGTTCCCCATTAGTAACTCGGCCCTGATTTACAGTGTCATTTTGCATTATTATATCTAAGAAAATTATACAAGATGCTATTGATCAGCCAGTCATAGCAGGTAGTACCAACTGATGCAACAGTATATGCAAGTCGTACCCCGTAGCGTACAGTCCTAAAATTTCGTATAAAGACACTCCTACTAAGGTTCTTAATTCTTGGAGGCTTTACGTACGAAGAACCTTTGAGATGTTCAGCATAGCAAGAAGATAGTACTGAGTGGTTCAACAGTTCTATCAATAACCAGCGGACTCGAAGGTTCACGATAGGTCAGTAGCTCGCTCTCTATTCCATACTACTCATTTCGCAATATTATTTATGATTTTTACCCTCGCTTTTCAAACATGCTAGTAGTACTTCTATTGCCGTATACAGCCCTTAAGATGCACTCTTGAGATCTGTTCAGGGAATGTCGCAAACAGCGTTGAAGTATGGCTTGAAGGAAGGCAACAAAAAGCTAGAATCTCAAAGGTTTTTCAGTTGACTACACTTCACAATCATAACTGTCCCGTTTATCGAGGTAGTACCTAGTTTTGTAATAGCTCTATTAGTTCACGGCCCTGAACGTTCATTATAGGTCAGTTGCTTACCCTCTGCTTTAAATTGCTCAATTTGTGTTATTGTTTACTACATTACGCTGTTTTGGCCGCTCCTTTTTCCCACATGGTATTTCGACTGTAGGTACTGCAGTGCTGGATACAGACCTAGGTTTATAGATATTTCACATGAGATATTACAGAGTACCACACACAGTTCGAGATGGGCTCTACTGGGCGTTTCTGACTTCAATGAAAACCTCTCATTTAATAATTGTATGCTTATACCGCATATATGTATAATTAAAGCTGTGCCAAACGTTAAGGTGTGATAAATACTTCGAAATTGACACTTACAAGGAAAAGAAGCAACGCAAGAAGAATCTTATTACGGATCTGGATGGAGTGGCTCTTCGTCGCTTTTATATGCTCCTCTTTTTTCCATTAATAATGAGTCGCTTACATGTTGGCTATAATGGCAGAATAATATCGGTAGTTTTTTAAAATTAATTGCTCGCATAGCTGAGCTGAATGAAATATTAGCTAGGCTGGAAAATATAGAGTGCAGATACGTCGTATATGTACGACTCCTCAGGCCTAATTTACTTTTGTTGGTATTGCAGCTCTATTAAACGCACATTTTCATTTTTGTATTGATCTTTATCTGTATAATGGTATTAAAGTTTATCAGTTTATTTCTTGATTTATTCTTCGGTTTCGTGTTCTGTCAGATTGCGAGCGTTCCCCGTATTCCTTTGACGTTTTGTGATGATGAGACTGCAAAAGCACAACATTTCAGCTTATTTGTAGTATTATTATTTATTTTGGTTTCAACTCAAAACTGAAGAATGTCGTCAAGTAAGTCGACTTCACAATGTCCACGAAACGCTGGACAAAAAAAGATTATATTCGGCACAGGTTTTCCATATTCTCCGTGATCGCAATACGTTCTCGCCAATTGGCGTGGAAAGTAAAAATGACCTTTCTGTCGGTCGAAAAATGTATTTTTTTACTGTGATCTCAAGGAATTGCTAGGGAGAAAATCCACTGACATTCATTATAAACTTATTTATAAGTTATTTATTTGTCTAGTGTATAATGTTGAGACATGCCTGAGGGCACTATGCACCCAAAGGTCACCCACCCATCTCGCATAGATAAGGCGAGAACGTACTGAAAACACTCCAGCTTATTTCTATCCCGATCAGCCTGCTGACCAATAAATCTTCGTTAAATCTCTTGACGCCTTCTTTTTCTTTTTTTTCACTATGGCGCGTTCGAACGGCTCTGAGCCGATGCGTCGGTATCCGTCATGCCCAAGCGAATACCGCAAAGCATCTCATGTGTGAACACAGAGGAATCTATCGTGAATCTACCCAGAAGAGATTTAGCGAAGACAAAGTATGACAGTAGTCGTTGGTACCAGCGACGGTTCAGGCGGGTAGAGAAAGATTCCAGTGCACAAAAGGTCCCATGCAAATACCGTGAAGCATCTCATGTGAAAACACGAGATCATGTCGTGAATCTACCCAGAAGAGACTTAGCGAAGGCTGATTGTGGTTGCGGGGGACTTGTTGGTACCAATAACGCTTCAAGCAGGTTCTGGTGTGCAAGTAGTAACAAACACTACGGAGCTTCTCATCTGTGGACGTAGAAAAACCTACTCCAAAGAGGCTTAATGGAGACAAAAGGTGACTTCGTTTTATACACATTGTCAGACACGATCACCATAACTTCAGTTTTATTGCAAGTTCTTTTTATCGTAACTGAGTTTCAATGAAGTGAGATTCCTTTCTCATCCCTTATCCCAACTATATTACCAACACAGAAATCTCAGCTTAGTGAGATTCGACGTCACTTGCAGCTTTTAGTTTGAGTTTACGTTGTTGTAATAATAACAAATACTATCATCAGCTGGAGTAATCCCAAGAACACTGCGGGAGAACATCAAGAAAATGGGAATCAATGACAATATTTACAAGACTATGCAGAAAGGATATTTATTGGCAGTTCGTTAATTCATGGAAAATGCAAGAACTAACATCCTTACGTAACAAGCGGCGATATGACCAATGAGGAGAGAAATACCATGTGGAAAATCAACATTAATAACACTGGACAACAAATTTTAGTTTTTTAATTGTATCTTGTGGGAAAAGTGCACTTCTTTGTTAATTTTGGGGCGCTGAATCCAAAAATGACAATGAAATAAAAAAATTAGTTGCGGTTTAGAAAAAAAACTTTTTATTTTTAAGGATATATTAAAAAAAGTAACAAGATTCAGATACTTATAAGAACCACTATATGCGCTGTCTTTTTGCTGTTCTTTTATGGATCGTTTCTGGAGCATCTCTACCAAGAGTCCAACAGTAGTCTGCAAGCATGGAAGGATTCCACTTTCCCTGGTACCTTTTTTCCATTGTTGAAATATCCTGATGAAAACGTTCGCCGTGCTCATCACTTACGGCTCCGCAATTCTCAGGAAGAAAGTCCAGGTGTGAGTGTAGAAAATGTATCTTAAGAGACATGTTACAGCCCATCTTTTGATACGATGACAGTTTTATAGTTGTCAGCTTTTCTATTTCCCAAGAAATTAGTGACCACCAGACGGAAATCATTCCAAACAGTTTTTTCAATACCTGTTAGAGTGTTTTCAAACTGTGTATCTTTCAAAATATTTCGAATCTCTGGCCCAACAAAAATACCTTCTTTAACCTTTGCCTCACTTAGTCTTGGAAATTTCTGACGCAGGTATTGAAAAGCTGACCCATCTCTATCTAATGCCTTGGCAAAGTTTTTCATTAGGCCCAACTTGATATATAATAATATATTATATATAAAATTTTTTTCGAATCTACTAATGGCTCTAGGAATTGACGAACAGGCCAGTTTTGTCTGGTGTAGTGAAGTGCCTTTGCCCGACTGTCCTATTCACACAAAAAACAGCAAAACTGTGTAGCCTAGCTGCAGCCCAAGTAAAACTGCAACAACTTTCAAATCGCCACAAATATGCCATTGGTGCTCATCGTATTTTATGCATGTCAATAGGTACTTCATATTGTCATATGATTCTTTCACGTGAACTGCATACCCTACAGGAAGAGATGGTAAAATATTTCCAATATGCAATAACACTGCCTTTAAACTCAATGTTGAACTGTCTATAAACAATCTCCATTTTTCTGGGTTATAGTTTATATTTAAAGCCGCCAGTAAGCCTTTAATGTTACTGCAGAAAACCAAGTTATTCTCCATATTGAAAAATGGTTCTAAGTCTTTGTGGCGTTTACGAAAAACACATACCGAGACATCGTCTTCTAACAAGTTCCACTGCTGCAGTCTTGATCCAAGTAACTCTGCCTTACATTTTGGAAGTTCTAAATCTCTTACAAGATCATTTAATTCTGACTGTGTTATTTTGTGCGGTTGGTGGCATGACGTGCTCGGTATAAAATCAGGATCTCTTGACGTTGATGGCATATCTTCTTCCTGACGAATCACTCGATCGCCATGATCTGATTCGTTTTCTGATTCGCAAGTGTAGGATTCTGGGGGTTTTGGAATAAGATTTTCGTCACTGTGAGGCACAGGTCTCATCGCAGATGGTATGTTTGGGTAGTTAATAACCGATTTCTTTTCTTGGACATACCTGTGGCTTGTCCAATACAAGGTACCATGCAAAAGTAACAATCATTAATATGATTTGTAGGCTCTCTCCAAACCATTGGGACAGCAAAGCGCATAGACCGTTTTTTTTGCCATTTAACCAGCTCCTCAGACTTGAAGCACATGTATTACAGCAGATGTGGGGTGCCCACTGTTTGTCTTGATCACCTAGTTTACAGCCGAAATAAAGCTGATATGCCTTTGTTATTAGTGGAGTAATAGACCGTCTCTGAGACGCAAAAGTCACAATCACCACACACGTAACAAAACTGATCTGGATTGTTTACGCACTTTCGAGACATCTTGCATGAACGCTGGCAGCCAACTGAGGAAAAAATGGTTAATATAAAACAATATAATGTACACGTATGTATAATGTAACACAATCATGCCGATTACATCATCTTTCCTTGCCGAATATAAAAATGTAGCACGTGCATTCTTGTGAATTACAGTATATTAACACTGCCACAGCAGGAACACATATAATTACCGTATCTCTAAAACTTGAACTAATATTGAAAAAATAAGTTTCATTCCGGTTTTAGCACATTAAAAATAGTAATATTTTGTTGATTTTATTTAGGATATTTTTTGGCTGTTGATCAGTGATAATAATAATAAATTATCTTCATTTTACCTGTGGGGCAACATCAGCAAAATCTGTTTTTCATAGCCAACCACGGCTGAAAAATACGAAAATGTAAACACAAAGGGAAGAGAGTAAGAAAATTAAAAGTAGAAAAAAGTTGAACTGAATCATAGCCTGTGCATGGGATGATAGACAAAATAGAAAGTGCAGTAACACGGTGCTTAACAAGAATTAAAAGCAACCAGACTCATATACAAAATCCTGTACAGACAAATGATAAGAAGCAAGTGAGAAAACATGCACAAACAAATATAAAAATAAAAATACGTATTACATGTTGTTAAGGCCAGAGAACTTAGTTTTTCCTTCAAAACTGTACACAGGTAGAGTGGCCAAAGCTTGAAATACTTTATTCTACAAATCGGGTGCCAAAAGCGAAAAGCATTTTCAACATTTTTTGCTGGGATGTTAATGATTTGACCTAACGAAAAATTGTATTTGGTTTCCTAGCGTAATGATAACGTTCAGTGTGCGTTGTTGCAGCAAACAGGTGGTTGATCAAAATAAATAGGGGATTTTTCGCTGTTAGATAAACAATCGGAGGTAAGTAAATAGATGATTTATATGATATGATGTTGATCATGATTGTAAAATATTTGGGGATTGAATTTGACCAAATTTAGCTCATATTTTTATACAAAAATACCTTCGGTTACGTTATGAAACCAGTAGGCATGCCGTGTTTTTTTTTCAGATCAGAACAAGAAATATTATTTTGCCGACTTAGAAAAGATGAGTTCAGATGAACACATGAATGAAGATGTGCAGGATATTGCTTGTCCTCGTTTAGTTTTGGAGTATAATAAGCACATGGGTTATGTAGATAAACTAGACATGTTGAAGTCAATTTATGAATTAGATCGAAAATCTAAAAAGTGGTGGCTGCGCATTTTTTGGTATTTACTTGACATATCCCTAGTGAATGCATACATAATTTTCAAGAACCGAAATACTACGACTAAGTCCGGCAAATGTATGACATTGAAGGATTTCAAACTAGCAGTATGCTTGGGACTTATTGGAGCAGACGAAAATATTCCAAAGAAAGGGCGGATATCATCAGTGCAACAAAATACCTTCAAAGCCAATGTGCCTCAGGAAATTCGATATGATTCTTGTGCACACATACCAATCCATGGAAGTTCAAGAAGATGTGCTTATTGCAGCTCTACATCATCACCACACCGGACGAAATGGATTTGTTCCAGGTAAAGAAAGTAATGCTTCATCTTCTTTTTAGTTTTAGCAAAAACTTTTTTTTTCAGATGCAACGTTGGATTATGCCTCAACGCAAATAAAAATTGTTTCCTTCCGTATCACAGACGATAAATGGAAAATATTGGAGTTGTCTTCTTTTATTACTTGAAATAAAATTTTGTTTAAAAAAATCATTAGTTCCTTTTACTACCTAGTGGTTTCATAATGAAACCATATTCTAAAGCATTTCAGGATTAAAAAAAATTAATAAAATGTGTAAAGTTATAACATATTGTTCACATTTACCCATATTAAAAGAAAAAGATTCGCAAATTCGAAAAAAAATTAAATCCGGCGTCAAAGGGTTAAAGGAATCCATTGATACAACTGAGACTCCTTTGATGCATGTCTTAGGATGAATACTCCGCAAATATTTGTGCCGTTTTTAGCCATCCATCTCGGATCCACTACAGAAATGTCCAGCAAATCTAAATTGCGATCTGACGCTATCACCAGTCTCCTTTCATGCGACGACAGTGAAATATGTTGTAAGCGTTTGTCGAACAAGTGCGCATTATAATATCGACGCCAATTACCATTTCGTATCCGCTCACGATGTTTGACAGCCGCCTGTCAAATCGTCTCGCCGAACAACGCACATTCCTCGCTTTCATACGAATTTACAGCGCGAGCGTAGTTGGTACCTGTCGCCGAGTAGACGTACCGCGATATCATGCGAGTTATACCTTTGGCAGATGATGATAAATGTTCGTCCTCTGAACGTGGGGATGCTCGATGTTACGGGATTGTTGCAATTTATTTTCATATCTTTTACCATTTCGCTTTTCAAAGCGTAGGCATACATTTCTTATTTACAAAACTCAAGATGTACTAGATCATTCTCATTTACCCTGTGAGATTTTGTGCTTCTGCTGGCTACCCATACCCATACCCCTTGGACACCTCATACACAGAACAACCTCGCATAGATATCAGTGGCGTATTCTTCAAGACAAGCTGAAAGTCTAGACGAAAAGCCCAACCCCTCCTTTGTTCTGGAACCGTTCTTAGCTTTAGAAATGGTGTCATCTCATAATAAATTGAATGAGATTCGTGCTTTGCATCTTTCAAAATAAGGTAGTCTGTTTTTCATAGATATACTAAGTGACATATAAATCCGAACATCCAGTTTAAACGATTTTATTTTAATAAAATTTTGTATAAGTACTTAATGGAGCATAATAAGTAAATGATAAAAATTTCAAAATGATTGCACTGCTTTAAAGCCCTTTGACCTTTAATAATGTGTGGATGCACCCTGATGTGCTACGCATTCTCCAACGCGCCTAGGCATGCTTCTGATCAGGTGGTCAATGTCCTCCTGTGGTATCTCATTCCAGGCAACCACCAACTCCTGTCGAAGTGCTTCTAGAGTCTGAGGAGGACGTTGCAAATTGAGCAATCTCCTACCCACCATATCCCACACGTGCTCAATTGGGGATAAGTCGGGAGATCTTGGTGGCCATGGTAACAATGTGATATCATTATGTTGAAAGAAGTCTATTGTGACTCTTGCAACATGTGGTCGGGCATTATCTTGTTGGAAAGTTGGATCTGCCAGGGTGTCAAGATAGGGTAAAAGATGGGGTTCTAGAACTTCGTGGATATAACGCTGCGCGTTCATGTTACCTCTGATGAAGATTAAAGGTGACCTGGAACCATAAGCTATAGCACCCCAAACCATAATTCCAACAGTGTGATGAACATGTCTTTCAACAAAAAACTGTGGATTCCTCCTTTCACCACGTCGCCTTGTAACCCTGGCACGACCATCGTGCATGCCTAAACAAAATCGACACTCGTCACTAAAGACAATACTGTTCCATTCCTGATCCCAGAGTGACCGTTGTCTGCACCACTCAAGGCGATTACGTCGGTGTTCTCGAGTTAAAGGGAGAACCCAGTGTGGCCGGTATGAAAATAAGCCAAAACTTCTCATTCGTCGGTAAACACTTCGCATGGCAATAGGTCTTCCGTGTTCTGCAAACCATTCCTTTGCAATGGACCTGGTAGTGGAGAAACGGTCCCTTAAGGCCAATAATCTTAGGCGGCGATCTTCACGGTCTGTTGTTCTACGGCGGCGTCCAGTGCCCCTTGCTCTTTGCATACGGCCTTCTCGAAGCCATGCCTGACAACACCTAACCACAGTGTCTACACTTCTTTGCACTCTAACTGCAATTGCCCGAAAAGAAAGTCCAGCTTCCCGAAGTCCCACTATACGGCCCCTATCAAACTCACTAAGTTAACGAAATCGTACAGGTCTCCGTACTCTAGGCATCGTAACCGATCGTAAAGGATGTCAAGAACCAAAATCCGCCAACGTTGATTCTTTACTGCGGCTGAAATATTCATTTTTAGAGCGTTAGTGAATTAAAAAAAAGCACTATAAAAACCGGAATGTCCAACTGATAAGGCTGAAAATTTTTTCACTTGTTATTTACAGTAAGATAAATACATTCACCAACTTTTATTAAAGTAAAACCATTTAAACTGGGTGTTCGGATTTATATGTCACTTAGTATAGATAGATATCTATAGGTCTATGTACAGTGACATTTTTGGTGAGTCGAAGGTATAAGACAATAAAAAATAAATAATCAA
Organism: Acanthoscelides obtectus; assembly: GCA_963669975.1. Taxonomy (NCBI): domain Eukaryota; kingdom Metazoa; phylum Arthropoda; class Insecta; order Coleoptera; family Chrysomelidae; genus Acanthoscelides; species Acanthoscelides obtectus. The sequence continues at coordinate 19,441,807 of CAVLJG010000007.1, read as the reverse complement.
TTATAAAAACAGATAAAATTCATAGTTAACACAATGCATACACATATAACTGACAATTGCATCATATACAGAGAATATATTGAGTTTCTTTTAACTTTTTTTGTTTTGATTTTGTAACACATTCCAAGATACGACTGATCAATGTACAGGCATTGTCCTGCTATGCAATGAAACATTTATTTACCCATTCTATGCTGTTATTGTTCTTATATAATGGAGTGTATAAGTGTCTACTACTACTACTACATTGTAACGCAGACATCATATTAAAATTATAACACATAGTACGGTAAACACGAATATACAAACATGAGCAACATATTAAAAATATAAAATAAAAAAATTAAAAACTGGAGAGTTTCAGAAGTGCTGTTTCACCAAAATTCCTCTAAGCTTACTTAGAGTTCTAGGTAACAGAAACGTTTTATAAGGATCATCAAAATTATATGTCGCTATTCCTATTAAAATTGACTTGACTGGAAAGCACCAACGGCAGACCGCCAGCACTCCCAGGAAGTCTATTATAATATTCAACTCCAAGGCTTTTGACTAAATTAATTCTATTTCTTTGTTGTACTATTTTGTTTTTCCCTCGTGTTTAGTAGCTGTGTATAACTGCAAACACCGTCATTATTTCAGAGCTTCTGAATATTTCCCGGCAGTGTTCATCGTGCTTAGCTCTCACAATACTATGAACTGCTGCCTTTTGAATCAGGAAGATTTTCTGATAATCTGAGGCATTCCCCCAACTAAGTGCTCCATAGCTCAATAGAGAGCTAGACATACCATTAAATGTTGTTAGGGCAGAGACCGTATCGAGAATATATGCAATTTTGCGTATTGCATATACTACTCTAGCCAGCTTAGTACAAATGTGATCAATATGTGAATTTCTGCGTGAGCTGAATGTACAGACTATAGTTTTTTGACTATTTAGATATGATTCAGAACATTCTTAACAATATTTTATTTTTCATCCACTCTATTTTACCTAAAAAAAAATCTAAAAGTTGTATCATATGCGAGCATCGTTGTTATATATTAAGGTGTTATTGCTTTATTTCGGATTGAAAATGAGTCAGTCTCAATATTCAAAAAACGTTATCACCAATGCATAAAGGATCATACTTGGCACAAGTTAGTATCTATTAGAAAAACTACAAACCTCTATAACAAAGGAGTTAAATAGATCCGGTCAGTCAAACAGGCTCATACAATTAGTCCATAGTCCCCTCAGATTTGAAAACAACGATCTAGCACCACCCAGCAACCTGACAGCTCTGCCTGCTGCGGCACTTGCCAATTCAAGGTCGCCGGTGTGTATACGAATGAATCCATCATCTCTGAGTTATGCCTCAGCATCGGAAACAAACGCACGCTTCTTGAATTGTTCAGCACGCATATATTGAAAATATATCTCTATCATTCAAGTTTTAAGGATAAATGTACGGGTCTAAATAGGTGCGTGGAATTACCGGAGTTACATTGCCCCATACTCTCTTCTAGCTCCTATTGTGCCTAACTTTTTAATCGCAGCAAAAAAAATCTGAAAATGGACAGAATCCTGTGAAACGCCAAAAATCAGGTTTGAGTGATTGTTTTTTATTTAGTTTCTTGCCCCCATATCTGCAGCCACTAGATCAATTTCCTTAAACCATAAGGCTTATTCGTCCTCGGCATAATAGTAACCAAATGTGAAAATTCCGCCAAAATCCGAGCAGTACTTATGAAGTTATAGACGGGCCTAAGGTTAGTGGACAGACCGACAAACAGACAGACCGATGGAAGATGTCATATACCACCCAAGAAACATGATGTCTCATTTTAGCAATTTTTGTGATTACAATACTTCCTCATCAGAGGCGTAGGAACTACCGAGGTGAAATAGAGGTAGGAAGTGTAAATCTGAATCTTTTTTATCTTGGCTTCGTCGTTTTACACGATCACCATCACCGAACTAATACATTTAGGGCGATCTGGCAATCATATAGCGTCCTACAATGTAGGACGCCTCTATCCGCTCCTTGATTTTCATAGACTTTTCTCTCCTTGAGAAAAGCTGGGGTATTTCTCGATTTCTTCTATTCTGTGTCAGCGTCGGTACTCTCCTATTGTGAGTTTATGTTTTCTCGTTAAATCTTAGGAAACTTCAGGCCGATAAGATAGAAATCAAGTTTTATCAGTCCGAAATTTCTTAGAATTAAAAAAAATATACATACCTCAAAGTTGTTTTCTAAATTATTTGAAGCAATTATTGTCCACCACAGACTAAACAATTTCATCAACGAACACTCAATTTTGTCACCAAACCAAAACGGGTTTAGGCCTAGACTATCCACAAATACAGCTGCCTTCACACTTTTAAGTTATATCTATGAGTCTGTAGATAATGGGCGATATACCCTGGCTCTCTTCTTCGACCTAAGTCGAGCCTTTCATTGTATTGCTCATAACCTTCTCGTTGAAAAGCTCAGACATACGGAATTCAGGTCATCAGTAGATGCATGGATAAAATATTTTGTATCGAAAAGAAAAATAAAAGTAAGAGTGAGTGAGACTTATTTTCCAATGGCGTACTATCACATGAAGTACTTGGTTATATATTGGGGCATTTCTTGTGGCTGACAGAGAATATTTATTCTGCAAAAGAGGCTGATTAGATTAGTATTTGGTCTCAACCTACTGGATAGCTGTAGACCAGTAATTAAAGATAATAAAATTTTAGCGTTACCGTCATTATTGATCTACGAGTCATGTTTATTTGTTAAAGAACACACACACAGCGCAGTGAAATACAGGCCTACAATACTAGATATAATACCCATATTCATATTCAAAATGTTAACCTCAGTGCTTATAAAAAGAGTCCCATGTATAACATATATGTAGTGCCATGTATAATAAATTGCCTTTAGATATTAAGCAGCTTACCAGCTTATCTTTGTTCAAAAGTAAATTTCGGAACCTCTCTCGAGTAACACGTTATTTTTATATGTGTTTCTGCATCCCAATTCTTTCATATCATATATTGGTTATCCACATCTTTCCTTTTCATTTTGACGCTTTGTATCCTATTTACAGGCTCACATTAATAAAACATTATTCTATTCCATTCTGTCGCGCTGACACAGAAGGGTAATAATAATACTCGTAATATTCTTTATTTCCAGCAAAATTTTACAAGAAAAACATAAGCAACGTCAAGGAAAAGCAGAAATGTAGTATAATACCATAACGGGAAATATCCACGCACCATAGGTGGGTAAGCGGCCAAAATTAAATTTTGTTGTACATGTATGTTTACAATGTCAAAAACTGTTAAAGTGCCAAACACCAGTATGTTACAAATTAACCTAAAATGTTATTAAAAGAAAATGATGGAGCTCACATGTTGCTGCACAAACACCTGTAAAAGTAGAAATACCTATACCTTTCTGAATGGCAAAAAAAACTATGAAAATCAAGGAGGTCATTAAGGCGTCCTTCAACTGTAGGAGCAACTGACGATACAAGACTTAGCTGAATGAACGTGGCCTTTACTTGATCAAATACATTACAGCGAGGCTTGCTGCCAGTATGATTGTGCCCTCATTGGTCGTAAAAGTCGTCAATAAAACAAAACCATAACAATTAATAAATGCAATAATCACATAGGCATGCAAGATGAGTGCATCCAACATTTATTGCATCAATAAACGGAGCATCGCGAACCCAATCACCACATCAAATCGAAAACACCCATCTTCCATCTATTTTTTGCCGTTCTGCCTGTCTTATCTATCACAGTGACTTTATAGCGCCCTGTAATTCCAGCTTCACGTATCGCATACGATTGGAATTGATGTTGCCAAGCAATTGTAAAGACATACGAGCCTGCATCTTCGATTAACTGTGTAATGAAGGGTATGTTCTTCTTTTTACCCCACTGGAATTAATTACTTCCATGCATTTGCATCTAATTGCTGTAAACAAGGCCTAAGTATATATCGAGCATCTCGCAGATTGGTATTACGATTTGTGCTTTCGAAGCGACTGATGGTGTCCTATGTGATTATATGTTTAATGATTCTGATCACCTCCGTGGGTAATATTGAAAAAAGTTGCAGTACAACCCTTCAGCGCATGAGATACTACCTAGCAGAGTGGTAGGTAATATGCGATGGCATCCACAGCCTTTTGATAAAGACAACAGCCTTTCTCAGATAAGTAGTAGATTGATTCTATACTTCTTACGGCTTCGTTGGAGGTTTCAAGCGAAACCGAATCGTGACTCGATAGTTTCACTTTCGATATAAATATAATAATAATAATAATGTGTATTGCCCAAACTATAAGCAGATAACTAGAAATGACATATTTTAGAACAACAAACATGGTAGAAAACCCGCAGAAGGCTAGCCTTGTACGCGGGTATGCACTAGCTTATAAATAATTACGTACTACTTAAACTAGAAATAAAAATACACTCGTGATTTTCTAAGAAAACAACAATAACGACATTAAATAGGATTTTAAAATACATTGACTAAGTGGGAGTATGGATGGCTTCATTCAGTCCATGGACACAGATAACATTAAGTTTATGAAAAGGCTTCGAAATCAAGCTCTTTCTCGTTTTAGACGAACGCACCAACCTGGTCATCGAGACTATTATAAACAATTAAGAAACCTGACCACTTCTGCTATTAGAGCCGAAAAAAAGGCATATCTAAATTTAAAGTTTCAGAATTGCTCAGAAAAGGAAAAATGGGCTGAACTAAAAAAACTAAATATACTTAGAAATAAAAATAAATACATCCCTGACTATTTAAGGAATGTTAATGAGCTTATTACCTACTTTGCCCAAATATCACAAAATAATACTCCAAAACAAGAATTGTTGCATTTCTATAACAACTCCTTGCTTAATTAAACCTTCTCAATAGTATCCTCAGTATCAAGACGAAGGCTTTTGGCGCTGAACGTTACCCTGATTTCCTTGTGTTGCCCTTTTATAGCTCGTTATATTACCCATATTATAAACAGTTGTATTAAGGTCTTATTTTCCTAAAACCTGGAAGTTGGCCAATGTTCTTCCATTAGCTAAGGTTAACAATCCGACAGAATTTGGACCCTTTGTCAGTGGTATCTTCAAAAAGTTACACAAAATCCGCAATTTGAATCAATGATTCTGTTCACGGACGAAGCTAATTTTTCTCGAAATGCCATTCAGAATTTCCACAATAATCAGTTGTGGGCAGAAGAAAATCCCTATGCCGTAAGCGAAACCAATAGGTTTGAAATATCCAACACCAATTTTCGGTTGACGTATGGGCAGGAATTATTGGCAACCACTTTATTGGTCGATTCTTCTTGCCGGGACGACTTGACGGACAGACATGACTCAATTTTCTTAAACAACAGTTGTCTTTGCTGCTTGATGATGTTCCGTCAGTAATAAGAAACAATATGTGGTACATGCATGATGGTGCACGAACGCGTTTCAGTGGAGCGGTTCGTAATTATTTACAAACTGTTTATCCAAATCGCTGGATTGGCCGGGCTGGGCCCCAAGAATGGCCACCAAGGTCCCCAGACCTCAACAGTTTAGATTTATTTTTGTGGGGCTATCTCAAGACACTAGTGTACACAAGTAGAGGAATTAAGAGAAAGAATAGTTGCAGTTTGTGATAGAATAAAAAACACTACAGGGATATTTCAACGAGTGCGCAATTCCATGAGAAGGAGGGCGGAAACATGCATACTAAGTGAAGGGGGCTATTTTCAACATTTTTTGTAATCATTTCGTTGGTTTTAGTGTTATGTTTATCTTGTCAGTTGTTGTTATTCATTACCCCTAATGTGTTTAATTTTTCCAATAATAATTTTGCAAGTTAGACAATAGAAACGTTTTTATTTTTTTACTAAAAAATGGTGCATCGAAAGAAAGCACAAGTAAGATAGTTTGTTTTGAATTGAACGAGGAATTCAAAAATAATTTTATATGGCAAAAAACTATTGTCGTAGCATTTTTTTCTTAAAATATATCGAAGTCAATACCCGTACGCGCGCCACTGTTAAAGCTAAAAATTATTTTTGCATTGAAAAATATGCAACTTTATTAACTTTCACTACCTGCTGAATATCAGTGAAATATCTGAAGCGGTTCTGAAAATATTAATTAATTTCCTAAAACTTCAACGCCCCGAATTTCTGTAAGGAAACATTTTTGGACCATAGTTTATAAAGCAAACTAACATTAATTTTTCATACAGATTCACACCCTTGAATATTCGCATATCATTAAGGAATACCTTGTATAAATATTAATATCTATATACGGAAAAGCGCGTGTAAAGTGGTAGGTAAAATGCCGAAGTGAACAAGCTTCGAGCAGTGTCGCCTGGTCGCGCATCTAATTGCCGTAAAGTGAACGGTACATAATTGTAGGTGTTTTACCTAAATGGAGTTGCGAACAAGCGTCAACATCAGCTAAAGGTGACTTCCTCACATGGATTGACACGCGGTACTCTGAAGATGTACAGCTACTATTACATCACTCAAGTGAATACCAACATCCGATTGCATCGCACGCAAGTACATACGAACGTCTTCTTTTCCGTTTTCTGCTAGGTATTTCTACTCAGGTATCATAGTTCAAAGCATTTAATGGTACTTTTATACAAAAGTATGTGGAACTGGAGTCTGATTGTTTTTGCGTATTCGGATTCGGATGATCTGATCCACTCAATTGTTCAAGGGGAGGGACAGTCCAAGGTCATTCCAGAGAACATAGTGTAACTCCTGATTAGCAACATCGATTTTCATGATCTTGGCTTCATTTATAACAGCTTGAATTCGTGCTTCTAGCGGATGTTAAGTCTTAGTATAGTTCGTTTTTTATCCTTTAGGTGGCGCCTAATGACAAAACCGTCGGCAATATGGGTTTTTTTTTAAAATGTAATGGTATCATCATTATTTATGCTTTAGAGGGTAGGTGAAAAATCCCATAAACTAGTGAAAACCACATGTTATTATTTTCATTCTTTATAAAGTTATGACTAAAAATAGAATTTATTAAGAAGTACAGATCCGTGGAGTCGGAAATGCAGGCTCTACTGCAATAATCAGCTGTTTATATACTTCGAAGTTGAGTCATTTATTTTAACAGTGAGTAGATCTGATCAAAAGAAATGTTTTCTTCTTTTACCATTTTTCTGGTAAAATTAAAGTAACAAAGTTATAGCCCTTTGGAAGTTCGAGTACCGCCCTGTCTCAATAATAATACTATGTGCTCGTGTTTGGCGACAACGGATATAATTCGCCTTATCGGTTCATCGCATCGGAAACAAAAAAGCGAAAGAATTTGGAACGATGTTTTTACAATTATTTCATTCAGTTGTATACAGTCAGTGTCAGTCGGTAGTGGATAGTGGTGTCTGTTGCGTGGCTCAAACGAAATAAAAAATGGCACATGTTTATGCGGATCGGTTTCCCAATCGAGTGCAACCAACCCCTCGTGCCTTTGTTAATGTAGTACAACGGGTTCGTGAATCAGGTGACTTAAGACCTCACATATGGACGGCATGCCGGTGCTCCAAGACCTCACGATCAAATACAGGTCCGCACTGAAATACTTGTCGGGAGGATACTTTATAAAACAAGGTAAACGTTTTTTTTAATTTTTTTTTTATTTTTACACACATATTTTGGTTTATCTTCCTTCTACAATCATTATCTGAAAATTAATGACTCAACTTCAAAGTCACCCTGTATAGGGTGGACCATCTGATGATGTCTTTTTTAACATGGTATTAAAACTACACTCTTCAATAATATGTAACACGCGATACTGTATCCAAAAGTATACACCTTCCGATTAGTTATGAAAAACAATTTCAGTTAAATGGCTGCCGCGGCTAACCTGGCAGTAGTCCATCCACTTAATCCAATTTTGAAGCGCATCAATAGCTTGACGGATATTTTCCTTAAGAACATCAATTTTTTGAGGATCGTTAGTGTAACAGCGGCCCTTAACAGTACCTCATAGGAAATAATCCATGGGCGTCTGTAACAGCAGCCCTTAACAGCACCCTTAGGAAATAATCCGTGGGCGTCAAATCACAGCTGCCAATGAACGTTTCCAAAACGGCTGTTAACGCGATAACCGAACTTAGTGTGTAAAAGATCGATTGTTTCACGGCTGGTGTGACATGTTGAGCCATCATGCTGTGGTCTAATAGTGGCCACAAACAACTCCTCAACATGTCTCTTTAGCATTCCCCGTTTACCGTCACGCTGTTACCATCTTCATCTTGAAAAAAGTAGGGACCAATAATCCCACCACTTCAAAAGCCACAGCAAACAGTTACTCTTTTCTGATGCTTTGGAACCCCAAATCCTACAGTTCTGCTTGTTAACGTAAGCTCCCAGATGGAAATGGGCTTCGTCCGAAAAGATGATTTGGCTACCAAAATTGACGTCCATTTCCAACTGATTTAGAGCCCACACAAAGAAACGATATCGAAGCGGTTGGTCCTTTTGTTTCAACTCTTGCACAAATTGGACCTTGTAAGAAATATATGGTAAGATGCAAGATATTTACCTCCATGTTAATCTGACGCGCGACTAAATCCCAAAATTCCCGAGCTCCCCTACTAAATAAAAATCAATAAATCCGTGACACGTATACAACTCATTCTCAATCAAAATTAGTTGACCTTAAATTTGCAAATACAGCTGTACTCTCACGGCTGGTCAATCAAGTAGAATAAATGAATATCAGCGAAACCTGTAATTGTATATTCTGATTAACCAAACACGGTAGCGGTTCAAAAAAGAGATCAATAACAAGATAACTCCGACATCGTAAGCATGGGTTGTCAATGAACACATGTTCACGTCCAAGCCAACACGGATTGAGACCCATCCGATTAAAAAGTGTGAGTAATAAAAGATGATATATACCAGTTGTAACGGTTATCCTTATAACCCAGATTCGAGACCCACGCTTGAAGTTGGTGCCGCAAGGCGGATCGGGATGTCGTTTTTTTAGAATTCGCTACGTAAACCAGTTGTTTCTGCAGGTATCTCCGTAACGTTAAATCCATTTTTAAGGAGAAATGAGATCATATAGTACGGTCAGTATATAATGAAAGTGACCAAAAAGTCGAATATGTGTTGCCGACAAAGTACAAACCTACAAGTAGTAGTAGTATACGTTTATTTTTTCCCCCAAAATACAAATTGATAATAAATACAAATGCCTTCAGTACAACAATAAACGTGAAATAAAACATAATACCTGAATTTCACGCCTACGAGATCTGCCGGGTGGTACCTCCGCGTTCGACAGTCAGAGACCGTCTACCACCTACGGACAATCACAACATCCATAGCAAGAGAAAAATTTCTCCTGAGATGGGATTCGAATCCGCACAGCGCACGGCGACTGATCAGGAGACCGAAGAGTCTACTACTGCGGCCACCGCTGCTGCCTAAGATTGCAGATGAATCATTATATCTAATATTTCGGCATCTGTTTATAGCAAACGTTTTGTCTTATTCAAATTTGATAAGTAAGTTAGTTTAGTACCGAAAACCTAAAAATGTTAAATAACCTAACAAATTAAATTAAATAGAGGTTCAGAAATCACGAACAATATTTCAGAAGGATTAAAGATCTGAACTGATGACAACAAACATCATAAGCAGAGATTCTTAGAAAACGTGCACATAATTTCATAGCTAAGCCTACTTTGCGAGCGGGAATTTACGTGAAGTATTAGGATTTTTAACATTCATCTTGATAAAAAATGAAAAACCTTAAAAGAAACTCCCGAAGCCGTCACCCATCCAAGTACGAACTGGGCCTGGTAAGCGTCATGTGATACTTGTGTAAAGTAATGGGTGATTTTTTTGCTAGTATCTTTTTGGCAACACTGTTTTTGACAGATGACGCGTGAATCGTGTCTTGTGTCATTGTCAAACTTGTTTAGTTTGGTCTATAATTTAACCATGAATCGACTTACGAACGAACAACGCTTGCAAATTATTGAATTTTACTATCAAAATTCATGCTCGGTTAAGAGAGTGCATCGAGCACTGCTTCCAATTTATGGGCAATTTGGTCGGCCTACTGAGGGAGCTATTCGGAAGCTTGTGACTAAATTTCGAACCCAGTTTACATTATTGGACATTAAACCACCAACACGCAGACGTAGAGTGAGGACTGAAGAAAAGATTGCGGCTGTATCCGCCAGTGTTAGTGATGGCCGTGAAATGTCGATTCGCCGCCGTTCGCAGCAATTGGGCCTCTGTTACTCCACTACGTGGAAAATTTTGCGACAGGATTTGGGTGTAAAACCTTATAAGATACAGCTGGTGCAAGAATTGAAGCCACACGACCTTCCACAACGTTTCCAATTTGGTGAATGGGCGCTGGCAAAGTTGGAGGAAGATCCACATTTTTATCGAAAAATTGTGTTCAGCGACGAAGCTCATTTCTGGTTGAATGGGTACGTTAACAAGCAAAATTGCCGCATCTGGAGTGAAGACCAGCCAGAAGCATTGCAAGAGCTACCAATGCATCCCGAAAAAATCACTGTTTGGTGTGGATTTATGGGACGGTGGCACCATCGGGCCGTACTTCTTCAAAGACGACAATGGCCGGAACGTAACTGTGAATGACGAGCGCTACCGTGCGATGATAACAAACTTTTTTTTGCCCAAAATGGAAGAGCTGGACTTGGCTGACATGTGGTTTCAACAAGACGGTGCCACATGCCACACCGCACACGAAACAATGGCCCTACTGAGAGGCGAGTTCGGTGAACAGTTTATCTTACGTTTGGGGCCCGTCAATTGGCCGCCTAGATCGTGTGATTTAACGCCGTTGGACTATTTCTTGTGGGGCCATGTTAAGGCTAGTGTCTACAGGGATAAACCAGCTACGATTGACGTACTGGAAGCCAAGCATTTATTCGTGAGACACCGGCCGATATTGGAAATTGGACCTTGCGCATGGGCCATCTAAAGCAAAGCCGCGGCCAACATTTACATGAAATAATCTTTAAACATTGAATTATATCGACGGTTCTAGCGACTCAAATAAAGATTTAATCGTTTTTCAAATTTTTTGTGTTTTTTTTTGAAAATCAAATCCTATACCTCTTAAAAAATCACCCGTTAGTTCGTCTTCGAGAAGGACTATAAACCACATCATTACCCTACCTTATATTGGCATATGTAAGTTCTGATCTTATAGTTGTATCTCAAGTCTATTGTATGTGGCGTCAGCGCACTTTGTCTTGGCCTTCACGAAGTTCATCGGGCACTTTTTGGATTAAGTTGGAAAAGACTATAAAAAATACAAAATCCAAGCAATTTGTTCAATAACTTCTAGGTTAGGACCCATCCCGAAGTTTACATCTAATAATTTCAATATCCAATAAAATATTATCATTTGGTGGATATCTTTTTTAAGGAATTGAACCAAGCTAAAAGGAATAACGGTTTTTTTTTCCCATTTACCCATATTGAGTACCTTGTACCCTTACTGCATGTAGTTTGAGTTTCCAGAACCTGTTAAGCACATATTACTTTGTTAGCCCATTGAAAATTGTCGATAGGTTACTTTTCTGTTTTCGTAGATGGCAATGCGGATAGTCACCTTTTGCGCTAGTATGTTCCTCTTAAAGTTTAATATACTAAGTGACATATAAATCCGAACACCCAGTTTAAATGGTTTTATTTTAATAAAATTTTGTATAAGTACTTAATGAAACATAATAAGTAAATGATAAAAATTTCAAAATGATTGACTGCTTTAAAGCCCTTTGACCTTTAATAATGTGTGGATGCACCCTGATGTGCTACGCATTCTCCAACGCGCCTAGTCATGCTTCTGATCATGTGGCCAATGTCCTCCTGTGGTATCTCATTCCAGGCAACCACCAACTCCTCTCGAAGTGCTTCTAGAGTCTGAGGAGGACGTTGCAAATTGAGCAATCTCCTACCCATCATATCCCACACGTGCTCAATTGGGGATAAGTCGGGAGATCTTGGTGGCCATAGTAACAATGTGACATCATTATGTTGAAAGAAGTCTATTGTGACTCTTGCAACATGTGGTCGGGCATTATCTTGTTGGAAAGTTGGATCTGCCAGGATGTCAAGATATGGTAAAAGATGGGGTTCTAGAACTTCGTGGATATAACGCTGCGCGTTCATGTTACCTCCGATGAAGATATAAGGTGACCTAGAGCCATAAGCTATAGCACCCCAAACCATAACACCAACAGTGTGATGAACATGTCTTTCAACAAAAAACTGTGGATTCCTCCTTTCACCACGTCGCCTTCTAACCCTGGCACGACCATCGTGCATGCCTAAACAAAATCGAGACTCGTCACTAAAGACAATACTGTTCCATTCCTGATCCCAGAGTGACCGTTGTCTGCACCACTCAAGGCGATTACGTCGGTGTTCTCGAGTTAAAGGGAGGACCCAGTGTGGCCGGTATGAAAACAAGCCAAAACTTCTCATTCGTCGGTAAACACTTCGCATGCCAATAGGTCTTCCGTGTTCTGCAAACCATTCATTTGCAATGGACCTGGTAGTGGAGAAACGGTCCCTTAAGGCCAATAATCTTAGGCGGTGATCTTCAAGGTCTGTTGTTCTACGGCGGCGTCCAGTGCCCCTTGCTCTTTGCGTACGGCCTTCTCGAAGCCATGCCTGACAACACCTAACCACAGTGTCTACACTTCTTTGCACTCTAACTGCAATTGCCCGAAAAGAAAGTCCAGCTTCCCGAAGTCCCACTATACGGCCCCTATCAAACTCACTAAGTTGACGAAATCGTACAGGTCTCCGTACTCTAGGCATCGTAACCGATCGTAAAGGATGTCAAGAACCAAAATCCGCCAACGTTGATTCTTTACTGCGGCTGAAATATTCATTTTTAGAGCGTTAGTGAATTAAAAAAAAGCAGTATAAAAACCGGAATGTCCAACTGATAAGGCAGAAAATTTTTTCACTTGTTATTTACAGTAAGATAAATACATTCACCAACTTTTATTAAAATAAAACCATTTAAACTGGGTGTTCGGATTTATATGTCACTTAGTATATAATCCTTTATAAAATGATGACAGCATTACGCGGGAAGTGCACAGTCAACGTACTTGACGCTTTATTCAAATTGCCGACCATCAGAGAGAGAGAGAGAGCTCAATAAAGACATTCAGATACTGTTTATTGACTGTACTAAAGAACTAGTTGCCCCCGCAAGAACATCTGCATAACGCGAAGTCCATTTTTAAAGCAAAGTCAGGCCAGAGAGTAGGCCTCATCAATAGACGTCGAACTCACTGAACACCATACCGGCAAAATACTGTTACTTACTGTAATCTTATTTACGAACCGACTTGTCAGAGCGTAAAACTATATCCGAAAAAGAAATTATGAAAAGCTGCTCGTCCTTGGTAGTTTATGCTTCTTTTTTGAATTCTCACAGTTTCATCAAGACGGTACAGTTATGAGAGGACGCATCGTGTCGCCGAGCAGGAAATTATTAAAATTAAAGTAAGTGCTAGTCACCATTGTTTCTTACGCGCTACGAGGGACGTGACTGAAAACACAAGTAAATAATCAGTTTAGGTTTCTCAGTTGGTGATGTTGATAGGCTGTTTTGAGCTGGTACTAGCGTTTGGTGACAGTTTGTAGGAACGCCTGAGATGTGTATACAGGGTGTCCCAGAAGTCGACGTCAAGCCGAAACCGGGTGATAGGCAAAGTCATAACAGCTATCAGAAAAATATTTAAAAAAATTTTATGTATGTGTTTTGAAAATTATAGGTCTTTGAAAAAGAAGAGAAATTTCACACCCTACGGCAGTCTGTCAACTCCTGTTACTACAAATATTAACTTTTTTTGGATTTTATTTTTACAATGTAATGATGAATAATGCATCTTCAAACTGGTATCTCAACCTTACTGGCAACTTTTCTCGTTCAGGAAAAATTGCCACTTATTTCCCGACCAAGTATTCCAAAGTAAAACTTTGCTCAACTTTAACTGGCTGTACTGGAAAAAAATGTCCTACGAGAGTTTGGCAGGTAACCTTAAAAGTTGGCGCATTTAATAACGATTCCTAAATGGTATAACACTTAGAAGATTACTCGTTAACTTATGCACAATTTTTATTTGAAAAAAACTGATGAAAATTTTTCAAAATTTCCTAATTAAACAGCGATTATGAAAACGCACAAGGACCCTTAAGGATAACTGTTTGCACAACAGTGGGCGTCAAAATGCTGCTGATGATGATTTACCTTTACAGCAAATGCTATTTACAGGGACATGTGGTTTCAGCATGATGGCTGCCCAGCGCACTATGCACTCTCAGTGAGAGAGTATCTCGATCAAAACTTGGCGGTCTGGTACAATACCGTGGCCAGCCCGATCACCTGATTTGAATCCTTTAGATTTTTTTACTGGGGAACTGTAAAAGAAAAAGTGTATTTCAAGTCGATTCAAAATGTAGCTGAGCTACGGCAAAGACTATTGGAAGCAGCTGAGTTTGTTAATAACCGTGGATTCGCTCGTTTAATAACCCGGTCTTTTTTAAGAAGATGTCGAGCGTGTATTGCGGCTGAAGGAAAACAGTTTGAGCATTTGCTGTAAAGGTAAAAATCATCATCAGCAGCATTTTGACGCCCACTGTTGTGCAAACAGTTATCCTTAAGGGTCCTTGTGCGTTTTCATAATCGCTGTTTATTTAGGAAATTTTGAAAAATTTTCATCAGTTTTTCTTCAAATAAAAATTGTGCATAAGTTAACGAGTAATCTTCTAAGTGTTATACCATTTTGGAATCCTTATTAAATGCGCCAACTTTTAAGGTTACTTGCCAAACTCTCGTAGTACATTTTTTTCCAGTACAGCCAGTTAAAGTTGAGCAAAGTTTTACTTTGGAATACTTGGTTGGGAAATAAGTGGCAATTTTTCCTGAACGAGAAAAGTTGGCAGTAAGGTTGAGACACCAGTTTGAAGATGCATTATTCATCATTACATTGTAAAAATAAAATCCAAAAAAAGTTAATATTTGTAGTAACAGGAGTTGACAGACTGCCGTAGGGTGTGAAATTTCTATATTTTTTTCAAAGACCTATAATTTTCAAAACACATACATAAAATTTTTTTAAATATTTTTCTGATAGCTGTTATGACTTTGCCTGTCACCCGGTTTCGGCTTGATGTCGACTTCTGGGACACCCTGTATATTGAATTAAACTGGCCATTTTGCTCCTGAGATAATCTTCGTAGTTTTTAGATGGGCTCGCCGGAAATATTTTCCCGTATTTAAAATGTCTATCAGACACTTTATGAGAGTATTTAAAAAGCTGATATTGTGAAGTTTGCGGAGCTTTACATTGGTATCACAATATTTGGAGATTGTCCATGTCATTTTTGAAATATTTGACTAAGGAATAACTTTACGTTTTGGGCTACAAGCGTGTCACTTCCTGATAGAACAGAGAAGAATACAACATTGGTGATTATGCGCATTCGTCAGCTGATGTGGTTTAGGATATCTATTCGTAAGCTAGAGAGCTGGCGCGTGTAAGGCTTACAGGGTGTCACTCGTGACAATATGTAACACCGTCATATTCGCAACGAAATTCAGAGCGAAATTCGCAATCTGTTTCGCCTGTTTATTCATACCAAAGCGTATTATTCGCTCCGCGAACGTGAAGGTTTCGACAGGTTACGTACATTTTATTTTTGCCTTTTGCAATGAGCTCGTCTTCAGAAGAAGAGGAGGCACTTGCTTTAGAAGAGGAACAAAATGCACGGTAAGTTATGTTTATTTAACGCCATTTGATAGTTGGGTATGTATTAAGTTTAACGAAGTACATAAAACAAATATTTTCAATTTTGTTTAGGAAACGAAGGAAGTGGGTACATGATATTAACTTGGAACGAAATAAATTTGGGGAATACCATACCTTGATGCCACAACTTCGGCTGGATGAACAGCGCTTTTACGTATATTTTAGAATGACTCCAGAGTGTTTCGATGAAATATTGAACTTGGTGAAAGATGAAATACGAAAATCTGACACAAATTATCGTGAAGCTATTTCGCCAGAAGAACGACTTGCTATTACACTCAGGTAAAAAAATTATATGTATTAAAATTAGTAGGCTTATCGAATACGAAAACTTCAGGGATCGAGAAATAAATATTTTATTGTAATAATTGGACTACATGTTGCCACTAGGATTAAATGTTGCTAAATAATTCGAGGCAGAATTTGCCTCCTCTGTTGGGTATATTATTGGAGTAAACCCAGTGCCGCTTGGGAAGGACGACATACTACTATAATACATACTTGCAGAATTCTGGGTAGACGCTGAAGACATTTCTTCAATATGTTCAAATTCTTCGTGCGCTATTAATTCGGCTATTTTTAGTTTTATTCGGGCTTGACGCTTTAAGGGAAGTGTTTTCACAGTCTGTGCATGTGCCAAGAAAAGTGAATCAATGGCCTCGTTCTCATTTTTAGGTTTTTTACCTTCAAAATAATTAATGAGCTGTTGTACAGACGAAGATGGTGGTTCATAGCGTTTTCTGCTCGTTTTATATTTTGGTGTAGTTGCAGTCTGCGGAAAGGTGTGCCCTGGAGTAGTCACTGCTGTAGTGTTCAATGAAGAAGGTGGTGCTGTCTGTGTTGCCGAGGCGTTCTGTGCATCTTCTGCATCTACATCAGCATTTTCATCTTCTCCATGGCCGCGGTCTTCCAAATTTTCGGTTTCTACATTTCCAGCCCATTTCTGATATATATTTGAGTTAAATTCGGCAGTCTCATAATGTATGACGTCAATATCTTTCACATTAGACGACGTTTTGGCAAATGCCAAAAAAGGACTGAAAAATTCCATGTAGTCAGCCCACTGCCATTTTCTTATGTTGCCCACTGCTTGGCCGGTCTTTGGTTTGGTAGATTTTAAATATTTTGCAAATGTGTCTCTGATATTCTTCCACCTTTTTTTTACTTCATCACCTAAAAACGATTTTTTTTATAGATTCCTTGCCACTGGTGACACCTTCTATACCATTGGGCATAGCTTTCGAGTTGGCTTTACAACAGTGAGTGCAATCGTAACCGAAGTCTGTGAAGCGATATGCAGACATATGGAGCATATATATTTACCAGAACCAACAGAGAATATATGGAAAAAATATGCTGAAGAATTTGAAAATAGATGGGGATTTCCCAATTGCATTGGCAGCGTGGACGGTAAACATGTAACAATCAAGAGACCTAACAACAGTGGCTCCAATTACTGGTGCTATTTACATAAATATTCAATAGTACTTATGGCCATTGTTGGCCCGGACTATAAATTTATATGTGTTGATATTGGTGGTTTCGGAAAAAATAGTGATGGGGGTATTTTCGAAACCTCAAACATGGGAAAACGATTTGAACAAAATTTAATGAGTGTCCCTGCACCTAGATTTCTCCCTGGGCAAAATGAAATCTGCTCGTACGTCTTAATTGGTGATGAAGCATTTGCTTTAAAACCATACCTTATGAGACCATTTCCTTATAAGCAGACTTTAACAGACGTCAGAAAAGAGAAATACAATGTAAGACTTTGTCGAGCTAGAAGAGTCGTGGAAAATGCGTTTGGTATTTTGTCTCAAAAATGGCGAATATTTTACAGGCCATTAGAAACTAAAGTAGATACTACTATTCTAATTGTACGTACGGCATGTGTTTTATACAATTTTTTACGCAGTAAAAGTGGCGATGACAAATATTTTCAATTCTTAGATCCCCCAGAACCCGTGCTTGGAGCTTTTACTTATATAGCAAATGATCCTCGGCGGGCAGCAAGGCTAGCATTTTCTACTCGTGACAAATTCGTAAATTATTTTAATTCTGATATGCCTATGCCCAATATATAGAATGTTCGTTTTCACATTTATGTAGACTGTAAATTATTTAACAAGTTAATAAAAAAATATTAGGTACATACCATTTGTATTTAATTCTTTTCCTATTTCCATCCAAATCTTGTCTTTCTTTCTCACATTCCTGTACTCATCGTTCGACAAATCATACAAACAAGGATACTTTTTCACTATTTCTATCAATAATTCCGTTTTTGCCATTGCGAATTTTTGAAGAACGGCGTCAAAAACGCGGTCAAAGGCGAACTGAAATACGCCGCGATAAAAACGCTGGAACAATCGCATTCGCTTCGCACAAGTCTGAGCCTGTCCGTAAACCGCCGCGTTTTAATCTGATCGCGAATTCATCGCCGCGAAATTTTCGCAGCCAAAGCGAATATTTCGCGCCGGTTTGTGGGATGCTTTACTCCTTCTTCATTTTCGGCTACAATTGTGTGCGTTTGTCCACATGCGCAATTGAACTTGAGCGGCTTGGTCCAAAACTCTTCGGTGATCACCTTTTTAATTTGCAACAGATTCAGTTTGAGTGAATTTAGTAACAAGGTCCAAAACATACCGGGCACATTGATTTTAGGCACCATAAATTAAAATAATTTCCAGTCGTTTCTTTTAAATAAATTCTTTCTTTCCCTTATCAACAAATAACTATACAGGCATAACAATAAATACAGCTCGCCCAGGATATCTGTAAAAAGAATACGGAAAAAATACGGGTTGTTATTTGGTTGTTACCACGCCTAATTTTCCGAATTGCTGTATTACCTGTATGTTGGTAGTTTCCGTTTTAAATTATAAACGAATTGTAGATTTGACAAATCCCCAACATTTTGAGCACTCATTGAAATAAAAAGTGATATTTCCGTGTCTTTTTGTTTTCTATCTGTTCATAAATGAAGATTTTTCTAATTTTCTCGAAAACGAATCGACTGATTTTAAAAAATCAAACGTCGATATAACGGACTTCACAGGACCTTTCAAACAAGCTTTCAATCGATTCCTCTTGTTATTTAAAATTCTTAAGGGGATGACGCTGTCGGGCCGTGGGTGAAAAGGGGTGAAGTAGGTTTTGCTTAAAGAGTTGTCCAACTTGACAAATCTCCTGTCTCGGCGTTTTTTTTTTTAATTAGTGATTTTTCATAAATTCGTGGTGGCAAGTTTTCAAATGAGCACACTGTATAATAATTGTGGACTGTGAGGTCGGCTACATCTACACAAAATGGCGCATTTTCAGTTCAAAACCCAAAGTCAGGATATAGTTTCAAACGATGGATAATCATATTAATCAGAATAAATAATAGTGGACTATAAACTCACGCGTGATGAAACGCCATCAAAGAACATTGTACCTTGTAGGTAATGATAAACAGAAAGTGCTTAAACCTTAGCGCTACAATAATAATTCAAAGAGTAAGGGTACTTCAAATAAAGGATGTTACGTTCTATGTATAGGGGAAACATAACCGTTTATGGGCATGCTAACTCCTCGACGAATTATATGCAGATATTCTTTATTTTCCCTAGCTTTGATTAATACAAGAGCGTGTTACATGCATGCTGGTAATAAACGGCTCAGCACATTACTTATAGGCCAGTCGTTATAGCAAAACGTTGCATTCTGATTAATCATAGACACTTAAGCAACAAAATCAGTTTTTCTTTTTATATATTGAGGAGTTGAATTCGACAGAAGCCCAACAACCCCAACAACCTAGATTGTTAGCAAAACTCTATAGAAATATACTAAGTGACATATAAATCCGAACACCCAGTTTAAATGGTTTTATTTTAATAAAATTTTGTATAAGTACTTAATGAAGCATAATAAGTAAATGATAAAAAATTCAAAATGATTGTACTGCTTTAAAGCCCTTTGACCTTTAATATGTGCTACGCATTCTCCAACGCGCCTAGGCATGCTTCTGATCAGGTGGTCAATGTCCTCCTGTGGTATCTCATTCCAGGCAACCACCAACTCCTCTCGAAGTGCTTCTAGAGTCTGCGGAGGACGTTGCAAATTGAGCAATCTCCTACCCATCATATCCCACACGTGCTCAATTGGGGATAAGTCGGGAGATCTTGGTGGCCATGGTAACAATGTGACTTTATTATGTTGAAAGAAGCCTATTGTGACTCTTGCAACATGTGGTCGGGCATTATCTTGTTGGAAAGTTGGATCTGCCAGGGTGTCAAGATAGGGTAAAAGATGGGCTTCTATAACTTCGTGGATATAACGCTGCGCGTTCATGTTACCTCTGATGAAGATTAAAGGTGACCTGGAACCATAAGCTATAGCACCCCAAACCATAACTTCAACAGTGTGATGAGCATGTCTTTCAACAAAAAACTGTGGATACCTCCTTTCACCACGTCGCCTTCTAACCCTGGCACGACCATCGTGCATGCCTAAACAAAATCGAGACTCGTCACTAAAGATAATACTGTTCCATTCCTGCTCCCAGAGTGACCGTTGTCTGCACCACTCAAGGCGATTACGTCGGTGTTCTCGAGTTAAAGGGAGGACCCAGTGTGGCCGGTATGAAAACAAGCCAAAACTTCTCATTCGTCGGTAAACACTTTGCATGCCAATAGGTCTTCCGTGTTCTGCAAACCATTCATTTGCAACGGACCTGGCAGTGGAGAAACGGTCCCTTAAGGCCAATAATGTTAGGCGGCGATCTTCACGGTCTGTTGTTCTACGGCGGCGTCCAGTGCCCCTTGCTCTTTGCGTACGGCCTTCTCGAAGCCATGCCTGACAACACCTAACCACAGTGTCTACACTTCTTTGCACTCTAACTGCAATTGCCCGAAAAGAAAGTCCAGCTTCCCGAAGTCCCACTATGCGGCCCCTATCAAACTCACTAAGTTGACGAAATCGTACAGGTCTCCGTACTCTAGGCATCGTAACCGATCGTAAAGGATGTCAAGAACCAAAATCCGCCAACGTTGATTCTTTACTGCGGCTGAATTATTCATTTTTAGAGCGTTAGTGAATTAAAAAAAAGCAGTATAAAAACCGGAATGTCCAACTGATAAGGCTGAAAATTTTTTCACTTGTTATTTACAGTAAGATAAATACATTCACCAACTTTTATTAAAATAAAACCATTTAAACTGGGTGTTCGGATTTATATGTCACTTAGTATATATGGTTTTGAGAATTTAAAACACTCTATTTAATTTTTGTTGAATACTAAAATGACTCAGGCTGAATAGGACCGGTTTCCATCTCTACGACCTTAACCAACCATACACAACATTGATTTATGCTTTTGGGCAGCCATCAGTACGCTATAGGCCTAGTCATTTGGACCCTGATGATGAAAGTCAAACAACAGAAACATGAGAAACGAAAGCTATAATAATAGACGATTTTTCTAAAATAATCTTTCTTCTATCAATTTTGTTTCCTGCTGCAATCCTAAGATATGGCAACACAGCGATTGGCGAAACTACCCGTAGATGGCGTGCCAGATTTGGTTTATTTTCAGTACTAAAAGGACTGTTCTAAAAATTGTAATGCATAATACACACATACCCATCATAAGTGTGTTCGTGAAGCAAGCGCCAACACAAAAATATGAATGCATTATATTCAGAGAAGTTATATTTAAACAGGTTCCAATACGCTATCACCATGTCGACAACACAGGATCGGACTCAAAAACGAATACGTTACAAGAAATGGCCATAATGCCACGTATATTGCGCATATATGTATCTGTGAAACTTCCAATGAAGGTAACTTGTCTTATAATAAAAAGTTAGGATCCGGGATAAAACATACCTATTGGTAGGTATGAGGATGGAACGGTTGAAGGAATTTCAAGGTCAGCGCGGACAAGCCTCTACTGAATGCTTTAATAAACGTAGATGTTATTTAAAAAAAGGGAAATTAAACCTGTCAAGGTATTGTTTAAAGAAGGCTTTAGGTATATAGTAGTATGTTTGACATTTGGGTACTTGCCTACTGTCTAGATTCATCCCATCACGTTAGTATTATACCCTGCTTTTTTTTGTAATATATGCAACTTATCTGATTTTCACTCACTATAACCAGTATTGAAATATTGGTTAACTGGTTCTTATGGAATATACTAATTTATTATTTTTTGTCTGTTACAGGTAGGTTGAGAGCCACTAAGGGGTACATATTCTAGGCTATCGGTAAGTAAAAAGCTTTCGATGGTCGTTAAATGAGCAAGGAACAGAAAAATTTCGTACAAACATTTTCTTGAGCTATATTAGTTCTGCTCAATCCTGAGTTGTTCCAATAATTTGATCTCAAATTTGAGTTAACAATAAATATTTTCCAATGTATCATGAACGCTTCGATCAATTCTGAAGTCAGTATTATCTCAAATTAAATAGAAAGATCGTCATATTGAAGGTTTGTCTTCTGATCGCCAGTTGGAATCTCCAATATAGATTTAAGCATTAATAATCATAAATGCAAGCAATTCTTACAAGCCTTCCGAGTCAGTATACGAGCCCCTTCCCACTTCAGTTGGCCCACTTCAAGATTTGTACCAAAATATGCCTTTATAAACTAAACATGACGAATCTATTTACTTCTAAAACAATTTATTTTCTCAAAAACATTTTACATACAGTCTAGTCGTAAAAAATACATTTTTGAAATCACTTAGACGTATAACTAATAGAACATCTTAACAAATAAACAATGTGCGAATAAATGCGCGAAGTTAACAAAGCAACAATTAAATATTACCATTGGGTAACATCACCTTTATTTTTTATTACGGCTGAAATTCTTTGGGGCATAGTGTTAACCAAGTTTTGTCAAAAATTTGGTGTAAAACAATCCCATATATCTTGAAGCTTTTGTCTCAGTTCGGTGATTGTACGAGCAGGATGTTGTCGTAGAACCTTTTTGATCTCGTGCCACCAAGTTTCAATAGGTGACACATATGGACTGCTAGAAACCCATTTCAAAAGTGGTACATTATTTTCTTCCATCCTAGCCTTTTTTGAGGTATGGCACGCTGCACCATCTTGCTGAAACACAAAATCTTGGCTGGATGTCAAACATTCTTCCATCACTGGTAAAAGCAATTCTTCTAAAATTGCCAAATATTGGTTTGTATCCACATTTCCATCAATAAAATGAAGTTTGCCTACTCCTTTTGATGCTGACTGCCCCAGACCATAATGGATGCTGGAAATTTCACTTTTATCTTCAGACAGTCAACATGGAATGCTTCATTTTTTTTGCGAATAATTCTACTGCGACTGTCACCAACACAAACTTCGAATCGGGC
Source organism: Acanthoscelides obtectus (assembly GCA_963669975.1). Lineage (NCBI taxonomy): Eukaryota > Metazoa > Arthropoda > Insecta > Coleoptera > Chrysomelidae > Acanthoscelides > Acanthoscelides obtectus. The sequence continues at coordinate 19,418,566 of CAVLJG010000007.1, read as the reverse complement.
CTCATCACTCCATTGTATTGCACACCATTGTTGAGGTCTCCATTGTCTATGTTCTTTAGCCCATCTAAGCCGATTTTTCTTCTGCAGTGAAGTGAATAGTAGCTTTTCTTTGGCCTATAAACAAGTTGTGCAACTTTAGGGTTTTTACTCCACTTGCAAGTGCTAACTCCCAGTTTGTGGGCCTCTCTATGAGTTGTGGACCTCTCCACCACTCCACAGAGCACTTAATTGTAAATAATTGGCACGCCTGTGTTTCACAATTATTCTTCTTAATGTTAATACTTTTTTTCACTTATCGTGGCTTAATATTAACTGAACAGGTTACGTTATATCTTCGAACAATATTTCTCACACTCTACTACGATAAGTCTAACAAAGTTGCAATTTCAGAGTTTGATTTCCCAGAATTAAAAAATTTGATTATCAGTAACCGAATTTTCTCACTAATAACCTTTCCTGTACCCATTTTGAAAACCTTAACTACCCAAAACTATTTTAAACGTATTCTGACAGCTGTGATTAATAAAAACAATTGTCATGGCTTTTATTTTTCACAGCCACCTATGCGTTATAGACTTATTTTGCATTGAAATGAAAATAGGTTGATATGCTGTAATTGCAACATGTTATTTTTATGCTGCAAATTTGATTAGGGAGTGATAAAGTTTTTGTTTTCTACTATATATTATCAAAATATTCATTGTTAATATTTTAAATCTATAACACCCTAATACATTTTTATTATTTGTGTTTGATAAGAAAAAACTAAGATTTCAATAGTTGGGCCAACTGGAGTGGGAAGGGGCTCGTAGTCTCCAATTAAGAAAAATCGTGAGACTAAAGGTTTCTCCTTTGAACGCTCGTTGAAGTCTCCAATATAAAATAAGGATTGTGAATCCCAATAGGCTCCTGCTTTGCAATAAGCACGACATGATACATTTCATAAGGTAGCTTTTTTATCAGTGAATAGTTTACAGAATTATGTCCTCAAGTTGATATTTTTTCCATGATTTTGTATTATCACAATGTATGGAAGCTGGTAACAAGTTTTTTTAAAACTAGTTTCAGCTATTAATCCTACCTACCCTTTAGTGGACGAATTAAAAAAATGTGCACCAATAGCGTATTTTCTTAGAAAAACATCTGCATATGAAAATATAGGAATCCAAAGCCAACTCTGATACCAAGGCAATTTGTATTCAGGGATGTGTTTCTTCCATTGAATAATCGATGTGGTATCTGAACGATATTAAGTACCTATGACTGCGGACTATCAAACGTTTGAATTTATGTTGAATTTTACCATAACTGCTAGGCAAACCGACTTGGAACGGGATTTCTACATTTGGACATCCTTGCCTATTAGACAAGTTATCGGATCATTTCTATGCAAATAAAAATACGCGAACTGCGCAAAAATGATCGGATCTTAAATGTAATCAAATATGATACATCTTATGGTTTCAATTAAATTTTTTTTAAATTTGTTGCCCCATATCATGAAAACTCAGCATGTTTATAGAAACTTTTTTCCATATTTATTTCATATATTTAGGTGAGAATCCAGGACCACACTTTGCTTCGCCTTCAAAACAAAAATTATGGATTAAACAACGTGTATCGTACTCCATTATCCAGCCGTAATGTGTACCTTCTCATTTCGCAACTGATATTTTTTTAAATTAATGGTTTCAAATGCATCTCCATTCATGTCCAAATAAAAAACTCATGCTCACCAGGCTTCAAAATTATAGACTATTATACAGATTTTTTGTTAAACATTCAGCTGTAATCGTTATTATGATCTTCATGCCTACTTGCTGATAGTATAAGCTGTGGTTTCGATGGAAATCAGGGCAGTGCAAACAAGTTTTTTTGATAACAGCAAAACCGGAGCCTTTGGGTATAGATGCACAGAGTCCTCATTAAAATCAAAATTGGATGATCGATCCAGCTTTACGTTGACGAGTCTAGACTGTAGATGCAATGGCAAAATCGATTAGTCTCAATGTCTCACGAACAGAGTTCTGTTAAATGATACCTGAGCCCCTTGATTGCATTTCCCATTACTTCTGCGAGGAACATTCATCGTTTCTTTATCTCTGTAAAACGTTGCTCCACAACGATGAAGTCGCATTCCTAACTATGCTGTCGGAATGATTTTAAAAGCTAGAAGGTAGTGATGAATATTCGAATTCGCATTCGCAAATATTTGCGTGACTAGAAAAACTCATACGAAACACTAAATACAATTTTTACAAGAAACAAATAAAAACGAAGATACTCCTAAGAACCTAAGGAACGTAGTTAATAAACTCTGTAAAGGCAGTTCTAAATGTGCAGTTAAGGAAATAATTGATAAAAATAAATTATGTGATTCGCCAATAACAATTGCGATTTCTTTCTAAATATTGGCAAACACCGCATTGTGAGGCCAAACAAAAATAGGCCGCAAAAGAAAATAAATCAAAGTACATTGTTCCTGGAGGCGGTAGATGTAACTGAAGTAACTTCAATCGTTAACACATTAAAAAATGGAAAAGCGCCTGGTTTTGACAACTTGAAGTCCGACATATTTAAATATACTGCTGACATTATTTCAATGCCGCTATGTCACTTAATCAACCGGATTTATATTTCTAGTGAAGTCCCAGAAGGGTTCAAAGTAGCTTTAATTACACCTGTCCATAAAAAAGGTGATGTAAAAAGTATAAATAACTATAGACCAATATCTGTCATAACACTGATCAACAGCCAAAAAATATCCTAAATAAAATCAACAAAATATTACTGTTTTTAATGTGCTAAAACCGGAATGAAACTAATTTTTTCAATATTAGTTCAAGTTTTAGTGATACAGTAATTATATGTGTTCCTGCTGTGACAGTGTTAATATACTGTAATTCACAAGAATGCACGTGCTACATTTTTATATTCGGCAAGGAAAGCTGATGTAATCGGCATGATTGTGTTACGTTATACATACGTGTACATTATATTGTTTTATATTAGCCATTTTTTCCTCAGTTGGCTGACAGCGTTCATGCAAGATGTCTCGAAAGTGTGTAAACAATCCAGATCAGTTTTGTTACGTGTGTGGTGATGTGACTTTTGCGTCTCAGAGACGGTCTATTACTTCACTAATAACAAAGGCATATCAGCTTTATTTCGGTTGTAAACTAGGTGATCAAGACAAACAGTGGGCACCCCACATCTGCTGTAGTACATGTGCTTCAAGTCTGAGGAGCTGGTTAAATGGCAAAAAACGGTCTATGCGCTTTGCTGTCCCAATGGTTTGGAGAGAGCCTACAAATCATATTAATGATTGTTACTTTTGCATGGTACCTTGTGTTGGACAAGCCACAGGTATGTCCAAGAAAAAAAAATCGGTTATTAACTACCCAAACATACCATCTGCGATGAGACCTGTGCCTCACAGTGACGAAAATCCTATTCCAAAACCCCCAGAATCCTACACTTGCGAATCAGAAAACGAATCAGATCATGGCGATCGAGTGATTCGTCAGCAAGAAGATATGCCATCAACGTCAAGAGATCCTGATTTTATACCGAGCACGTCATGTCACCAACCGCACAAAATAACACAGTCAGAATTAAATGATCTTGTAAGAGATTTAGAACTTCCAAAATGTAAGGCAGAGTTACTTGGATCAAGACTGCAGCAGTGGAACTTGTTAGAAGACGATGTTTCGGTATGTGTTTTTCGTAAACGCCACAAAGACTTAGAACCATTATTCAATATGGAGAATAACTTGGTTTTCTGCAGTAACATTAACGGCTTACTGGCGGCTTTAAATATAAACTATAACCCAGAAGAATGGAGATTGTTTATAGACAGTTCAACATTGAGTTTAAAGGCAGTGTTATTGCATATTGGAAATATTTTACCATCTCTTCCTGTAGGGTATGCAGTTCACATGAAAGAATCATATGACAATATGAAGTACCTATTGACATGCATAAAATACGATGAGCATCAATGGCATATTTGTGGCGATTTGAAAGTTGTTGCACTTTTACTTGGGCTGCAGCTAGGCTACACAAAGTTTTGCTGCTTTTTGTGTGAATGGGACAGTCGGGCAAAGGCACTTCATTACACCAGACAAAACTGGCCTGTTCATCAATTCCTAGAGCCAGGTCAAAAAAATGTACAGCATATGCCATTAGTAGATTCGAAAAAAATGTTATTACCACCACTGCATATCAAGTTGGGCCTAATGAAAAACTTTGTCAAGGCATTAGATAGGAGATGGGTTAGCTTTTCAATACCTGCGGCAGAAATTTCCAAGACTAAGTGAGGCAAAGGTTAAAGAAGGTATTTTTGTTGGACCACAGATTCGAAATATTTTGAAAGATACACAGTTTGAAAACACTTTAACAGGTATTGAAAAAACTGCTTGGAATGATTTCCGTCTGGTGGTCACTAATTTCTTGGGAAATAGAAAAGCTGACAACTATAAAACCCTTGTCAAAAATATGCTGTCATCGTATCAAAAGATGGGCTGTAATATGTCTCTTAAGATACACTCACACCTGGACTTTTTTCCTGACAATTGCGGAGCCGTAAGTGATGAGCACAGCGAACGTTTTCATCAGGATATTTCAACAATGGAAAAAAGGTACCAGGGAAAGTGGAATCCTTCCATGCTTGCAGACTACTGTTGGACTCTTGGTAGAGATGCTCCAGAAACGATCCATAAAAGAACAGCAAAAAGACAGCGCATATAGTGATTCTTATAAGTATATGAATCTTGTTACCTTTTTTAATATATCCTTAAAAATAAAAAGTTTTTTTTCTAAACCGCAACTAATTTTTTTATTTCATTGTCATTTTTGGATTCAGCGCCCCAAAATTAACAAAGAAGTGCACTTTTCCCACAAGATACAATTAAAAAACTAAAATTTGTTGTCCAGTGTAATTATAGCTAAAATATTTGAGAAAACATTGAAAAATAGGCTAGTTAAATTTTTGGACAAATGTAAATATCTTTCCGATAAGCAATTCGGTTTTCGAGAGGGAATATCAACCAAAGATTGCTAAATTAACAGAAGAGATTAGAAAAAGATTAGAATTGAGTACCGGTACTGTTCGTATTCTTGGATCTTGCCAATGCCTTCGACTCTGTGAACACCAGCAGATCTTGGAGACCTTGGAGGATGCAGGAGTACGAGGCGGACCTTTACAGTTGTTTACAAGCTATCTCTCAAATCGAAAACAAGTAGTGAAGATTAGTGACACATTCAGTAACGAAAAGACAATTGATTACCTCGGGGTACTGTGTTCGGTCCAATCTTGTTTACAATTTACATAAGCAGCATTCTAACTTCTTCGTTAGTTGGTCAAGTGTTTAGCTTTGCAGATGATATGGTAGTCCTGTATAATAACACTTGGGAAAATGTAAAAATTAAAGCAGAGCGGGAACTAGGAACTATTTTTGATTATTTTGCTCATAAACTTTTAACCGTGAGCTATGAAAAAACATTCTTTATGCCTTTTTCTAATACAGTACGTTGTCTACCACAGTATGAACAACTTTTAATAAATCAAAGTATATCTTTAACACCTGCGAAGACCTATAAACTTAGGTGTCACCGTTGTTCGCCACTTGAGATGGGATGTTCATATAGCTAACATTACAAATACCTTACGACAACTCTTATATCGCTTTGAATACTTAAAACACTTCATAGACTACATGCACCTGAAAATGTTGTATTATTCATTAGTTGAATCACGTCTACGGTGCGCTATTTTGAGTTGGGCAAGTACCGCATATTGTCATTTGCAGCCTCTGGATATACTGCAAAAATGTTGAAAGTAATATCTGGCAAAAAAATTACTTATCTTTCTGATAAATTATTTTCAGAGACCGGAGTGTTTGACCTAAGGCAACTGTTTCTGCATGAATTAATTCAATTCGTATACAAACACAAAAACAACTTCAATAAAACTAGCCATGCTTATAGTACTAGATATAAAGAAAATGAAAACTTAAAAATACAAATTTTTCAAAGAAATGTAAGCTTGCGATGCCACATCTACCTATCATGTAAAATTTAAAATTGTTTGCCATACGTGTACCGTATGTACGTTGATAAAATAAACTCATTGTCTTTGATGGAATCTTTATTTAAAAAATACATTATTTTAATTGGTAGACAAGACACACGAAATCTAGTAGAAATTATTTACTAGAAATCGTACTACGCTAGTATTACTCCTCCCCACCCTCCATATTTCTGTAGTTAGTGGAATAAAGTTTATTATATAAGTGCTACTTTCCTTACCTTCCATACTGACAATGTGCTTGTATAAAATCCTGCTCTAAGCAAAATTTGTTATCAAAATTATATCGATAAAAATCTGCCCGTGCACAACCAACTATTTTGGTTTCAACGGGCTTTACAAGACAATTTAAAAATTTTCTGTGACTTATAAAACATGTCAACTTAAGATTATTATGTAAAAGTCAGGTATTATGTTTTATTTTACGTTTATTATTGTACTGAAGTTAGCATTTGTATTTATTAACACATCGTATTTTCGGGAAAAAAATAAACGTATACTACTACTGCTACTACTGATATTTGTATTTGCATCCGCATTCGCAAAATTCATGCGAATTTCGCATTAGAGAATATGAGGAAGTTTTTTTTCTTACTTATTGTTCTTCCTTGGTGTTATAAGTAGTTAGAAAATATACCTGTACGTTTCTTTCGTTTTGTTAATAAGTCATACATAACTCACAATTTCCATAAAAGATTAAGATATCTATTCCATTCCATTTTAATAGCGTAGGAACAAATCAGTAGTTGTACACAAGCTACCATGTATCTAAGACTTAGCCTTACGTGTTTGGAGTATAAAGAAGTTGACATATCTATTGAACTGCTGAGAGAACAATCATGGCACTGCAAAACATAAACGTGACATCATAGTTTCCTGGCAAATCTGCTTCTACAACACTGAGTTTTTCAACAGATCCCTATTCGCTTGACTACCTTCCTCCAACTGTCTCCAAATGACTGGATCTATACCGCACTGATCATTGCTAAAAAGCAATGAACAACGGCGTGTACGTTATAGTCATAGAGACCTAAATCAAACAGTTCTTATTCGATCAATTATTGTGCTCTATTCTGATACTAAACTCGATTCGAAAGATTCTTTAATAGTCTCTTTCAGTATATCTTTTCCTTTCACCGGGTGTCATTGACTTAGTTCGAAATATCCAACGACTTGGCAGCCAATGTAAATAAACAATAATTGTTATCTATAAATATTCATAGTGGTGCCTGAGGAAGTAGCAGTGAAAGAAAGATCCGTGATTCGGATATACTTTTACTTATCGAAAGGTATTTTTCAGGATAAAATGCAGTTTACACTAATGGAATATGTGCGGTAAATGGAGAGTGAAGTAATAGTAAATGGGGTCTTGATAAGAGAACTAGATTGAGTAATTACTCTAGTAGTATAGTGGACCTTGGAGTCTAGCTAGAGACTGTTAATAAAAATAGATCAATAAATCAGGAACAGGTAAAAGCCAATACAAACCAAAGCTTTGTTCGCGATAAGCCATTAACACAATCCACATTAAGCACTAATGGCCCATGAAGTTCCTGTAAATAAGGCTAAGACACATTCTAAATGTGCAAAAACATGTTTATACATTAAAAAACATTAAAACGACGTCACTTCAATCTTCAGTTTTTGGGGAAGATAAGATCGCAAAAAATAAACAAAACGTTCACAATACGAGCTACTTGTAGGCCTATTTTGGCGTGATCAACGACCACTGACTTTATTGTGGAAGTTCGGTTTTCTGACACTTCCATGATCCTGAGATCTTACACAAATAAGTGAAATTTGGTGAGTTAGCTTTATTTATGTGATTTTACCGTTTACACTTTACACATTGTAACATTTTCAGTATTACACGTGTCATGCAAAAATAATCGCTTACGTATTAAATAATAATAATAAACAAATTTATTCACAATTACCACCAGCAATTACATAACTGATTTAAACAATAAATGTAGTTGCAAAAAGGGCTAATACTGAAAATCTGATAAAAGTACTGACCCAATTGAGCCAAAAATAATGAGAATTATAAGCGAAGTTACTTGTGAAAACAAATATAAAGGTTTGAGATTAAATAGTGTAGACTAAGGCCCGTATCGTCAGTCGTCCCTACAATTGTAGGGCGCCTTTATGGCCTCCTTGATTGTCATACTTTTCTACTTCTCCGTGTCAGAGCTCTATTTTGAGGTTATGTTACAAACATCTATTTGCATCAAATTGTGCTTGCTTTTGAGTTATATCATGTTTTATCAGCCTGAAATTTCCTACAATTTAAAAAGAAAACATATCTTCACAATAGGAGAGCGCTGACGCTGACACGGGACAAGTGTAATATAGAAATTTTTGAAGGAGAGAAAGGAGTATGACAATCAAAGAGGCCATAAACCTACAACTGTAGGGACGACTGACGATACGGGCCTAAAACAGAAAAGCAGTGGCGGGGATATTACTTCTGCCACATTAATTGTTGAAGGTTTATTAAAATGCTAATTTTTATATGCGTACGTTACTTTTAGTTTGTAGTAGATACTTTTTGTAGTTGACTTTGAATGATTTCAAAAATAGGTTCCTAAAATGGAAGGGAATAGCGTATATACAGGGTGTTTCAGTTTATTGTTGCATAACTTCAAGATTCGATAGAAATTTTAAAATTAATGCATAAAGTCTATATAAACATGGGTCGAAAAATGCGTGGCTTCCGAAATACAGGGTGTTTAAGTTTACTTTCTAAAATACTTTTTTTTTTAAATATCTCGAACAATATTTGATGTATAACAGTGAAAATTGGTATACAAGGGTGTTTTGGTACGACAAAACGAAACATGGGCATAGTTTTACTGTAGCCGCTAGAGGGCGCTCTCTGTGTGTAAAATGACCGAAAATTTTTTCTTAAAGCAATTTTTTGCTTTTTGAATAAAAAAATCTGATTCTTCGCACTTTTCAACATAAAAAAGCTCTCCTGTGAGTTTTCGTTATAGTTAGCCGTTTTTGAGATATTTCGATTTTTAAGGTTCGATGCATTTTTAATTATTTATGGGAAAATAATATTTTTTTTTACATTTTCGATTTGGGCATTACAAGTAATTAAGATGGTCGTTTAGATTGTGTTTTTAAACACAGCAATAATTCCTAACTCCAAATAAACACAAAAAACAGAATATTAATTTATTTAATTTTCCAATATTACTTTTAACAAATTAAATTAATTATTTACAACTAAAATGCTATTGGATAGTTAGGGCAAACATACAAAATCTAGTAGTTGCTCGAAATGTAAACCCAATTGTTCAATACACAATTCACATCTACGAATGATCGAACGTGGTATAGCATTATTCAAATAAGGCCTTATTTCATCACATGCATTCCTGATTCTGTCTATTAGCATATCTCTTGTGGTTACGGGAGTCTGGTACACTTTTTCTTTTAGAAATCCCCACACAAAGAAATCTAATGGATTTAGGTCAGGGGATCGTGGAGATCAGGCGACTGGTCCTCCACAGCCGATCCATCTTTCTGGATAATTTTCGTGCAGCCAGTTTCTATTCTCGAATAATGAGCTGGACAACCATCAAGCTGGAACCAGGCCAATCTTCTTAAATCTAACATAACATCATCCCACATATTTGCATGTTCAGCCTTTAAAAATTCCAAGAAGGTCGCAGCATTTAACCTTGCAGGCAAAAGGTAGGGTCCAAATAGTCGATTACGGTAGATACCAATCCACACGTTCACACTAAATTCATGCTGAAAATTTCTTTCCCGAACTGCATGCGGATTTTCATGGGACCAAATATGTTGATTATGAAAATTTACCACTCCACGTCTAGTGAAGCATGACTCATCGGTCCATAAAGCGTTACTTAAAAACACCCTATTATTATCAGTTCTATCAAGAATCCACTGACAAAATGTGATTCTTCGTTCTCCGTCCCCTGGCTGTAGTCCTTGCACAGGTTGCAAATGGTAAGGACGTCTATGGTCATTTCTAAGAACACCGTGAACATGGCTTGCTGAAATTCCCAAGGCACCAGAAACTCTCCTAACACTTGTGGTCGGATCTCTATCAAACTCACGCAGAATTATACGGGTAAATCTGCGCTGACGAACATTTATGTTTTGATACCTTTAGAGATTTCCAAAACCATTTTCAATTATTTGGCGATGCACTCTTACAAATACTGAGCGAGTTGGATGTCGTCTGTTTGGAAATCTTCGTGCGTATTATCTGGCTGCTTCTGCTGCATTTCCATTTACAAAGCCATACACAAAATGAATATCCGCTAACTCTTGATTGGAGAATAAAAATGGCATTTTTATAAAATTTACAAAAAAAACAGGTAAAAGAAACTGAATTTCGTGCATTCACAATTGCAAAAAAACGTTTCAGGTTTCAACAGACAACAAAACTAACTGTCAACTAATTGACGTTTAACCTTATTCTGCTTTCAATTTCAAAAACATTTGCAGGCACAGCCTACTTCTAAAAATTATCGAGATACTGACTTTTTAACGTTATTTTATCATAAATAATTAAAAATGCATCGAACCTTAAAAATCGAAATATCTCAAAAACTATAACGAAAATTCACAAGAGAGCTTTTTTATGTTGAAAAGTGCGAAGAATCAGTTTCTTTATTCAACAAGCAAAAAATTTTTCGGTCATTTTAATACACTACAGGTACAGTAGAGAGCGCCCTCTAGCAGCTACAGTAAAACTATGCCCATTTTTCGTTTTGTCGTACCAAAAAACCCTTGCGTACCAATTTTCACTGTTATACATCAAATATTGTTCGAAATATTTAAAAAAAACTATTTTAGAAAGTAATTTTAAACACCCTGTATATCGGTAGCCACGCATTTTTCGATCCATGTTTATATAGACTTTATGCATTAATTTTAAAAGTTCTATCGAATCTTAAAGTTATGCAACAATAAACTGAAACACCCTGTATAATCTATAATTTTTAAATGTAAATGGTCTCTCAAATCTTGAAGTTCGATGCAGAGAGGGAGAGGTACGGAACTTACAGCAAATACTTATTTAAAATATGGGCATTATGTCTAAATTTTATGCTATCCTATAAATATGGAGGCAATTTCATGGAATAATGTTGCTGAATGAGGTTTTCTTCTGGAAGCCATATTGAAGCAACTAACTGTCTCTAGCTTGTATGATACCCTGTCAAACTTGTGGATGTCCAGTATGAACCTGAGACACGACTCTTTTTTTTCTCAATTCGTCCACAATATATTTGCGTTAAGCAGGGTCCATACACGACATCGCAGTGATTGAATAGGGACAGAACTAGAGGGTCAGTGAGAATAACCCTTAATCAAATTGGTTGAATATGCCTGTGTGGGAACACAAGCTTAAACCGAACAAATGCCCTTTGGCGTGATCAGGGAATCTCAATTCGTTATCCAATTCCAAACCAAAGGTCCTTGTCACTTTGACGTTCTTAATTGTGTGGTTTCCCATTCTGACAGTAAAGTTATCTTTCAAAGTAGCTTTTCGTTTGCTGAATAACAATATGGCAAATTTAGATCATTGCAGATGAGCTGAAGTGGTCAGAAGATAATTTTATATGTATTAATAATAATAATAATAATAATAATAATAATAATAATAATAATAATAATGTCTTTATTAATCCCTCCACACTGCGAGGCGAAGTTTAGCCAGCTGGCTACTCTACCACTTAACCTCACAGCGCAGGAACACATACAAAAGGAGAAACATAACAATGAATAGCAATCGACTAAATAATATATACAATAATTAAGCTTAAATAGATTAATCTTAATATGTTTTACATCTATTCCACATAGCCCGCTCTAACAAAAAAAAACAATAAAGACAAAAAAAATATATATATCAGCCAGCTTGGCTAGCAGACTCCAGAAGGTGGTTCTTAATGGCTCTCTTGAATGCAAGTATTCCCATCTCTTTGTAATTGTCATTAAGACTATTATACACCTTGACAGCGTTGTAGGTGAAGCTACGATGGAAAATGTTGCTCCTATAACTAGGTATATGGAAGTCAGAGTTATGTCTCAGATTCCTGTAATTCAGATCCCCACGTGGTATCAGCCTTTTTAGTAGATAAGTAGGTAGCCTATTGATTTTTATTCGGTGTACAAAAATTAGTATGGTATATGTGAAAAGCTGGTCAACCCTCAACCATCTAAGCTCATTGATCTTCTTAGATACATGGCTAAACTTTCGCAGACCACAAACGAACCTACAGCAGCTATTTTGAATTTTTTGTACTCGATATCTAGTCACGTAATCAAGACAAGGAAAGTAAACAGCAATTGAATAATTTATTAACGCAGAGTCTCAGCCAGTTTTTTTCGAGTCTTGAAATTCAGAATATGCAGTTTGCATACAAATAAGAGGACATCTATGTAGAACTTTATTTATATTAGAAGAATATATTTGGAAAAGAATAGGGCCTAAAACTGCCCCTTGTGGTACATTACAATCAATGTTACGTACAAAAGATGTACCTTTAGATGTTTCCAAAAATTGGTAACTGGTGGGTAGTAAAATAACAGATGCGGAACTTCCAATAAAATGTATGATTTAGAGTATGAAATGGTTTATCAAGTCTACGTAACAACTGTATTATCAAATTATTATGCGATTTTACTACGTAAATACAAAAAAAGCATGGTATATTAGAGAGATATTCCAATGTGAGGCCTTAACACCCATGGGTACCGTGGAGTATTCACAAATGTGTCAATAGCTTAGTAAGAAAATATACTATATCATAACCTGGATAAACTTACTTTCTTATATGGTTTCATCTATTAGCTAGAACAATACAAATTTTTTGATATATACTAAGAGACATATAAATCCGAACACCCAGTTTAAATGGTTTTATTTTAATAAAATTTTGCATAAGTACTTAATGAAGCGTAATAAGTAAATGATAAAAATTTCAAAATGATTGCATTACTTTAAAGCCCTTTGACCTTTAATAATGTGTGGATGCACCCTGATGTGCTACGCATTCTCCAACGCGCCTAGGCATGCTTCTGATCAGGTGGTCAATGTCCTCCTGTGGTATCTCATTCCAGGCAACCACCAACTCCTCTCGAAGTGCTTCTAGAGTCTGAGGAGGACGTTGCAAATTGAGCAATCTCCTACCCATCATATCCCACACGTGCTCAATTGTGGATAAGTCGGGACATCTTGGTGGCCATGGTAACAATGTGACATCGTTATGTTGAAAGAAGTCTATTGTGACTCTTGCAACATGTGGTCGGGCATTATCTTGTTGGAAAGTTGGATCTGCCAGGGTGTCAAGATAGGGTAAAAGATGGGGTTCTAGAACTTCGTGGATATAACGCTGCGCGTTCATTTACCTCTGATGAAGATTAAAGGTGACCTGGAACCATAAGCTATAGCACCCCAAACCATAACTCCAACAATGTGATGAACATGTCTTTCAACAAAAAACTGTGGATTCCTCCTTTCACCACGTCGCCTTCTAACCCTGGCACGACCATCGTGCGTGCCTAAACAAAATCGAGACTCGTCACTAAAGACAATACTGTTCCATTCCTGATCCCAGAGTGACCGTTGTCTGCACCACCCAAGGCGATTACGTCGGTGTTCTCGAGTTAAAGGGAGGACCCAGTGTGCCCGGTATGAAGACAAGCCAAAACTTCTCATTCGTCGGTAAACACTTCGCATGCCAATAGGTCTTCCGTGTTCTGCAAACCATTCATTTGCAATGGACGTGGTAGTGGAGAAACGGTCCCTTAAGGCCTATAATCTTAGGCGGCGATCTTCACGGTTGTACGGCGGCATCCAGTGCCCCTTGCTCTTTGCGTACGGCCTTCTCGAAGCCATGCCTGACAACACCTACACTTCTTTGCACTCTAACTGCAATTGCCCGAAAAGAAAGTCCAGCTTTCCGAAGTCCCACTATACGGCCCCTATCAAACTCACTAAGTTGACGAAATCGTACAGGTCTCCGTACTCTAGGCATCGTAACCGATCGTAAAGGATGTCAAGAACCAAAATCCGCCAACGTTGATTCTTTACTGCGGCTGAAATATTCATTTTTAGAGCGTTAGTGAATTAAAAAAAGCAGTATAAAAACCGGAATGTCCAACTGATAAGGCTGAAAATTTTTTCACTTGTTATTTACAGTAAGATAAATACATTCACCAACTTTTATTAAAATAAAACCATTTAAACTGGGGGTTCGGATTTATATGTCACTTAGTATATTATGAACGCTTCGATCAATTCTAAAATCAGTATTATCTCAAATTAAAAAAAAGTTCGTCAGACTAAAGGTTTGTCTTCTGATCGCCCATTGGAATCTCCAATATAGATTTACGCATTGAGAATCGTAAATGCTTCGATCAATTCTGAAAAGCCTTTTGAGTCAGTATCGCCTCAAATTAAAAAAATCGTCAGACTAAGCGTTTCTCTCTTGATCGCTCGTTGGAATCTCCTATATAGATTTAAGCATTATGAATCCCAACAGGCCCCTGCTTTGCAGGAAGCACGATAGGGTAAATTTCATAAGACTTTCTTAACTTTGAAAATACTATATCGTAACATGGACAAACTTCCATCTATTAGCAAAAACAATATGTACAACTATCTCCCTGTCTATCACCGAATGAATTACCGTAAACCATTCTCTACATACAAGCCATAAACGTATACCTAAAACAGCTACCACATAGAATATACGAGAGAGAATGAACATTCAGCATTGCCATTGACCGCACGCAGCATTGAACTTGACTGTTTGCTGTTGCGTGGCTGCTTTCAGACTTTCTTGCATTCGTTGCGCGATCGCCACAAATGAAATATGCACCATTACAATAATAATGTATGCAGATGGATTCATACTGAGACACGCGGCTCGGTGGTCATTATGCTTTATGTAACATATATTTTTCATTTGTTGCTGCTGGCGGAACAATACTGCTCCATCGAGTACTTGGAATTCTTTTGATTCTTCGTATACAGGGTGAATTTATCGTAAGATTATATATACAGGGTGTCCCGAAAAAAGTGTGCAATATTCTACCGGCGGTTTCTAGAGCTTAAAATAGGAAGAAAGTTTATATAAGCATAGGTCGACAAACGTCCCCTAAGGGCGCTACGGTCTTTTAAAAGGGGCGCCCCTGAAGATGGTTTTTCCTTAACATTTCCGAAACGTGTTGAGACAAAGATATAAAATTTGGTATTCTAGCCTAGTTTTTTATGATGGATTTAAAAATATTAACAATTTTAGACAGTTTTGTTTGGAAGCGTATGTAACAGGGACAGACTTAGGTTATTTTAGCCCCAAAATGTTTGTGTGATTCTATTTTTAAAATTCAATTTTAGAATTTGAAAATCTAGGGTTTTCTAAATAAAAAGGTCCTCTTATTGAATATCGATAAATTGTGCCATTTTTGAATAAAATCAAACTAAAAAATTTGTCACATGATAGGAAATGTACTGCGAATTTAAATGAATTGTTGAATAATTAGCCATGGCAACGAAAAAACTAATTCAACAATTGGTAAATATTACATAAATACATATTCCTATTGCAACATAGCTAACATTTAGGCAAAAACAGAAGAAATAAATTTTTTCTACGAACGAAATTGAAATTTGTTTAAAAAAGAAGACATCCAGTTGGATATACATAAAACTAGCTTTACAATAAGTGTTCAAATAAATTCCCATTTTGTTGAATACAGAGTCTCGCTCGACGAACTAATGATTGCGTAGCCCGAAAAGTGGAAAACCTTTTTCTTCTTATTTCATTTGCAGTCTGATGAATTCTTTGAAGTAAATCTTCTTGAGTATTTACTTCAGTCGAGTAAACTAGGTCTTTTAATGACCCCCAAAAATAGAAATCCAATGGATTGAGGTCAGGTGAACGTGGCGGCCACGCTATGGGATCTCCTCGGCCTAACCACCTGCCTGGAAAATGTGCAGGGGCGCCATCATGTTGAAAAACATATTTTCTTGAAACTGCTGGCGCACATCCAATGGTATTATATCGATGAGCTCATTCTGAAGAAAGTTCAGATACACCTCTGAATTAAGAGGATTGGGTAGTACAATAGGCCCAATTACTTGATTCCCAATTACGCCTGCCCATAAGTTCAATGAAAATCTATGTTGGAAATTTGTACGGCGAACAACTTTTGGATTTTCATCTGACCAGTGATGCATGTTATGGAAATTAAAAGCACCACCCTAGTTAATATAGACTCATCCGACCATAATATTCTAGGAATAGTGTCTTCATTTGCTTATATCCACTGCCTCAGTTAAATGCTGCACCCGTTTAAAATGATAAAGATGTAATCCTTGCATTCTTGTCATTCTTCCTATCTAAAATTATTATTTTAAAGATAACTATCAAATAGGTATTCATAATCTTTTCTTGCTATTGATCGAGGTGTATCCATAATTACTGAAACATTTCGTATGCTTATTTGCGGATTATTTTCAAACATATTTAAAGCAGGATCCATATGATGATTTCCCTTCCTGAGCCCTGCATGCGCTGAAAACTTCCATGGTTTGACAAATTCCGGTGAATATCAGTAAACATTCGACGTTCAGGTACTATGCGATTGGAAAATCTTGTTTGATATGTCAGTCAGTTCTCTGTCTGTAAATCTTGGCATTTTAAATCAATTTAATAAAGATTTTGATTTTAATCTAGTAATTTTACACTGCTAACAATGTCAGCTTAACGTCAAAATAAGTCAACAAATCAAAAAAACTTTTGTTTGCAGTCATGGCTAACTATGTATAATCAACAATTCATTTAAATTCGCAGTACATTTCCTATCATGTGACAAATTCTTTAGTTTGATTTTATTCAAAAATGGCACAATTTATCGGTATTCAATAAGAGTACCTTTTTTATGTAGGAAACCCTAGATTTTCAAATTCTAAAATTGAATTTCAAAAATAGAATCACACAAAAATGTTGGGGCTAAAATAACCTGAGTCCGTCCCTGTTACAAACGCTTCCAAACAAAACTGTCTAAAATTGTTAATATTTTTAAATTCAGCATAAAAAACTAGGCTAGAATACCAAATTTTATGTCTTTATCTCAACACGTTTCGGAAATATTAAGGAAAAACCATCTTCAGAGGAGCCCCTTTAAAAGACCGTAGCGCCCTTAGGGGACGTTTGTCGACCTATGTTTATATAAACTTTTCTTCCTATTTTGAGCTCTAGAAACCGCTGGTAGAATATTGTACACTTTTTTCGGGACACCCTGTATAAAATTCATCCATGATTTGAATTAAATGGAAAACATCAGCTTGTTTAAATTATAAAGCACACAGAATAGGAAAAGAGGTACCTCTGGCACAGCACATCCATTCTTATAGATTCTCTAAGGGATATGGCATAATGTCTTTGGTCACGGCATGTTTAACGTACAAATCTGTCAAAGTGACATGTATAACTTATCCCGGTTTTTCAGGAAACATCCCTTTTTCGGGCACTTTTTTAATCGGGACTTAGTGTTTAAATAAACGTGTCTTGTGCTATGATGATGTTGGACTCATATTTATTGGACACTATCGTTATTATTTATACGAAAACTTTGTAGTTAGATAATTATTACTATATTCCGTCAGTGCATACTTAGTGATTTTTTCCACGATCTCAAGACTAGACTGCAAGTTACCTAGTAGATTTAGGTAAGAAATATGAAGGAACTCAATGGATTGTTTCTGTCTTATAAGCACCCGACGATTTATTCCACACTGAATTGGCTACGCATGTTTCAAAATGCGACCTTAATAAGACATCAACTGTAATGCTTCGAGCTATTGACACTAACAATCCATTGTTCGCAGCAGCCTCCAATTACAAGGGACCGAGCAATATAAAAGGGTGAAACAAACAAAAACAACAAGAACACGAAGAAAATTATTATTAATTATAGTAAGATGATTGGCGAGGTTATAACTTGATTATCTGTTTATAAAGACTTTTCTCCGGTGAGCGTATAGTAAATTGCTGGGTAATTTCAGGCTTTTAAATAGTATTGCACAGATACTTTCTTGGTATTCCACGGGAAATTGTAGTTTGCGGTATTGGTTATCAAAGATACTAATATGCATTCCCACAACGTAATAAACTGCTATCAGAAAGGTTTATGGACCTTTTATGAGGGAATGCCCTGATAGTGAAATGGGCTGTTGCTCTGATCATCGTTGATTGACCAATCGGTCTTATCGCAACACGAACTTAATTGTTTGATATCATTTTATGATGCTGTCCTAATTACACTGGACAACAAATTTTAGTTTTTAATTGTACCTTGTGGGAAAGGTGCACTTCTTCGTTAATTTTGGGGCACTGAATCCAAAAATGACAATGAAATAAAAAAATTAGTTGCGGTTTAGAAAAAAAACTTTTTATTTTTAAGGATATATTAAAAAAAGTAACAAGATTTATATACTTATAATAATCACTATATGCGCTGTCTTTTTGCTGTTCTTTTATGGATCGTTTCTGGAGCATCTCTACCAAGAGTCCAACAGTAGTCTGCAAGCATGGAAGGATTCCACTTTCCCTGGTACCTTTTTTCCATTGTTGAAATATCCTGATGAAAACGTTCGCCGTGCTCATCACTTACGGCTCCGCAATTGTCTGGAAAAAAGTCCAGGTGTGAGTGTAGGAAATGTATCTTAAGAGACATATTACAGCCCATCTTTTGATACGATGACAGCATATTTTTAACAAGGGTTTTATAGTTGTCAGCTTTTCTATGTCCCAAGAAATTAGTGACCACCAGACGGAAATCATTCCAAGCAGTTTTTTCAATACCTGTTAAATTGTTTTCAAACTGTGTATCTTTCAAATTATTTCGAATCTGTGGCCCAACAAAAATATCTTCTTTAACCTTTGCCTCACTTAGTCTTGGAAATTTCTGACGCAGGTATTGAAAAGCTGACCCATCTCTATCTAATGCCTTGACAAAGTTTTTCATTAGGCCCAACTTGATATACAGTGGTGGTAATAAAATTTTTTTCGAATCTACTAATGGCATATGCTGAACATTTTTTGACCTGGCTCTAGGAATTGAAGAACAGGCCAGTTTTGTCTGGTGTAATGAAGTGCCTTTGCCCGACTGTCCCATTCACACAAAAAACAGCAAAACTTTGTGTAGCCTAGCTGCAGCCCAAGTAAAAGTGCAACAACTTTCAAATCGCCACAAATATGCCATTGGTGCTCATCGTATTTTATGCATGTCAATAGGTACTTCATATTGTCATATGATTCTTTCATGTGAACTGCATACCCTACAGGAAGAGATGGTAAAATATTTCCAATATGCAATAACACTGCCTTTAAACTCAATGTTGAACTGCCTATAAACAATCTCCATTCTTCTGGGTTATAGTTTATATTTAAAGCCGCCAGTAAGCCTTTAATGTTACTGCAGAAAAACACATACCGAAACATCGTCTTCTAACAAGTTCCACTGCTGCAGTCTTGATCCAAGTAACTCTGCCTTACATTTTGGAAGTTCTAAATCTCTTACAAGATCATTTAATTCTGACTGTGTTATTTTGTGCGGTTGGTGGCATGACGTGCTCGGTATAAAATCAGGATCTCTTGACGTTGATGGCATATCTTCTTTCTGACGAATCACTCGATCGCCATGATCTGATTCGTCTTCTGATTCGCAAGTGTAGGATTCTGGGGGTTTTGGAATAGGATTTTCGTCACTGTGAGGCACAGGTCTCATCGCAGATGGTATGTTTGGGTAGTTAATAACCGATTTTTTTTTCTTGGACATACCTGTGGCTTGTCCAACACAAGGTACCATGCAAAATTAACAATCATTAATATGATTTGTAGGCTCTCTCCAAACCATTGGGACAGCAAAGCGCATAGACCGTTTTTTGCCATTTAACCAGCTCCCCAGACTTGAAGCACATGTATTACAGCGGATGTGGGGTGCCCACTGTTTGTCTTGATCACCTAGTTTACAACCGAAATAAAGCTGATATGCCTTTGTTATTAGTGGAGTAATAGACCGTCTCTGAGACGCAAAAGTCACATCACCACACACGTAACAAAACTGATCTGGATTGTTTACACACTTTCGAGACATCTTGCATGAACGCTGTCAGCCAACTGAGGAAAAAATGGCTAATATAAAACAATATAATGTACACGTATGTATAACGTAACACAATCATGCCGATTACATCATCTTTCCTTGCCGAATATAAAAATGTAGCACGTGCATTCTTGTGAATTACAGTATATTAACACTGTCACAGCAGAAACACATATAATTACCGTATCTCTAAAACTTGAACTAATAATGAAAAAATAAGTTTCATTCCGGTTTTAGCACATTAAAAATAGTAATATTTTGTTGATTTTATTTAGGATATCTTTTGGCTGTTGATCAGTGTTACTTGATAATTTTGTTAGTCAGGTAGTAGATGTAATGAGCTGCTAAAAAAATGTGTTACAAGTTCATACACGATCCGTTGGACACTTTTGCGTATCTACACTTCTATACGTGCATCTAATAACATTTTCACGAAGACGAAGAAGAAATTGTATTTGTCACTTCCAGCTCGTCTTAAATGGTTTAGCATTTTTTAGTATCAATATAAGGTGCGGCTTAAGTGTCATTGCAAAATAAATGAGATTATTATAATGAAACAAATATTTGCATTATCATTGGCATGTTTCATGATTTTTGTTATCCAGGGTGACGCATCGAAAATAAAACAGACGCATTTACTGGCAGCTCAGTTGTTTTTCGATTTTGTTTTCGAGGGGACATAAGTTTGACAAAAAATCACGTTAACACGTGCAGCCCCCTGGGCGGGGGGGCACCAACCCTAAAATCTTAAATGGAAAGGGGGGTCGAGTGATATCTTGTTTTAAAGGCCTTCCAATTCCCTTTATAATGATGTAAAATACATAAGCTTCAGTTCAGTAGTTTTGAAGATTTATTGATTTAAAGCTTAAAGCAGACTTTAGTAGGTACATCAGATTAGTTTGTACTACTTTCAGAAGAAATACTAAAAGAATTTACTTAATATGTAAATGCTTTTCTTCACTACGCCCATGGTTTGTTTATCATTTTCTTGTTGAAAATAGCTATTGGAGCGTTTTTTTGTGGCAAAAAAGTTATTTCTTGAAGAAAGATAAGGAAATATCTCGTACTTATTTTAAATAGGAATTGAATGGCCCCCAAGATCGCCAGATTTATCACCTTTGGATTTCTTTATGTGGGGCCATTTAACAAGCCAAATCTATGCTACTCAGCCAACATCATTAAAAGACCTGCCACAAAGAATTTTGAATGAGTGCCTTCAAATTACTCCTCAAATATTGCAAAATATGCTTCAACGTTTTGAGCAAAATCTTTATTATTGCATGGAGAGTCATGGTGGCCATTTTCAACATTTACTTGCCTAACGGGTCAGTTCATTCTTCATTTTTAAATTACTTTGCTGCCAAATGTATTGATCTCCACTAATGATGATGTATTAGTTTTATTTAAGTTTTAAATCAATAAATCTTCAAAACTACTGAACTGAAGCTCATGTATTTTACATCTTTATAAATGTAAATGCGTCTGTTTCGTTTTCGATGCGCCACCCTGTATGTATATCTTTCGCGAGATCATGCTAATATTTTGAGAATATGGATAAAAGAAAAATAAAATATGAAGATAATAATACGTACTCAAAAAAAAACAAGAAATATCATTTTTATTTTGCTTGAAAATCATGTTGTAATGACTTAACAAGAGCTTTGTCCTTCACATATTTTTTTTTACTTCCCGCGCCTACTGGCGGATACTCCATTATGCACTAGTAAGGGCGACTTCATTTTTTCTTTGTGCGAAATCAGTCAGATATTTTGCATTGGAAACCATAAATGTTGTTCGTTTTGTTATTCTTACAATTTGAAATCGGGGGATTTTGCATATAAACAAAATAAACTTAACCTAAACGCTACAAGTGAAGACAAATCTCACCCAGCTGAGGTTCGTTAAACTAGATTTTAATAAACTGTCAGGAATGTAGCTGTAATTATGGCAAAACAAATTCGAACAAAAAAAACACAATCCTGTTGACTTTTCTTCTTTTTTTCTAAAATTATTGTAGTAAATGAATGTTTTTTTCACAAACTAGCTACTTGTTTGCAATTTCTTTTATTAATTTAAGCAGAAATTTAACCATGAATATGAACTAGAAAAATATCAAACTTCAAAAGCAAAAACTTCGCAGTCTTCTCTTCTTCCGGTACTTTATGATATGGTATATATAGAAGAAAAACTAAATATTCGCAAATATCGGAAGTGGATATTCGCATCCACATTCCTATTTCAGAATGCCTAAAATTTAACGTTCATTACATCATTAATACATTGGAAAAATGACGGTAATATCATGGTATACTCGTACATCGTTAACTTTTTTACTGAAGTCCAATCCCGAAATTGTAAAGCACTATATGAGTCTATCGCATCTCATCGATATATATTCCACTTTTATAGTAGAATTCAGTTGATTATCACTTTTTTCTCTTCTTTTTTTTCCTTGAAAAAATCTACCCTTTTTCTTGAAAACTCATAACACGCTCAATTCTTCTATAAAAGTGGAATACGTACAATTTCAGAGCTTGTGCTGTTATTTGTAAACTAGTTACACTTGAAGAAAAATGCAAAAGATACATACAAAATAATCTGATAACCTTATTTTTTAGACATCTCTGCACACATCATGAGACTATCTGATGAAAAGTAATAAGAATACTCATGTAAATAGGCCGTTAAAAAAAGAAATGTGCGACCTTAAGCCTTCTGCAATAGCAAACTTCTACCTTAAACTGACTGTTAAACTGACCGAGTCAAAAAAATCTCACATTTTAACATAAATAGTGATATATGATCAAATGCTTGTCAGGCAGTGATGAACCTCATTACCGATATACCGTTAGACTGTGTATGAATGACCAAAATTAACAGTATTCTCATATAGCGTGAAAGCCTGAACGGTAGAAAGAATAAAAAAATTCTCGACGGGGCACCAAATTAACCGCAAGTCCATAGAAAAGAAGACGAGCTCGCAAAAATCAGATCACCACCATAGAAAATTTGTGAAACGGAAGGTTATTAGCCTTTTTACGGATAATCCATTTGACTTTTGATTTATTTGCTGTTTCATAATGCGGTTGTTCACCCATTTCGTCTTCTTGTGAGTAGGGACTGAAGTTTCTCCTAGCATGATAATATATGATGTATGCATAGAGAAAATCATAGAGCTAGTTCCTTAATAGCCAAGTCTACGAGAATTTTGAGAAAAATATAGAAAGACTGACGGAATTTGCATTCACACATCCCTAATTCAAATGCAAATTCCTTTATAAGTTCCGAACACAATATAGTATACAGGTGTTTCAGTTTAAGATTCGATAGAACTTTTAAAATTAATGCATAAAGTCTACATAAACATGGGTCGAAAAATGCGTGGCTTCCTAAATACAGGGTGTTTAAATTTACTTTCTAAAATAGTTTTTTTTAAATATTTCGAACAATATTTGATGCATAACAGTGAAAATTGGTATACAAGGATTTTTTGGTACTAAAAAACGAACCATGGGCTTAGTTTTACTGTAGCCGCTAGAGGGCGCTCTCTACTGTGCCTGTAGTGTATTAAAATGACCGAAAAATTTTTCTTAGTGCAACTTTTTGCTTTTTGAATAAAAAAACTGATTCTTCGCACTTTTCAACATAAAAAAGCTCTCCTGTGAGTTTTCGTTATAGTTAGCCGTTTTTGAGATATTTCGATTTTTAAGGTTCGATGCATTTTTAATTATTTATGGGAAAATAATATTTTTTTTAGATTTTCGATTTGGGCAATACAAGTAATTAAGATGATCGTTTAGATTGTGTTTATAAATACAGCAATAATTCCTAACTCCAAATAAACACAAAAACAGAATATTAATTTGTTTAATTTTTCAATATTATTGTTAACAAATTAAATTAATTATTTACAACTAAAATGCTATTGGATAGTTAGGACAAACATACAAAATCTAAAGTAGTTGCTCGAAATGTAAACCCAATTGTTCAATACACAATTCACATCTACGAATGATCGAACGTGGTATAGCATTATTCAAATAAGGCCTTATTTCATCACATGCATTCCTGATCCTGTCTATTAGCACATCTCTTGTGGTTACGGGAGTCTGGTACACTTTTTCTTTTAGAAATCCCCACACAAAGCAATCTAATGGATTTAGGTCAGGGGATCGTGGATGCCAGGCGACTGGTCCTCCACGGCCGATCCATCTTTCTGGATAATTTTCGTCCAGCCAGTTTCTAACTATTCTCGAATAATGAGCTGGACAACCATCAAGCTGGAACCAGGCCAATCTTCTTATATCTAACATAACATCATACCACATATTTGCATGTTCAGCCTATAAAAATTCCAAGAAGGTCGCAGCATTTAATCTTGCAGGCAAAAGGTAGGGTTCAAATAGTCGATTACGGTAGATACCAATCCACACGTTCACACTAAGTTCATGCTGAAAATTTCTTTCCCGAACTGCACGCGGATTTTCATGCGACCAAATATGTTGATTATGAAAATTTACCACTCCACGTCTAGTGAAGCATGACTGATCGGTCCATAAAACGTTACTTAAAAACTTCCTATTATTATCAGTTCTATCAAGAATCCACTGACAAAATGTGATTCTTCGTTCTCCGTCCCCTGGCTGTAGTCCTTGCACAGGTTGCAAATGGTAAGGACGTCTATGGTCATTTCTAAGAACACGGTGAACATGGCTTGCTGAAATTCCCAAGGCACCAGAAACTCTCCTAACACTTCGTGGTCGGATCTCTATCAAACTCACGCAGAATCATACGGGTAAATCTGCGCTGACGAACACTTATGTTTTGATCCCTTTGGAGATTTCCAAAACCATTTTCAATTATTTGGCGATGCACTCTTACAAATACTTAGCGAGTTGGATGTCGTCTGTTTGGAAATCTTCGTGCGTATTCTCTGGCTGCTTCTGCTGCGTTTCCATTTACAAAGCCATACACAAAATGAATATATGCTCACTCTTGATTGGAGAATAAAAATGGCATTTTTATAAAACTTACAAAAAAGAAACAGGTAAAAGAAACTAAACTTCGTGCATTCACAATTGCAAAAAACGTTTCAGGTTTCAACAGACAACAAAACTCTCAACTAATTGACGTTTAACCTTATTCTGCTTTCAATTTCAAAAATATTTGCAGGCACAGCCTACTTCTAAAAATTATCGAGATACTGACTTTTTAACGTTATTTTATCATAAATAATTAAAAATGCATCGAACCTTAAAAATCGAAATATCTCAAAAACGGCTAACTATAACGAAAATTCACAAGAGAGCTTTTTTATGTTGAAAATTGCGAAGAATCAGTTTTTTTATTCAAAAAGCAAAAAATTGCACTAAGAAAAAATTGTCGATCATTTTAATACACTACAGGTACAGTAAAGAACGCCCTCTAGCGGCTACAGTAAAACTATGCCCATGCTTCGTTTTGTCGTACCAAAAAACCCTTGTGTACCAATTTTTACTGTTATACATCAAGTATTGTTCGAAATATTTAAAAAAAAACTATTTTAGAAAGTAAACTTAAACACCCTGTATTTCGGAAGCCACGCATTTTTCGACCCATGTTTATATAGACTTTATGCATTAATTTTAAAGGTTCTATCGAATCTTAAAGTTATGCAACAATAATCTGAAACACCCCGTATAAACGCATAGCAGACACTAATTAAGGTTTCACGACTTACACAATTTTTTAGACTATTTATGACAAAAGCACCTGTATTTAACTTTTTGCAAGCCCTGTGGATATGGGTTTCCCAGTTTAGGTGGAAATCCTCCACTAAGCCCAAAAAATGTGTAGACTGACCGAGCTGGATGTTGTGCCCATTAAGAGACAAGTTAACATTACAGGATTGCTTCTTCACAGATCTTATATTCATAGCTACAGCAGATTAATCATTAGATTGTTTAGATTACACCAGTTAGTAAAATCTTCATTGTATTCATCTTCAGTTGCAATTGTGATTCAGATTTCAGAATCTGACAACGATAACAGTATCATAGCCTTTGCTTAACGTGTGTAATATTACAATGACGTCATGAGAATGGGGATGGAATGAAACTGGAAAATGTAGCTAAATATTATTTTACTTAGGAGTACA
Organism: Acanthoscelides obtectus; assembly: GCA_963669975.1. Lineage (NCBI taxonomy): Eukaryota > Metazoa > Arthropoda > Insecta > Coleoptera > Chrysomelidae > Acanthoscelides > Acanthoscelides obtectus. The sequence continues at coordinate 19,392,176 of CAVLJG010000007.1, read as the reverse complement.
CACGGTACTTTTATTATCTGCAGAAAACAATGTTGAATGTTTCTCTGCTAGCTCTATTAAAGTGGAAAAATAAATCTTTGTCTATGTGTGTGCCTTATCGATTTCTCCTGTACGAGTTTCAGCAAATTAAATTCACTTTTTCCACCTAAATCCGAGTACTCTGCTGTGACCTGACCTAAGAATCCCAAATTGCCGTTTCCATCTTCTAATACAACTACCGCCCACGTATTGTTCAACGGTAGCCAGTCACATTCTCACAGATTCGCAACTGTAAATCACCTCGATTGACGTTTACTTTTCCCACATGCTAATCAGTCGTCCTGAACTGTAACGGTTCCTGCAAACGTAGCTGCACCACTAACCAGCAACCGCAAGAATGTAGGGAATTTTAAGTTACGTTCGTGGTAGGCTGGCGACACTGGCGTGAACAATAGACGATCGGTCACGAACAACAGCCAGAGGTCACTCCGCATTCAAATTAAGCGGCCCGCCTGACATCTCTGCATGTAGCTCTTTCATGTCGTGTTTCTTTATTTGCGTTGAGAAGCGTTCGGGATTATTGACGGAGCTGTGCGATGGAATAGCGACAGATCCGATCACGTAATTTGGATTAGAGATGGGAAAATGATTTACCGAACGAAATAGCCAAATGAAGTATTTCCATAGGGGCCGTTCAAGTATTACTTGAGCACTATGGGGGTCGGGGGGTTCTTTGCTTTGCTTATTTTGGATGTCATGGGGGGTAGGGGGGTCTATATGATGATTATGTCATCGGTAGTTTCGAATTTGCAGGAAATGTATTAGCTGAAGTATGGAGTTCAATGGAAATTGATGGCTATAATGTTAATGCTAAATATGTTGGGGCAGGTGAACAAGATCTTCCTGATTTTCCAGACATTAAATGGTATTCAGAACATGTGCGTGAGAGCCAATAGTTGCTTCAAATGGCCTATTTAGATTACTAGACAATAGGTTTCTTAGACCACCTGTAAAAGTAAAACAAACAGTTGATGAAGAATGAAGGAAGGCAATTTCTTAATCTGCCAGTCAATTCAGCTCTACGCTTAAGTGCTTCACCCAAAGATTTCCTGCAAATGCCCTACGATTATTTATGTCCGACGGTAAAATTGAGGCTATCAAGTCGAACATGCAAAACGTGTGGTCTTTATCATGCTTCCGTCAAGTCAAAATATCCATAAAAAAGTAAACACGCACACTGATAGGAAAGTTAGACCTGTAAGAGTCGCTGCTCGTCGTGCTAATGAACTGATGTGCATTATTCAAAATTTAGAGCACCATGATGTTGAATGGCTCGATGAGAACGACGTAGACATTCCAAAATCCGATGAAAGCGAGCAGACCCACAACACTGAGCAACAATCGAAGCAATCCAATGTCATCGAAAACTGAGAATCATGGATTCGGGTTTCATGGACTGAAGACTGCTAATTTGAATTTAATATATGTACCAAAAATTTAAAATAAGTTTGTTATGTTAGTAAAATATAATATTTTTGTCCTTTACTCTACGTTGAATACAGTATCAGTAAAACATAATCTCTATCCTAAATCTATTTTCTTATTTTTCAAATTATAATTATAACGTTATAATTATAACATTAAAAAAACAATACATTAATTGACAAATGTTCACGTAAGCATGGGGGGAGGGGGTAAGAGCTTTGCTGACTTTTGCTGACAAGGGGGATGGGGGGTAAATAATTGTAATAAATCTGCTTATGTAATACTTGAACGGCCCCATATCCATTTTTAAGCGATGCACACAAAAATTGATGCTGTGTTTTCCTGCTCAAAAACAGATCTGTACGCACTAATAAAAGTATTTTGCCTTGCGACAGACCTTGTATGCTCAGCCTTCTTTTTTAGCCACGTTGTTGCAAATTATTTGTATACGTGAGACAAAAAATAAAATTTGCATGATTTACACAAAACATATTTGAACGGCAATTAGATGGAGCTTGTTTTCTGATTGATAACCTGAGTCTTGGATTAATGGTATAACTATATCTCCAGATAACCTTGTAATTGCCTTTATAGCTGCGATCGTTTTTATTCGATCGTTCCATAGGAGGTGATTATTTTAATTTACTGCATTTAAATGTCCAAACGGGCATAAAACCACTGAAAGCTGTTAATGAGCTGTAAAGTTTTTATTTTATTTAGAAGATGCATCGGGATACCATGAATACTTAGCTTAGCTATGCCAATGCCATGAATAACAAATGGCAGTATATACAAATGCCCTTCTAGGCCGTTAAAATGATTTCGCTTGATGGAGCACAGGCAATAATTAAGTAAATAAAAAACATTCAGCAGAATAGAACAGCACCTCATATAGAATAGTATTTGCTGCTTGCAAGTTTCATGAATACAAACGTCTTTGAGCTTATCATGCTACGTTTGGAACTCTTTTCAAAATTGTTTTAATTGTGCACCTCCACTCGAGCAAATGAATGATTTCTGTAATCAATGTCTTGTCTCCTCGATTTGTTTACATCCAAAGACGACTGAGTTTGAATATGCTATGGATTTTTATCATTTTATCCTTTTAGTGTTGCAATCACATGACTCTATGACTAGGTACCGCTCAAATTTATTTATTTATGGGGTGGGGGTGTAGGTATCTAATTTTTGGGCGGTACTATAACTCCGGGAATTCTACGCATCCTCTCAGAGACAAATTTAGAGCATAGATTTGTCCTTATACTTACTCTTTACCAGACCGAACGTATGAAAAAAGAAGATATTGTCGAAGTCGGACATGGGCGTTCGCATGAATTTTTCACAGGAGGCTGATGAGACGTTGGAGAGAGGAAACGTTTTGTAACATTATGATTACATATCATCCCAAAAACATTTTGAAGAGCGCGGGGTGGCAAATTATCCAATCAACTATCTAATCTTAAAAAAATGTATACAATGCCCGGAACGCTAAATACGCAAATTTCTAAGAGGCACCTAGATTTTCAGAATGGACTTGACCTGGTGCTAAAGCCTATTGACTATTTGGCTGACTTCATCCATTGAATTTCTTTCTTATACGTGTTCGTAGTTATTTTTTTCTAAGCTAGGCTGAAATACGCCAAACATAATCTTTTAAAAAATAATAACAGAATTGTGTAGGAGATGCAAGATCAGCCTACCTGGCGCCTTTTTCCCTGTGACTGCTATAAGATGCTGATTTTGAAAAAGACACGGCAACTGCTACCATAATCTCATAGACATCGGACATGTTCTTCGTTCTCCCAAAACATCAAAAAGTGCCTATCGAAACATATAAGAAACATCAACATACATCTGTTTGACCTACATAATTAACTAATTCCATTTTTTAACTATGAAAGGCTGGCAAAAATGTCTGTCAGTAAGCTCGTCTTCCAAAACAAGCATTTTGACTTGCGTGATCCACTCAGAGACTAATGTCTCAAATAAATGATAGTCATTCGTATAATAAGTTGTGTCATTACTGTCGGAACCTAAGGCATTAACGGTGCCCGCCATTATAAGGTTTACGGTAATTACTTTTTCTATGTTGAGAAGTTTTGATCTAACTGTTGCGTAAGACGGGCCTGCGCTGAAAAATTGCAAGTATGACCATCGTTGCGTTCATAGTTCCGGGGACTACAGCTTAAGAGAGCCATTAGATCCGGTTTGATGGGCTGACAGTTGTCAAACGGTGCTTCCGACGACATGTGCATCGAGGAAGCGTGGTAGGATCAAGGTTTTGTTTCTAACGTAATATAAGTAATAAATGATTTCGTCGTAACAGGACATGAGATGTCGCCCACATTGAAATGTTTTGGTAATGGCTCTGTTGCATGCGATGGGAATTGTAGTTCTGCGATTCTTATGTTCTTGGCGATATTTAAGGAAACGATTTTGAGGAACGGTGACCCATTTTAAAATGAAAGCGACTGTTTGGAGTTTCGTTTTTTCTTATCAAAAGTCGTTTGAACCCACTATCAGTATCCAGACAGCTTTAAAGTGGAGAATGGAGTTTTCTGATATCAAGCAATTTTTGATTCTAAAATAGACATTTTTCGGGTACTTTCATGAAGATGCAAAGTAAACGAAATAAAGCATTCATTCCATTGGCTGTTAGACACTGAATATATGTTAATTGGGCCTTAAGGTTGACGGCCAGATAATAGCGCCAGCGCCAGTTGCAAGCGGTTAACATGAAATCAGGATGTTGAATCTATCGAAATAAGACAGCGCAAAGCGCCATCTATTACCAGAGTCGACCACTGCGAGGTGTGTACCAGCTATCGCTGAAACTGTAAAGATCCCAGTAATAGTAGGAGGTGATCAGTACATTATCACTTACTAGAGAATGAATAATAAAGATAATAATAATAGACGTCTTTATTTATCCACAATAACATTGTAGTATAGCCAAATGTCAGACTTATATCGCGAAGTTTAGCATGCTGCTACTCTTACACTTAACCATATAGTCTCTAGCAGATGTTCAAAAGAATACACTATCCACAAACAGATTTGGTTCATTACATCGAAAGTAAAATTTTAAAAAAAAAAGAGAAAAAGGCATACTTTCCAAACCCAAATGCACCAAAAAATTATTAATCTGAATTAAAGATGAAATAAAAAAGAAATGAATGATTACGTAAATTATATGTTTGGAGGGTTGAGTAATAATGTTTTAACTTTTTGTCGAAAGACAGGTAATGAAAATTCTTTATAATACTTTAGGAAGGTCATTATAAATAATAGCAACATTGTAAGAAAAACTGCGTTTAAAAAGTGTAGACGTATGCAAGGGTATTCTAATATTATCTTCTCTGAGAGTTCTACAGTGAACATCATTATTAAATGAAATTTTTTCCTTCAAGTAATAAGGTTTAGACGTAAGCAGCAATTTGTGAACAGAAACTGAATAGTGATACTTGACCATGTCATTAATTTTTAACCAGTTTAGGACGGGATATTTCGCTGATACATGATCAAATTTACGTAAACCAAAAATGAATCGTATACAATTGTTTTGAATAACTTGAATAACGTTTTTAGTGAAATTGTCTAAATAAGTATAGTATACGATATTACAATAATTTAGTATAGATATGACCAATGCTTCACACAGTTTTTTACGCAACTTAAAATTTAGTAAATACCTGTTTGCTATAAGAGTGCGCAGCCGTAGGTAGGTTTTCTGAGATAGACTTTTAACATGTTCAATAAACCTTAATTTTGTATCAAAAACAACACCAAGAATTTTTGCAGAATCAGAAAATTGCAAAATTTGGTTATTTATCTGAATGTTCAAGAACTGTGTTACATTGTGTGTTTTTCTTTGTGCGCAAAATATTAACATTTTAGATTTTTGTGGATTAATAAGTAGATTGTGATCTAAAGAGTATTTAATTAATTTATTAACATCGTTTTGTAAAATTTGAGTAGTATTATTGACATTATCTGGGTTAAAATAATGGAGCAATTGCGTATCGTCTGCAAATGACTGGAAATGAGAATTATCAATACTTTTGCTTAAGTCGAACGTATATATCAGGAACAGAAGCGGCCCTAATACAGAGCCCTGAGGTACGCCTGAGGGAATTATTGTCACTTGTGACATTTCTTGATTGAGAAAAACACACTGAGTTCTTTGATGAAGGTAACTGTCGAAAAATGAAAGGGATACACTGTCAAGACCTATGTAATTTAATTTAGCAAGTAATAATTTATGATTGATGCTGTCAAAGGCTTTCGAATAGTCTATAGAGATTAAGGCTAGTGCCATTTTCTTATCTAAAATATTGTCTTGCAGATTAAGTAGATGTTGTACTATAATTTTTTCTAAAACCGGATTGAGTGTCGGGAAGTATAAAGAATTTTTCTAGGTAAGCGGTCAATTGGAACTTTATAATTTTTTCTAAAATTTTGGATAAAATTGGTAATAAACTGATAGGTCTGAGATCATTATACTCAGTGGGTTTCATTTTTTTTAGGAAATGGAATAATTAAAGCTTGTTTCCATGTGTTTGGAAAGTAGCCTTTTCCCAAACAGTCGTTAAAGATGTGGACGATGTGATGGAGAATGACTGGCAGGCAAAGCTGGATCATTGACAGGGATATACCATCAATTCCCTTCGCATCAGATTTTAGGCTCCCTATTGACTGTAATACGTCATTTGAACTAATCTTATTCAACGAAAAAATATATTGAGAGCTTAATTTATTTTTGAAATAATTTTCACAAACTAGTGAATCAACAGGTTTGTAGCTATAAACAGACATAAAATAATTATTAATTTTGGTAGGGTCATTAAAACTTGCCGGAAGGGTTGGTTTACTACGAAAATTTATAATAATCATTAATTTTGGTAGGGTCATTAAAACTTGCCGGAAGGGTTGATTTACTACGAAAATTTATATCAAGATGCCCCTCCCAAGATAATGTCGAGCCTGGAAGTTTTTCCTGGATTTACCGCGAGATGTCTGTGGGAGAAGAAAACTTGTTTGGTTTTTTGCTCGCTTAGCACCAAACAGTTATGAGTAAACCAAGTAGCTATTTTGTATTGAAGGTTTGATAAATAATTCATGCCCTAATAATGGCCCTCCTTCCATTTCCTTTCCTGTTTTAAGTATCAATCCTCGAGTATTCTTAAGCTTTTGAACGGTAGTGTATGTTCAACTCGATCTTTAAGATATTCGACCTCATCTACCTTATTCGATCAACTCGTGCCAGTACCACCAATCAGCTGCGCAACCACGTTCGTGTCGCAGTGCTGACTGAATGACCAAAGTGGTGCACTCGTGAACAGTTAGTCGTGCTCATGTCGAGTGGATGTGGGACTGGGTCTAGACACCGGCATGAACCAAACTGAGACTCTTTTGACGCTAATCGCCCGATTTTATTTACAGAACTTCACTCGCTGATGGATTCGCATCGTGAATGGGGCTGCAATTATTCTTGAAGGCCAGTCACGTACGGTCACATGATTGTTGGGCTAGATAAGACCAGGTTCTGGAGCAAAGTCTGCAAGTTCTGATGACACCGTGACATTATGGCACAACCTTTTAGATATATTTGGAAACTAAGTCAGTTTGAAAACGCCGTCAGACGTAAAAAACAAAAACTTCTGAGCTCAGGCCCAGGAATGGATTTTTGAGATTTTTACTGGAATACGTTTGAAATACAGTATATTAACTTATTATTTTTATGCGGTTTTTGATTCTCGATAGTTTGTAATTTTCCGAAATCTCTTTCTATATGTATACGACTGTTCAGGTTCGTAATATAATAATTATAAAAGTGGATCTCATCACACTGAACAAAAAAGTTCATGTGAGCTTAAGTATTTCACGACGTCACTTCTTTCTTAATTACTCTCAAAGGGGATCCTACAATCACGAGCACCATCTGCTGAGGTAACGGGGGGGTGAACAGGAAACGAGGGTGGGCTGGCCTTAGGCGGTCGTCGACGCTACTTTAAAAGAGGAAAGGATGACTGCGGGTGAGTAGCGAGGTAAATTTTTATAATAACAGAGTCGGGTTACCATTCATCGATATTGTGTTGTTGAATTGCTGTGCTGTACTCTTGTTGATGTGATTGTTCTTTAGTGCCATTTTTATCAAGGTTGATAATGGACAATAAAAGGGCATAAGCGACCATTTTAAGTACGAATGCAGTGAGTTTAATTCCTGATGAGGACAACAATAGTGTGGAGCAGTTCAACTCTATGATCGCAAAATACATTGGGGTAAGCGAATAAATTATTACAAGAAAAGGTCATACCATGGAAGATGTGCTGCAGCTGTAGTGAGCCACAATATCCAACGGCCTGTCTATGTGGTTCAAATACATTTGCGTTCTAAGCTTAGTCCAACCTCGCTCATCGCTAAGATGGAATAAAAACTCAAACGTAAGAAACTTGAAAAGAAACTCAGATCAAAAAAAGCTGATATAAAAATAACACCAAAAACTGCAGAACACAAATTGAAGGTAACGGCGAAATGGGTACATTTCACGGGTCATGAAATTCAAATGAAAATGCAGGAATAAAATCTACCAAATTATCATTCTCAATAACATATTTCCTTGACATATCGATAATTTTAAAATTCCACGCTAAATTCTCCTATACTTGACTGGAGTGATATCCGAATTCATTTTTCCCGACTGTCGGCAGTTGCAGATCTGTTGACTCTTGGTGTCAAACCTATAGAGCAGGTACCGATTTTCTCAAATCGTGAGTACATTGTTCGTCGGATTCTCGTTACTTAAATTTCCTGTAATCACTTGGATCAGAAGCTTCTTAATAATAGAACAGTAGACAAAATTCATCCAAAACACGATTTGTAGAGGTTTGCGGGCTTCGAAACTGACGCTTTATTTTTTGGTATTTTTGAATGAAATTTTTACAGTGTGCTGAAAACAAAACCCCATAGGGTGCTATCGAGCCACTTTTCAATTTTTTTCACTAGGAAAAAGTGCGCACTTCAACCCATCATAAAATTTGTGCAAAAAAAAATTTCAAAAAGTGCTCCCGTAGCACCCTGGGCAATTATCTTCTGAACATACTGTATGAATTTCATTCAAAAATATTGAAAAATGGAGTGTCAGTTTCGAAGCTGCTGAGCCCTTGTAGGTGGCTTGAAACTCACTGCGTCGGAGTCGCCTTAGTCAGATTAAGCTTTGTGAATCGACGCGGGACATAAACGAACTTAATCTGTATTACGTATAGCAGACTCAGATATCCCAGGTACGGCGATATAAAATTTCAACAGGGAATTTCGAGGATTAACTAAGCGCGCCACTGGTGTCTTTGTCGGATCTGTTAAGGACTTTCAGACAAATTATATCTTGTAAAGGAATAGTTTAAGAGTTTGCAAATAAAAAAACTCGCCAAATAAACCACCCAGAATTAAATAGAAGTGTGGAAATACCACTGAATTAACCCTTTATTCATCAGGAGACGAGAACAACAGCAAAACCCACAGTTTTTGACAGAATCATATTTCCTCTACAAATACTGAAATATGATTGACTTCATACGAATTAAGATCTGCGAACTCTCTTTCTTTTTATTCCCGATGCATAAAACTAGAACGATCTAGAGACATGTTATATAGTCCAGTTGATTTCTGTGAGTTTCACATTAAAATTAAAATATCTGGTTATTTGATACCGCCGCCCCTGGGATAAAGCACAGCGCCCATTTACAGAGTGCCGTATAAATCGCTCAGGTGATTTAAGAGAAATTGAACATATTTAAAGAAGTTAACTTAACTTGAACATCCTAGGGAAGCCGAAAAATACATAAGGAGACATACATGTTTTTATTCGATGTAATCCATCAGCTGGTATAATATAAACATAACTAACCGCATAGGTATAAACGAAGCTTAACAAATTAAAGACAATTGAAAATCGGAAGCGCAAAAAAATAAAAGAGTAAACTTCAATATACAGCATTTTGAATTATATTCACTACAAATCACAATACTCCATTAAGTGGACCGAAGTTCAGCGGTTTGAACTATACGAGCCTCATCACTCCATTGTATTGCTCATCATTGTTGAGGTGTCCGTTGTCTATGTTCTTTAGCCTATCTAAGCCGATTTTTCTTTTGCAATGGAGTTAACAGTGGCTTTTCTTTGGCCTATAAACAAGTTGTGCAACTTTAGGGTTTTTACTTCACTTTTTTTTATAAGACAACTTACCTTGCAAGTGCTAAATCCCAGTTTGTGGGCCTCTCTATGAGTTGTGGACCTCGAAATTCTCTTTCCAACAGCGTCACTCCACAGAGCACTTAATTCTAAATAATTGGCACGCCTGTTTTTCACGATTCTTCTTAATGCTCTTCGGTCGGCATTTGTGATATTACTTGTTTTCACATATCGTGGCTTAATATTAACTGAACCAGTTACGTCATATCTTCTAACAATATTTCTCACACTGTACCGCGATAAGTCTAACAAAGTTGTAATTTCTGAGTTTGATTTCCCAGAATTAAAAAAATTAATTATCAGTAACCGAATTTTCTCACTAATAACCTTTCCTCTACCCATTTTGAAAACCTTAACTACCCAAAGCTATTTTAGACGTATTCTGACAGCTGTGATTAATAAAAACAATTGTCATGGCTTTTATTTTTCACAGCCACCTATGCGTTATAGACTTATTTTGCATTGTAATGAAAATAGGTTGATATGCTGTAATTGCAACATGTGTTATTTTTATGCAGCAAATTTGATTAGGGAGTGATAAAGTTGGTGTTTTCTACTATATACGAGTATTATCAAAATATTCATTGTTAATATTTTAAACCTATAACACCCTGTAACATTTTTATTATTTGTGTTTGATAAGAAAAAAACTAAGATTTCAATTGTTAAGCCAACTGAAGTGGGAAGGGGCTCGTAGTTGTAAAAGCTGTACAGCTGTGGTGATTCTTGTTATTGCTGACGAAGGAATAACAATTGCGACATATTCAAGTGTTTTTTCTGTCTGCAAGAAGTTATTTGATAATATTCACCGAAACTGGCCATCAGTCACAAATCGTAAACATCAGTCGCGAACCCTCTGTTGATGACATTATAATCGGTCAGGTGGTCATCGGACCTAAAACAAAGGCGGGCACTGATGGCTTGTATTTTACAGACCTGGTCGCATGGAAAGTTGTAAATCTAAAGCAAAATGATTTCTCGTACACTAGCGAACTTGAAAGCTTTTCAAGCTCCACGTTCCAGACGTTTATAAACCATAATCAAAAACATTGTTTTCACGTCACGATACGCAACAGAATTTTTTCAGAATCGAAACATGAGTAACATATAACGTCAGGTACGCATGCGCTTCAGTACGGCGTGCCGGATACCTAAGTCGCTATTTACACTTGGTAAATAATGGTCTTTCGAGAAAGGCAGAGTCAATGAGACCAGCTTAAGGGGTGGAGTTCGGCTTAGTGCATTTCCTGCACTAATTGCAAACTTAAAGCTTAAGTGATTACAGGCATTCAAGGTGAATGGCATCAAGTATGTTTCCCAGGCAACGCCATCGTCAGTTCATAAAGAATTGTGTTCAGCACAAGTTACACCCTCTGAGCATGCATAAATAAATGAAACGGATCAGCAATCAAACAGAATCATACAACTAGTCCATTAAGTTACTTTCCCTTCCCTACCGGTAGTGCCACCTCAAGATACCTGACTGCACAGTGCGTCAGTCACGGCAGCGCTGACAGCAGCAGTAATGTCAGTACACTTGTAGGGAGCGGTACGACTGCCGGCGAAGCCAGATAATAGAAGCATTCTAATTTTTAAGCGCGGAATATGTCAAATATGTACGTGCATAGAATTGCCGAGGTTGAGAGCGTATAAACATCAAAAAATTGATATAACCCCACCTTTTAGAACCTCCAATCTTTGACCGCTGAAAAGGATTATCTGAACCGTCAAAAACTTTTCGCGAATACAATACTTCCTCGCGAGAAGGCATGCGAAATAAAAATGTGCCCCAACTCGGTATAGCCATTCCACTTCGTCTGTACTATATTTCGACTGTGTCATTCATGGGATGCACCTGATGTTGGCCCGGTGCGCCGAATTCTTCATCTCGGGCGGGCCGGCATGGCATACGGTACTGCAGCGTGTATCACATACCATGTGGGGGCACACGAGTAGTACCATCATCAACGGTGGCCAGCGGCCGGCCAGCTTCACGAAAGTAGGTTTTAAGGTCCTGCAGCGGCGATCGACGCCAACTACAATGGCGGCAGGCGCTGACGCAACGCTCAGGCGGCGACGTTTTCGCGAGTACGATGAACTTGACCGCGACGGCGACGGCAGATACGCTGCTCGCTCGAAAGCGCCGGTACGGCGATGACGGCAGCGCGGCGTTGCCGGCTCTCACGCTCTTACGCAGATTGCCTGATTTTTTTCATCAGAGCGCGATTTTAGCAAAGAAACATTTTTCATTAGTAGCTGCTCTTCTCCAGATCAAGAATGATGTCAAGTAGGTTGACTCTGTACTACCCACGCAACGCTGTATGAAATAACATGAACGTTGCGACGACGACGCTTGTCCATCGGGGGACCACGTCGCACGTATCGACACCCAGATGTAGATTTCTAAATACATTTTGCCTTAAAATGTACGAGGATATGTATGATGAGTGAAATATGCCTAATGCGTGCGTAGAATTACTGGGGTCGGAGACGTATAAATATGCCAACTGAAAAAAGATTGAAATACACCCTCCCCCGTCCACTGCAACCCCTAACTCCAAATTTTTAAGTCCTACAAATTTTTTCCTCAAATGATCAGGATCGTCTCAAACGTCAAAGAACGAAGTTTGAGCGACAATTTTTTCGTTTTTGGCCGATTTACCCGCTGGGACTATTTTCAGAAACTATAAAGCTGTTGCATCCTTGGGATAGTAGTAACATTGTCTAAAAATTTCATCGAAATCCGAGAAATACTTCTCAAGTTATAGATTACTGACGGAAATGAGAGACATTGTTTTTTATGATGTATGTGTCATGTCTCATAGCACCTAAACAGATCTCAGTTTCGAAAATTTTCGGAATTACAATACTGCCTTGCCAGTCGGTGTGGGAAGTAAAAATGACAGCAATCATATGCACTTTCCTTTTAGCTAGTAAATTGCCGTTTTATTCTAATAACTAGTCGAAAGTACTATCAAACAGTTGAAAACATCTTGTGCAGCATTTCCCCGCAAAACTGCTCCACACTTTCGACACCTCAGAATCTAAAAAGCTCAATTGATTTAGAAATCCAGTTCTAAGTATCTGAAATTTTCATAGTTGACCCTGAAAATCATGATATGAAACAAATGACTATCCGATAACTTCAAGGCCTACTTAGGAAAAAATTTAGTACCTAACACTCGGGTTTTAATGACATTTTTATAATACTTCAAGAACATAGAAGCTCTGTAAGTTTTGAAAAACGTTCATTGACAGTGGAATTATGATCAAAAACAAAAATTCTGAAAACGTCCCCAAACGATGTTCTTGAAGAGCCTGGGAATATTTATAAAAGGCGAGCCCACCTTGACTGCTCAAGGAGCAGTATCTTGAAGGACAACTAAAAGAACATTTTCATCTGGGAGAAAAAGCCCTCAGGTAGATTCTCACATACACGTGTAGAAGGGAAAATAATCAGCGTTATGTCTGAAAAAAAATCAACTAATATTAATTAAGGACCGAACAATGTTTATAATTTGTTATTATTGAATAACAATAATTATCGGACCATATTTTTAATGACAGTGGGATGTATGTCCAATTCAGTGTAAAGCTATTAGGTATTTTTTAGAATCTGATCTTCAAGATTAGCAGTCACATACATTGAAAACTGAACACTGAACAAGGCGTATTTTGCTATTTTCAAAATGGAACCGCTCCTAAGCCAGGATGGTCTTTGAAACCCATACTATGCATTTGTTTTTAGCCATTTGCTATTAAATATTACCACTTGGGGAATGTCTACTGATATTAAAATGGTACTTTTATATCAAAAGAAAATAAGCTCATTTTTGGTTAAATTATAATGAATCATGCAGGCAAAACTGTTAAAGAACACGGAATTCTAACACTTTCATCAATTTACAAATTAAAATGTGTAACATTTGTAAAAAGCAACCCTGATGGTTTTACTCTCTTTAGAAGTAGCCACAACTATACAACACACAGAACGCTTTTGAGTTTTTCTAGACATAAAACAACAGCATATGAAAGATTTATATTTTACAACTGCATCCATCTATTTACAATTTATAATTACCTGCTGCTTTTATACTGTACGTTTTTATCTTACAAATTTTAAATTGTCATTATCTTCCTTTTTTTGTTCTAATTGTAATTTTTAATATGTCTCAAGTATCAATCATTTTTCCTTCTTTGACATTACACGTGTATCAATTTACTAAAATGAGATCAATAAATATCTATCTATCTATTTGGCAACACTGTTGACTTTGCCTTACGCGGTGCTGTCGTAACAGTTACCGATGATGTTACGACGTATTCCGAACGTGCGGCGATGCAGTCAGCATACGAGGAATGTCACGGACACATCTGTTTAGCCTAGCAGGTCGACTGCCGGTCGTCTTTTGACGACTCGGCGTCATAAAAATCAGGTGAGCTACTGATGGTGGACCAGCAGCAGTCCCACTTCTGAATAAAGACAAACAGATACAGTTACGCGAGGCATTGCAGATGAGATCGCTTAACGTGAGAATGCGAAAGTTCGCGGATAGAATATAATTGAGACGGCATGGAATATGTTCGTTATCTGATATGCACTTGGTGCACTTAGATGGGTAATCAGGTTATGGACTCATTTGCTTTGAAAAGGATCAGCGTCTATAAGCGGGGTTTTCGGTCTTGCAAATAAAAGAAGTTGATACAATCTGTGAATTCTTTGCATGGTCGTAACAGTCCCTACTTCAAATCTATATTAAAGCACACTATGACAAGAAACATATATCATAATGCAAATGTTCCTTCACTGCCATCAGGATAAAAGAATCTCACCACTATCGTGTATCAGTTGGTTCCAACTTTTAATGGACAATGGAGCAACACTTTCATTTTCATACGAAGGTGGTCCGAATAGCTTCCAGCCTCAAAGTGCAGATGGCAGTACTCGTAAATAAAAACTAGTGAATTTCATTGTTCATCTGCTGACAGTTACTCACCAAAATTTCAACCATATTGGATGCGCAGATGTTATGTAGCAGTCGTTTGAGTCAGTTGATGTGCGTGTTTTTGTCGAAATGGACAAAATCAACTCAACCTCAGCGGTTGCCATGGCGAAAATCCACGAATTATGGATTGACCTGCTTGCCCATCCGCCTTACCAGATCTAGCCCCATGTTCCCTCATCTAAAAATGGAGAGGCAGTCACCTTCGTGAACAGTTATTTTGCAGAGAAAAACGTCGAATACTATTTGGACGGGTGATGGGAGCATCGCTGGGAGAAACTTTTCAAACCACCCTCGTATATTTTTTGTGTCTTAGTGAGTTTTATCACAGATTTGAAGTAGAATTTGTTGCGACCGTGTGTTCAAAAACAATAATTTGAATATTCAAAAATGGACGAATTTTAGAAAAAAACGTCAAAATACCAACTTTGTGCTTTTACAAAACCATGAAGTACTCACATTTTGTTAAAAAGCTTAAATTATACAGGGTGTCCGCAAAGTTGGGGTTTTCCTTTTCAGAAACAACTACCCTTGAAATAACAAAGGTAATGTGTAGTGAAACAAGGGCGACCAAGTAAAAAAAAATAAAGGAAGAAGTACTCACTCTCCAGTTGACGAGAAGGGCTAAGTACGTCTCTGCCCGAAATCATACCGCTCCAACAGAAAATGAAATCAGCTGATGCGCTACCGAGCAGACGCAGAAACCACATTGATTGTCTTACACTTAATGGCACATCGTCTAACAAGGAAGGCAACATGTTGCGTAAAAAGTCTAGGTATTGCATCCCGTCCAATCGATTTGGGAGAATAAATGGTCCAATGAGCATACCGTTCACCATGCCAGCCCAAACATTCACCGAAAATGTTTGTTGAAAATGTGCCCGACGGACAGCGTGCGGATTTTCTACTGATCAAACATGAGTGTTGCGAAAGTTATTCACCCCATTACGCGTGAACGTAGATTCGTCTGTCACCAATATGCACTTCAAAAAGTCCGGATTATTGTCATGTTGATGCAACAACCACTTACAAAACCGCACTCTTGCTGGAAAATCGTCAGGTTGAAGGGCTTGTACACGTTGGACGTGAAACGGATACAGCCCCTCTTCACGCAGCGTTTGCCACACTTTAGTTTTTGATACTTGCACTTCTCTAGCCACGTCTCTAGTGCTTGTTGAGGGATTCTCGTCTACGCGATTACCTCTACACGCGTGACCGTAACCGTCGGTTGAAGGTTGCATACTGACCTGACACACTGACCCCGACCCAGTTCTGCCGTCGAGTTGAGCCAGTGACCTTGTACTAGTCGGTGATGTCGCGGCTACAGGACGGTATTCAGATATTTTTGATGTTGCAGAGCCCTTTATCTCGGTTCTCTTAAGACATTGGTGTATATGGTACTAAGAAAAATTGCTAATGTTTTCAAGATCTACACGTCGTGTAAAAGAAAACCCCAACTTTGCGGACACCCTGTATATGTTCCAACATATTTGCATTCAAACATTTGATAGACACGATCAGCTTGAAATTTGAGTTATTTTCATGGCCAAAAAACCCACTCATAGACTGTGATCCTTTGTACATAGATATTTAAGCACAAATTAATGTACTTATCAATGGGTGTGGAGAAAGTTCTTGTTCCTCAATTACATACCTTTTCAAGAAGCTACACCACAAAAAAATTAGTCAAAATACTCAAGCGTATTTTTATCAGGTGTCCGATTAAGACAACCGGCGCTGTTTGTGAGTTGTTCATATATTCAAAACGTATAATATATAATACCTACCTCAACACCTCAAGATTTACGTCATTGTTTTCATGAGAAGTCATTATAAGAAGATTTAATCCAGTAGCATATCCAGTAACAAATCGTAAGAAAAGGACAATGAGAGAAACCCATTACATTTGCACAACCTTTTGAGGAATTGCAAAAGTTGCTGTTTGGCTTATATTTTCCTTTTCTAAATATTCAATGATTTTTAAACAACCCAGGATTATTTTGTCCAATGTCATTTTTTGTTTCAAAATACCAATGTGTCTTCATCTTCGGCATTATCGGCTAAACTTCTTCAAAATAACCAAGAAATTTCTCCTTCTCAGCAGTAATCTAACTTCTCAGATCTTCTGCACTTTCTACTGGAGTTCTGTGTACTCGTGACTGTAGATGACCCCATGCGTGATCCTCCCCCGCCTACTCAGTGATCTACGTGAATTTTTGTAAAAAACAGAGTAAGAACCAGATGATGGATGTAGCACAGTAAGAAGAGACCTGGTTGTATTTGATACATTACGGTCGTCTATGGCAATAAAAGAAGTATGTACAGCTGATGGAGCTTTTATTGATAATTTCACATGTGACTATATGAAAAAAATGTGCTCAAAAAGCGATAGATTGGATCATGAGAAATCGGATCCCATTAAAAAAATCTCCATAGTCACCATCAGATTTGTATTTACACCAAGAAGTTAATAGTTTCTGTCTTCACAATGAATTTCTGTGACGCTAAGAGTGGAGTAAGTTAGGGAGTTCAACGGGCGATGGTGCGCGAAACCTTTCATCAAACTGAAAGAACTCGAACTCAAGTAGTCAACATCAGGATTGTAAGTATTCATTCATCAACAACCAATTTCATAATAGCTACTGAGGCGACGTGAAAAAAACACATAGTCAACACGCCCCCACCAAAGAAGACAAATTATGTCTACTATCGGCGCTTGGTGCAGTGCACATTTTTGTTGGCGTAATTCAATCTCAATAGACAATCAGAAGTGAAACCTTTCATCAAAAGTCACCCTATATCTTCGAAACGAAGCTGTTTTTTTGTAAGTCTTCAAAGAACAACTTAGTTGGAAAATAGATAGATAACACTGATCAACAGCCAAAAAATATCCTAAATAAAATCAACAAAATATTACTATTTTTAATGTGCTAAAACCGGAATGAAACTTATTTTTTTCAATATTAGTTCAAGTTTAAGAGATACGGTAATTATATGTGTTCCTGCTGTGACAGTGTTAATATACTGTAATTCACAAGAATGCACGTGCTACATTTTTATATTCGGCAAGGAAAGATGATGTAATCGGCATGATTGTGTTACGTTATACATACGTGTACATTATATTGTTTTATATTAGCCACTTTTTCCTCAGTTGGCTGACAGCGTTCATGCAAGATATCTCGAAAGTGTGTAAACAATCCAGATCAGTTTTGTTACGTGTGTGGTGATGTGACTTTTGCGTCTCAGAGACGGTCTATTACTCCACTAATAACAAAGGCATATCAGCTTTATTTCGGTTGTAAACTAGGTGATCAAGACAAACAGTGGGCACCCCCACATCTGCTGTAATACATGTGCTTCAAGTCTGAGGAGCTGGTTAAATGGCTTTGCGCTTTGCTGTCCCAATGGTTTGGAGAGAGCCTACAAATCATATTAATGATTGTTACTTTTGCATACCTTGTGTTGGACAAGCCACAGGTATGTCCAAGAAAAAAAAATCGATTATTAACTACCCAAACGTACCATCTGCGATGAGACCTGTGCCTCACAGTGACGAAAATCCTATTCCAAAACCCCCAGAATCCTACACTTGCGAATCAGAAAACGAATCAGATCATGGCGATCGAGTGATTCGTCAGGAAGAAGATATGCCATCAACGTCAAGAGATCCTGATTTTATACCGAGCAAGTCATGCCACCAACCGCACAAAATAAATGAAGAATTAAATGATCCTGTAAGTGATTTAGAACTTCCAAAATGTAAGGCAGAGTTACTTGGATCAAGACTGCAGCAGTGGAACTTGTTAGAAGACGATGTTTCGGTATCTGTTTTTCGTAAACGCCACAAAGTCTTAGAACCATTTTTCAATATGGAGAATAACTTGGTTTTCTGCAGTAACATTAACGGCTTACTGGCGGCTTTAAATATAAACTATAACCCAGAAGAATGGAGATTGTTTATAGACAGTTCAACATTGACTTTAAAGGCAGTGTTATTGCATATTGGAAATATTTTACCATCTCTTCCTGTAGGATATGCAGTTCACATGAAAGAATCATATGACAATATGAAGTACCTATTGACATGCATAAAATACGATGAGCACCAATAGCATATTTGTGGCGATTTGAAAGTTGTTGCACTTTTACTTGGGCTGCAGCTAGGCTACACAAAGTCTTGCTGTTTTTTGTGTGAATGGGACAGTGGGGCAAAGGCACTTCATTACACCAGACAAAACTGACCTGTTCGTCAATTCCTAGAGCCAGGTCAAAAAAATGTACAGCATATGCCATTAGTAGATTCGAAAAAAAATTTATTACCACCACTGCATATCAAGTTGGGCCTAATGAAAAACTTTGTCAAGGCATTAGATAGAGATGGGTCAGCTTTTCAATACCTGCGTCAGAAATTTCCAAGACTAAGTGAGGCAAAGGTTAAAGAAGGTATTTTTGTTGGGCCACAGATTCGAAATATTTTGAAAGATACACAGTTTGGAAACACTTTAACAGGTATTGAAAAAACTGCTTGGAATGATTTCCGTCTGGTGGTCACTAATTTCTTGGAAAATAGAAAAGCTGACAACTATAAAACCCTTGTCAGAAATATGCTGTCATCGTATCAAAAGATGGGCTGTAATATGTCTCTTAAGATACATTTCCTACACTCACACCTGGACTTTTTTCCTGACAATTGCGGAGCCGTAAGTGATAAGCACGGCGAACGTTTTCATCAGGATATTTCAACAATGGAAAAAAGGTACCAGGGAAAGTGGAATCCTTCCATGCTTGCAGACTACTGTTGGACTCTTGGTAGAGATGCTCCAGAAACGATCCATAAAAGAACAGCAAAAAGACAGCGCATATAGTGATTCTTATAAGTATATGAATCTTGTTACTTTTTTTATATCCTTAAAAATAAAAAGTTTTTTTCTAAACCGCAAACTAATTTTTTTATTTCATTGTCATTTTTGGATTCAGCGCCCCAAAATTAAGAAAGAAGTGCACTTTTCCCACAAGATACAATTAAAAAACTAAAATTTGTTGTCCAGTGTAATTTCACATGTGACTATATGAAAAAAATGTGCTCAAAAAGCGATAGATTGAATCATGAGAAATCGGATCCCATTAAAAAAATCTCCATAGTCACCATCAGATTTGTATTTACACCAAAAAGTTAATAGTTTCTGTCTCCACAATGAATTTCTGTGACGCTAAGAGTGGAGTAAGTTAGGGAGTTCAACGAGCGATAGAGCGCGAAACCTTTCATCAAACTGAAAGAACTCGAACTCGAATAGTCAACATCCGCTTTGTAAGTATTCGTTCATTAGCAATCAATTTTCATAGCTACTTCGGCGACCTGAAAAAAACACATAGTCAACACGCCCCCACCAAAAGCGCTTGGTGCAGTGCACATTCTTGTTGTGCGTAAATCAAAGGATAAAAAACTTGAAATGTGAAAAGCAACAGTATTAATCAAGTTAAAATGAATTGTAGAATTCAGATATCGAAGTCTGCTAGCAGCGACCTCAGTAACAAAAAAAGTTGAATTTTAGCGCAAGACAAAGGTTTTTTGCAAATATGTCCGCTATATTTGATTTTTGGCAAATGGGTGTCAGATTCGTTATCAAGCGACATCCAGAACGTAAAACCTATTAATAAAGTGCAGTTTATTGTCTGTCGGGTCGTAGATAAAGACGTAAAGATATTCAGAAGTTCAAGTTCGTGCGCACTTAAGGTGAATAAACTAAATATAAATATTTATTCAAGCTTTGCATTATAGCCGGTTCACACAGCACCTCAGCATTGATCGTAACTGTTAGGAATCGACGTATATCGTAAATTATATATCAATGAAATGTGATTACGGGCACATTATGCATCAACCAGTAATAAAATAAATTATCGGGACACTATAAGGAAACGCGACGGCAAAAACTGCACTTGCAGATGGCGTTTTTAGGTAAATTGCCGCACTTATCTACGGGGTTACAGACTTAATGTCCGTGCATTAGTTTCGAGGTTATTTATTGCGTGTACAGGTCGATACGCCTATAGCTTTTTGATAGCTGTGTTAAGCGAAAACGTGTATATGCTCGTATATACATAAATACGTAAAGTTGTCACTGATTTTACTAAAGGCAAATTGAACTTCAACAACAGAATAAACTTAACAATGAGATAAGACACTGGCCTCTCGATAATTTTCATCCCCCCCCCCCTAGCTAAATGGTTTCCGGTGAATATTAAAATAAAAAGAAAAACTTCCTCTGCAGGTGCTTGGCTATTAACGATAGGCAACCGAGAGCATGAAGTCCCTGATGTAACCTGAAGGTAGAACCCGAAGGTAGAACTGGAAGGTAGAATCTGAAGGTAGAACCCTCGAACAATGACACGTTAAATCCACACGAGGATGGAAAAAAGGCTCCGACAAAAAAAACATCAAGAGGGGCCGATTTCTAATAGAAACCCCACCACCCTTTAAATCCGAAACTCTGCATGTAAAACTATTTTACAAAATCGGAAAACAAAATTATTATTCTACATAAGAAAAACGTTGTAATAATTTACTTTATAAGGTGTAGTTAATTTTTAGTCATCATAAAAAGAAACTAAAAAATGGGTGTCGTAAATTTTTGAAAAAAAAACTGTCAAGTCGTAAAAACTCCCTTTTGTTGCTGCCTAAACACCGAAATGCTAGTTTAATGTTGTATAATCAGGCTAGACACTGGCTTCTGGATTATTTGTTCGAAAATTTGTCTCAAACTGTGAACGAAAAAAATTGTTTTAATCAAACATCAGCAATGTCGGAATACCTGATATTAAAAATAGTAGGCCGCTAATAATAATATATTGGATGTATTTCGAGCAAATCCCTGGGTAAAAATAGCGTCAAGGAGATAGACTCTGCACTTAATACGCAACGCTGTCATCAGTTCATAGATAATTAAGTTAAAATTAGTTACAAATATGTACAATAGAGATATTAAATAGTCAGTCAAACAGGTAGTTACAGTCCATATGGCAACGTTAGGGTTATGCTGGAAGCTGAGCCCAGATAGCAGAGGGAGACGCGTATCAAAAACATTTCTCTATCATTGCAAGTTTTGAAGACAAATGTGCGGGGAAACGTATAATGTGTAAAATATTGATAATAGGTGCTAATAATTACCGGGATATACCTTTCGTCACAACCCCCACCCCCTAATTCTTTACCCCTAATATTATTTTTCTTAATTGTAAGTATACTCTAAATCATCAAAAAACGTCGTTTCAGCGATTTTCAATATCAAAGTGTACTAATGTGAAGAGAGGTGCAAATTGACCAAAGCGAAAAGAAATTAAATAATCGCTTTGCTAGTTTGTTTTCTCACCTTCGTCATGTCGAGAAGAGGAACTCTTTCAGAGCAAAAACAGAAACGCCCTGTAACTCGTTTTAAGCCGGCAGATATTACTGAGACATTTTTTACAATGTTTCCAGAAACTGATATTGTAACTCCACAGTAGTTCAACAAAAACCGCTCTACTCGTAGAAGGTTAAAAAAATAGATTATCTTATTATATCGTTTAAAGCAAAATATTACTTGTTGAACTCTCTAAAAGTTTGGCCATCCGCACTTACACCATTTTTAAGTGTTGAAATTTTCTGTTGTCTTCAGTTTTAACCCGGCGTATCTACTTTTTTAACCTTCGTAGGATAATTGTTCAGGTTATGATAACATTTAGTTATGACGGGAAGTTTGTTTTCAGCCAGTAAACTTACCACCTTTCTATAAATTTATATGTACGCCACTGACGTCAAGCTAAAATGTTGGAATTTTTTCCATGCCCGTTCAGTTTAATAACGTTACAGAAAAAAGAACTAGACGTCGCATTACTCCGTTACCGATCAAGCTTTTGTAATGCTGTCAATCATCCATTTGCCAAGCATCTTATCATCGGTTTAATCTACTTTTAATTTCTTTTGGCATTGTTAATTCTTGTACTATACCTGTGAAGAACGGACAGGTTGCTGGATGAATCTGTCAGTCCCGGATATTTATTTGAAAAAAAAATCGCAGCATGATAGTCGGCTGCGACTTATGGTTTCGATCAAAATTACATTTGGGATTAGAGCGTTCACGGATGTAACTGTAAAAGCTATTTTGAAATGTGTTGGCAAAAAGATGGGTATCTCAGGTATGAGAGGTTTGGGGAGTTCATCGTACTTTACCTGATTAAAAATCGATCCCCGATTGTGACTAAAAAAATCATCTATATTTGCTGCACATCAAAAAGCTTAATTTTTGTCAGGGGCAAATCCAGAGAATATTTTTGGGGAAGCTGCATGCTGAATTAGTATTAACATGCTCAAAAAAGTGCTGGGGAAGAGCTTACCTGAGGTCACAACGCGACAGATGAGGCAGTAAGTCCAGAATTCTTATCAAGACCGGTACGCTCGCTGGTAATCCGATAAAGTAAAAGCAGTGATGCATATCCAAAGCATTTCTCTATTATTTTGTTTTCACGGAAATGTAAGGAGAAATCTATGATGTGTGCATGTCTGCGTAGAACTACCGGGGTTCTGGGCGTCTAAACATGCTGAAATCAAATAAATTGAGAATAACCCTCTCTTACTCGTCCACAATCCCCCAACCCCTCATTTTTTTAAAAATGATCGGCATGGGGATCATCAATGCGACAGATGCGGCAGTAGGTCCAGAATTCTTATCAAGACCGGTACGCTCGCCGGTAATCCCAGAAAGTAGAAGCAGTGATGCATATCCAAAAAGCATTTATCTATTATTTTGTTTTCACGGAAATGTACGGAGAAATCTATGATGTGTGCATGTCTGCGTAGAACTGCCGGGGTTCTGGGCGTCTAAACATACTGAAATCAAATCAGTCGAGAATAACCCTCACTTACTCCCCCACAATCCCCCCACCCCCCAATTTTTTCAAAATGATCGAGATCCTCTGAAAAGCCTAAAAACAATGTTAGAGCGATTTTTATTGTTTTCGTTTTTGGCCCTTTTCTCAGCCGCCACTGGACCAATCTTCGAAAACTACAGGGTGTCCGCAAAGTTGGGGTTTTCCTTTTCAGAAGCAACTACCCTTGAAATAACAAAGGTAATGTGTAGTGAAACGAGGGCGACCAAGTAAAAAAAAATAAAGGAAAAAGTACTCCCTATCCAGTTGATGAGAAGGGCTAAGTACGTCTCTGCCCGAAATCATACCGCTCCAACAGAAAATGAAATCCGCTGATGCGCTACCGAGCAGACGCCGGCGGTGGTGCAGACCACGAACAGAGGTAACAAATATGACGGCGTTGCCGCGTTTTCAGTTTTTAGGTAAACGTACTTTATTAACACAGGTGCGTGCACGACGTAGCCAACCATCGGTACAGGCTTTGAGAATGAGTCCCTCCCCCGAATGAAAGCACCAGCTTGTTCAATTCTGAGACGAAGTTCGTCAACCGTATGCACTTCAGTTTTGTACACTAAGCGTTTCATTTCTCCCCAAAGAAAAAAATCACATGGTGTTAAGTCTGGAGATCGCGGAGGCCACGCTACGGGTCCATTACGACCGATCCACCTATTCGGAAATAATTCATTCAAAAACTCACGCACTTCGCGTCTAAAATGGGGCGGTGCACCATCGTGCAGAAACCACATTGATTGTCTTACACTTAATGGCACATCTTCTAACAAGGAAGGCAAAATGTTGCGTAAAAAGTCTAGGTATTGCATCCCGTCCAATCGATTTGGGAGAATAAATGGTCCAATGAGCATACCGTTCACCATGCCAGCCCAAACATTCACCGAAAATGTTTGTTGAAAATGTGCCCGACGGACAGCGTGCGGATTTTCTACTGACCAAACATGAGTGTTGCGAAAGTTATTCACCCCATTACGCGTGAACGTAGATTCGTCTGTCACCAATATGCACTTCAAAAAGTCCGGATTATTATCATGTTGATGCAACAACCACTCACAAAACCGCACTCTTGCTGGAAAATCGTCAGGTTGAAGGGCTTGTACACGTTGGACGTGAAACGGATACAGCCCCTCTTCACGCAGCGTTTGCCACACTTTAGTGTTTGAAACTTGCACTTCTCTAGCCACGTCTCTAGTGCTTGTTGAGGGATTCTCGTCTACGCGATTACCTCTACACGCGTGACCGTAACCGTCGGTTGAAGGTTGCATACTGACCTGACACACTGACCCCGACCCAGTTCTGTCGTCGGGTTGAGCCAGTGACCTTGTACCACTCGGTGATGTCGCGGGTCGCGGCTACAGGACGGTATTCAGATATTTTTGATGTTGCAGAGCCCTTTATCTCGGTTCCCTTAAGACATTGGTGTATATGGTACTAAGAAAAATTGCTTATGTTTTCAAGATCTACACGTCGCGTAAACGAAAACCCCAACTTTGCGGACACCCTGTATAAGTCTTTTTAGTCCTTGGCAAAGTAGTAATCTTGTGTGAGAATTTAATCAAAATCCGAGTGGTACTTTCCAAGTTATAGACGGGTCAAGGATTAGCGGACAGACAGACAGATAGACAGACGGAAACGAGAGAAATGGTTTTCGTGGTGTCATATAATATCCAAAAAACATGATATCTCATTTTCAAACATTTTCACGATTGCAATACTTCCTCGCCAGTATTATTTTAACTAAAACTGTTTTAAACTTCTGAAAATGCGAAACACGGTAGGGTATTTGTTAAACCGGTTTTGCGAGTGGTAAAACTCTGTTGTAATGTGTGAATATTTTGGAAGCTGAGATTCTAAGAAAAGAGAATTCATGTAACTTTAAGTAGAATTGTAATTTTTAGATGTCGTTTAAATACTTATTCCATCATCCCTGTAGCTTCACTTCTATTTGACACATAATATAAAGTCTGGACAATCCGTTGGTTCCTATTTTAAATTGGTATTAAAACTACACTTTTCAATGATATGTAACACTCGATACTAATTCAAAAGAATACACCTTCCGATTATTTATGAAAATCAATTTCAGTTAAATGGCTGCCGCGGCTGGCCTGGCAGTAGTTCATCCTCTTAACCCAATAGCTCGATGGATATTTTCCTTAAGAACAACAATTGTTTGAGGATCATTAATGTAACAGCGGTCCTTAACAGTACCCCTTAGGAAGTAATCCACGGGCGTCAAATCACAGACCAATGAACGTCTTCTAAACGGCTGATAACGCGATGACCGAACTTAGTGTGTAAAAGATGTGGCATTTTGCGTCATCCTACTGGAATCAGAGACTGTGCAAGTGCACGAAAAACTCCTCAACATGTCTCTATAGCGTTCCCCGTTTACGGTCACGCTGTTACCATCTTCATCTTGAAAAAAGTAGGGACCAATAATCCCACCACTCCAAAAGCCACACCAAAAAGTTACTCTTTTTGGATGCATTGGTTTTTCTATAATGACATGTGGACTTTCACAACCCCAAATCCTGCAGCTCTACTTGCTAACGTAACCTCCCAGATGGAAATACAGGTAGGCTTCGTTCGAAAAGATGATTTGGCGACCAAAATTGACGTCCGTTTCCAATTGATTTAGAGCCCACAGAGGGAAACGATATCGAAGCGGTTGGTCATTTTGTTTCAACTCTTGCACAAGTTGGACCTTGTAAGGAAAAAATCCCAAGTCATTATGCAATATTCTCACTTGTTGTGCTCTGTGACGAATTGACATTCTTGCGTTTTCGTACGGATCGAACACGCTCATACCTTCTGCTATCCACAAGCTGGCCAGTTCCACGAACGTTCTTCACGAATTTTTATATACCAGTCGCGGACGGAGCTTCATTCAGACCAATTTTCGCAAAGCTTCTGCAACACATGACTCACTTTGAAAATAGTTTTTCAATATTTCCCCCCTTGTTCAAGATTAGAACGATCCATTGCTCACAGCGGAAGTTTGACACAATATATCTATCAATATGTTGAGCATGTACGTGTTACCAGCTGTCAAAATAATACCAACTTAAAAAAAACGACCGTTGGCCCACCCGTTATAAAATAACGAACAGGAATGGTAGTTTAGTAGGAGATTGCATATCATGTCACTTACCTGTGGGAATTGCAATCTATCTCGTCTTTTCACCACTCCTTTTATTTTGCGTATTCCCTCACTACGGAGCTGCTGCAGATGGAATTAGATCCATTAGTGTATCCTGTGACTCCATATTATTATCCGCGGTTCCGTTGAAGCGTATCTAATCGATTTTGTTGTTTCCAACTACGACCATTTTTGCTATGCTTAGTCCCGTGCACACTTTATCTTCGCGCTGAGAATCTTGAGTACCTCTGCCGCACACATTGGTATAGTATGCAAGTCGGGTTGAGATCTTTAACATTTCTCTGAGCTTCAACTAGCAGTCATGAGCGTTTAGAGGAAATTTTTTAGAGGTACATATAAAAAAGGGCTTAACGATTGCAATTTTTTGTTTTAGTTTTTATGATGCGCAGATCAGAAAAGTGGTCCATCCGTATTGAGATAATCAAGAAGTGACACTGCAGATTCTTAATAAATTGCTTTATTGACGTTTCGAGTGGAACTCCAAAGGTTGTGCGAGTTTGAAAATATATTAAATAAATGCCCCAACTAACAATTATCACTCCTATAAGAGTTGCAAGAATGATTATACAGTATTCCTTAAACAGCGTTGTATACTGTAAGAACATTGGCAAAACCATCTTAGAACAGCTATACGAGCGGAATGGGGACACCTAATAGGACACTTCAGTCATTTAAGAGGTTAAATAAGGGCTACAGGTAACAGTTATAAAACAAAAGTGTAAGCCTCTTGCAGCCGCTATAGGATATTTGCGTCGGTGCAAGATTCAGTTTTTGTCAACTATACAACTATTCCGTTACGTGATTCTACTTTATTGCAACCAAACTGTTTCTTATGTATTGTATAGACGAAGTGAAGAATATATAACTAACCCATTACAGTCATCTTGTTTACTTACATATCGGCCATTGTGAATTTCATACACAGGTATATGATAAACTTCTACACTGTGATATAGGGCTATTGAATTACTTGCGCAGCAAATTTTATTGTGATTATCGTGCAGATTAGTTACCCAATTTCTACGGGCTTCGTATTTGACTCATATTTTGACAATGATCAAAAGTATGTCTAGATTTTTAAGATGGAAAACTGAATTTATCTGCGTTATATCTTCCACAAATCCTATATTTAGAACAATTACACTAATGTCTATCACTTTATATCTGTAATTTCGAACTGAAACATAATTATTTAATATTAAATAGAGGAATAAATGTTTGCCCAATATGGCGGGTGGTTGTGTACAATCCTGGCATCGTCCATGTTGCCTTTAGGTTATTAGAATATTTTGGTGTTGCCTGCAGGTGTTATACATCAATTTGACAAATGTCTGAAATGAAATACCGACAGAGTCGAATGATTTACCCAGAATTTGTACCAGATCTATATCTTCTGTTTGAACAGTTGAACCAATAGGCATGCGTTGTTTGTCTTAAAACATTGATTATGGCATTTTACAAAAATATGACAGCAGAAAGTTAGGTTATGGTGAAGTTGTTTACCAACATATTTAGCATATGTACAGCGTTTAACAGTTACTAAACAACATTTGTTTAAGTGCTTCCGTTGGGAGCAATTTGTTGGCTAAAGTAGTAAGTTGCACAGCAAAAGAACAAGGCTCGGGTTTGTTTTATAAACGTTACCATGGATGCCACCACACAACCATTTTGACTAACGTGCAATATGCCGTATAAAATAGTTGTATAAACGTTCACGCAACAGTTAAAAATTTGGCCTATAAGGTGTTGTATAACTATGCTATAAAAATATTTTAAACACTTCATTTCAGAGCAAATATGTTGCAGAAAGCAAATCTGCATTCCACACAACATTAAGCCAGCATTTTGGTGTTCAGGCAACAACAATAGAGAGCTTTTATGGCTGAACGGTTCTTTTACCAAAAGCTACCACTACTTTGCTAGTTGGGGCTTATGTTGAAAATTAACTTGACACATTTAAAGATACAAATAAATAAAGGTGTCATGTAACATTTCTTTATAAACTGCTTATTTGCATTAACCTAAGCTTAAGGAGTGATTATTTCATGCTGTGATTACTTTGTTGCAAAAGCAAGATAATAAAAAAATAATGAAACTAAATATTTAAAATTTCAATAAAGTCCCAATAAAAAATGTTTAAATTCAATTTTCTCCATACAATGATTTTGTTAGATGTATCCACTTTTGTCGCTAATATGGACTATTATGCAACCTTCAGGTAGTGGATTGGTCATGGAGCTGAAATGCAAGGACTAGTACTTGGACATTTGTCATGTTATTTGTCTTATGGAAAAAATATTAAAAGCAAAACAATGTAGCTTCAAGGTGGTGAAGTGGATACGTCGGCATTTGTAATTCAGTAACAAACCACAAGAAACACCTCGAAAAAACCTAATTATTTATCTAGGATAATACTGAACAAGCCCTTCCTCAAAGGGTACTCAGCCAAATTCGGCCACACTCCATTGAAAAATCAAAAAGGCAATCGCTATTCCACTTTACATACGGAGATTTCTTTGCATTCTTTTTCTTGTGTAGAATTCTAGGTCACACTTTAACCTATGTTCTGTTTTCTGAACTCGAAGTGTCTTCTTTTAGACGTTCGATTTGTTTTCCAGTTCTGCAACAGATTGATCTGTAACGGTTAAAGAAATTGTTCAGCTCTCATCGCTTTTATTATGTAAGCTGTCATACATAAGGGAAATATACTAAGTGACATATAAATCCGAACACCCAGTTTAAATGGATTTATCTTAATAAAATTTTGTATAAGTACTTAATGAAGCATAGTAAGTAAATGATAAAAATTTCAAAATGATTGCACTGCTTTAAAGCACTTTGACCATTAATAATGTGTGGATGCACCCTGATGTGCTACGCATTCTCCAACGCGCCTAGGCATGCTTCTGATCAGGTGGTCAATGTCCTCCTGTGGTATCTCATTCCAGGCAACCACCAACTCCTCTCGAAGTGCTTCTAGAGTCTGAGGAGGACGTTGCAAATTGAGCAATCTCCTATCCATCATATCCCACACGTGCTCAATTGGGGAGATCTTGGTGGCCATGGTAACAATGTGACATCATTATGTTGAAATAAGTCAATAGTGACTCTTGCAACATGTGGTCGGGCATTATCTTGTTGGAAAGTTGGATCTGCCAGGGTGTCAAAATAGGGTAAAAGATGGGGTTCTAGAACTTCGTGGATATAACGTTGCGCGTTCATGTTACCTCTGATGAAGATTAAAGGTGACCTCGAACCATAAGCTATAGCACCCCAAACCATAACTCCAACAGTGTGATGAACATGTCTTTCAACAAAAAACTGTGGATTCCTCCTTTCACCACGTCGCCTTCTAACCCTGGCACGACCATCGTGGATGCCTAAACAAAATCGTGACTCGTCACTAAAGACAATACTGTTCCATTCCTGATCCCAGAGAGACCGTTGTCTGCACCACTCAAGGCGATTACGTCGGTGTTCTCGAGTTAAAGGGAGGACCCAGTATGGCCGGTATGAAAACAAGCCAAAACTTCTCAGTCGTCGGTAAACACTTCGCATGCCAATAGGTCTTCCGTGTTCTGCAAACCATTCATTTGCAATGGACCTGGTAGTGGAGAAACGGTCCCTTAAGGCCAATAATCTTAGGCGGCGATCTTCACGGTCTGTTGTTCTACGGCGGCGTCCAGTACCCCTTGCTCTTTGCGTACGGCCTTCTCGAAGCCATGCCTGACAACACCTAACCACAGTGTCTACACTTCTTTGCACTCTAACTGCAATTGCCCGAAAAGAAAGTCCAGCTTTCCGAAGTCCCACTATACGGCCCCTATCAAACTCACTAAGTTGACGAAATCGTACAGGTCTCCGTACTCTAGGCATCGTAACCGATCGTAAAGGATGTCAAGAACCAAAATCCGCCAACGTTGATTCTTTACTGCGGCTGAAATATTCATTTTTAGAGCGTTAGTGAATTAAAAAAAAGCAGTATAAAAACCGGAATGTCCAACTGATAAAGCTGAAAATTTTTTCACTTGTTATTTACAGTAAGATAAATACATTCACCAACTTTTATTAAAATAAAACCATTTAAACTGGGTGTTCGGATTTATATGTCACTTAGTATAGAAACACGTTTGGCGGTTGCAAAATAAAAAATTCATATTTAAAAACAACCTCTTATTTTATCAGAAGTTTATGGCTTCCTCAATTTCCATAGTTTTATACTGTTCCATGTCAGCGCTCTACTTTGAGGTTATGTCACAGATATCTATTGATATCATATTATTCATGCTTCTGATTTTATCATCCGTTTTAACAGCCATACATTTCCTACAAATCAAAAAGAAAACAACTTCACAATGGGGGAGCGCTGATGCTGACATGAAATAGTAGAAATCTAGAAATACCCCAGCCTTTCTGAAGGAGAAAACAGACTATGAAAATCAAGAAGGCAAGGATACTGCCCTTAATTTTTCAAATATATGCGTTATACGTTTTGGGAGTAGGGTGGAAAAGGGAGTAACCTCTTTTATTTGAGCACTTCAGATGGAGGATCTTCATTATCATCTAAATAGTGACTATCGGAAAAAATGGTTTAAGGATTCTGGAAAACTGTTGAATAAGTATTTTCTCATTGCTACCGCTAAATCTATACAACTCACTGATGTAAACGGCAACAGTCCCTAGGAGCTATCTATGTGTGTCTTTGTATTAGGTGTTATGTAATATTAATAGTGGTATACTGAATAAGCATAAAGATGAGCAATTATTTTAAGTTCTTCACAGCTTCGACTTACTGTTTGGAGATGCCCATGTCGTTAACTAACACTTTTAATTAACCAGGAACTTCCTGTTTTGAAAAAAGAGAACTGAGCGATGTTCAGACAAGAGTTAGCAGTCTAGTAATTGGTAACTCATTTGAATATCTAAAGAGAAAGAATTTGTTTTATTAGACGTCTAGCTGTGGGCGAGCGGAAGCAAAATACGCTTCACATCTCCTGAGGAAAGTAAATAATCAACATACGCCGATTGAGCATTGATTACTAAAATAACAGAATTACGAGATATCCAGCAAAAGTTAGCAATGTATGCAGATTGCATATCGCTGAGGGCAAAACCTAACATTAACTGTTACTTCAATGTTTGGAGAGATGCGTGTCCAAATACGATGCGATTCCACTGTATCAATGACACTCAAGGTACAATTTGAACTTCTTTCACATCAGCTGACAGTCGGTGACCTGTCCAACTTCTACAAATATGTCAACGAACTTTGCCCCTCCGAGATCTCTTGCACCTAAGCATTTCAGCTCAGTCGAGTCTAATTCCTAGATATCTAATACTCGTACGCTCTTTTTAACTTCTTCATAGCAGTCGCGACACTTTGATATATAGGCTTAGTTTTAATTGCTTCATCGGCTTTAAGTGGCGTCAAGTAGATTGACTCTGAACCATTCACGAGATTCTTGACTATGGACATCATAGGTTGAATGGGATACGTTGCTTACCGTCTTTGTGATAATAAATAACCGAGTGTTTCGTGCTATCAGCAATTATTGGTACGATATAGGTCTATAATCTAACCATATTAGACGAAAATGGTTTGCGAAATAAGTCTGGTTTTATTGATGCAAGTTGTTCAATGGGGTATTTGAATCATGGACGCATAAAATTGGTATACAAATTTTTGTGCTAAAACTTTTTATTCGACAACAAAGAATGAGAAAACGTGGGGTTCTATCGAAAGTGTTGGCAGGAACGAAAAAACTCTTCAAATAAGGTTTTTATGAAACCCAAAAGATGCAGGCTTTCGCACTTGTTGGTAATGCGACAATTGTTTCACGCACATACTTGAAATTCTTCAAATTCTTGGGGTTCATACTTCTAAATAACGACAACAAAATTGGAGTCGATTGGTCAAGTAGTTTTTGAGAATTTCTAATTTCTTATCCCTTTCATTTTTCGCATAAAAATAACAATTATCTTTCGGAATGGTTTGTGATTCATATCGGCTAGGTAAACTAGTATATTTCGCTATAAAATGCCCTTTTAACGAACACTGCATATTGCTCAGTAAACTAGTAGTGATGGCCGGAAGAAAGGTGTTTTGGGATAAGCAATTAGAAATTCTCAAAAACTACTTGAGCAATCGACTGCAATTTTCTTTACACGTTTGAAGATTTTCAAGAGACATAACCTGCATTTTGCTTCGGTTCGATTGAATCTCAAGAAACACGTTCTCTTATACTTTGTTATCGAATAAAAAGTTTACCCATTTTATGGGTCCATGTCTTAAGTATCCCCTTGAACAATAAAACCAGACTTCACAATTATTTCGGGGAAATTTGCTAATATGGTTAGACTACTAGTCATTGAAGAAAGATAACACAAAGCAAACAACAACAGAAAACGTAGATTTTAATAGAGAAATATGTCTGTTGATAGACTTAATATTTTAGTGTGTATTTTATATTTTTCTTCTTTACATCATGCAACTTATAAATGCAATCCAAAACAATCGCAACCCTTTTATCTATACGTAAATTTCATCAGGTACCTGCAAAATTCAGTACCTATTTGCAAGATTACTTCTAAAGTCAAAACCTGAATATATTAGAACAACAAATTATTTTTAACAGTCTGATACTTAACAGAACCCTCGGAAACAAAATTTTACTGCAGCGTACTTCAATGTTGTTCAAACTTGAGCTCTCGTATAATGCTTCCATCATTTACAACTCAATACCACAATGATACAAACAATAGTCTTTATCCGCCAAAACATTGAGTCATTCAAGTTTGTCTCACAATTCAACTAATCACTGCATCACATAGTATCATATGATTTTATATATCTCACCCTTCCAATAGATTCTATTAGTGTATTTTTTACAAGTTCATGTTTAAATCTATTGTTAAGGAAAAACCATTCAAAATTTTTGCGATATTATCTTACTATAGTCATTAAGTTGCGACCCCTTTTTGGTTAAGTGTAAGAGTGTTTCAGCTAAACTTCGCCAATCAGGTTAACTCCAAACCATTTTTACCATGTAATTGTAACAAAAAAGGGTCATTATTATTATTCTAATATACGGCCAATACTGTAGCTTCTTGGATCTGATCCTGAACTACCCTTGTCCTCCTACTATATCGGATCATAATAAATGTTCTTTGTCCTGTCACCCATGAATGTATTCTATAATTTCTCTATTGATACCACATTTTATGGATATTTCTTAGGCTTTAGTACCTTTTAAAGTAGCATGTAACAGTGTTGTAAGCTGTTGAAAAGAATAAAATGTCATAATCTCAATGAGCATTAAAAGAGGTAATTTAAGCTCTACAACGTTCTTTGCACAACACCCAATGAAAAAACCGGCTAAGCCGCAAAGGCTTCAAGGGATATAAAAAGCCCTTATCTTATCAGGAATTTAATAAATCTTTTAGTGCCCGAGATATAAACTTTTAACGACATAGTAAAACAGATCAGTTTAAATAACTATGCGGCCAACATTGTATTGATGTACGGTTGTTATGATCATTTCTATTTGTACTTGGACAGAATGTATAGAAATGCTTGAAATTTGTTCAACTATACTAAGTGACATATAAATCCGAACATCCAGTTTAAATGGTTTTATTTTAATAAAATTTTGTATAAGTACTTAATGAAGCATAATAAGTAAATGATAAAAATTTCAAAATGATTGCACTGCTTTAAAGCCCTTTGATCTTTAATAATGTGTGGATGCACCCTGATGTGCTTCGCATTCTCCAACGCGCCTATCCATGCTTCTGATCAGGTGGTCAATGTCCTCCTGTGGTATCTCATTCCAGGCAACCACCGACTCCTCTCGAAGTGCTTCTAGAGTCTGAGGAGGACGTTGCAAATTGAGCAATCTCCTACCCATCATATCCCACACGTGCTCAATTGGGGATAAGTCGGGAGATCTTGGTGGCCATGGTAACAATGTGACATCATTATGTTGAAAGAAGTCTATTGTGACTCTTGCAACATGTGGTCGGGCATTATCTTGTTGGAAAGTTGGATCTGCCAGGGTGTCAAGATAGGGTAAAAGATGGGGTTCTAGAACTTCGTGGATATAACACTGCGCGTTCATGTTACCTCTGATGAAGATTAAAGGTGACCTGGAACCATAAGCTATAGCACCCTAAACCATAACTCCAACAGTGTGATGAACATGTCTTTCAACAAAAAACTGTGGATTCCTCGTTTCACCACGTCGCCTTCTAACCTTGGCACGACCATCGTGCATGCCTAAACAAAATCGAAACTCGTCACTAAAGACAATACTGTTCCATTCCTGATCCCAGAGTGACCGTTGTCTGCACCACTCAAGGCGATTACGTCGGTGTTCTCGAGTTTAAGGGAGGACCCAGTGTGGCCGGTATGAAAACAAGCAAAAACTTCTCATTCGTCGGTAAACACTTCGCATGCCAATAGGTGCTCCGTGTTCTGCAAACCATTCATTTGCAATGGACCTGGTAGTGGAGAAACGGTCCCTTAAGGCCAATAATCTTAGGCGGCGATCTTCACGGTCTGTTGTTCTACGGCGGCGTCCAGTGCCCCTTGCTCTTTGCGTACGGCCTTCTCGAAGCCATGCCTGACAACACCTAACCACAGTGTCTACACTTCTTTGCACTCTAACTGCAATTGCCCGAAAAGAAAGTCCAGCTTCCCGAAGTCCTACTATACGGCCCATATCAAACTCACTAAGTTGACGAAATCGTACAGGTCTCCGTACTCTAGGCATCGTAACCGATCGTAAAGGATGTCAAGAACCAAAATCCGCCAACGTTGATTCTTTACTGCGGCTGAAATATTCATTTTTAGAGCGTTAGTGGATTAAAAAAAAGCAGTATAAAAACCGGAATGTCCAACTGATAAGGCTGAAAATTTTTTCACTTGTTATTTACAGTAAGATAAATACATTCACCAACTTTTATTAAAATAAAACCATTTAAACTGGGTGTTCGGATTTATATGTCACTTAGTATATATTGACTCATGTTTTTGCGAAATTTTAACCAAATCAATCGACTTGCTTCTGAAATGATCCTTACTGGGAATCTTATGAGAAACGATGTTTATCCGCACACATTCATTGTAATATTAAAAAACTGGTCATAAGAAACTCCAAGCACATTGAAATATTATCTAAAATTTTTAAGAAAGTCTGTTTTTCTTTTTAGATATTTGGCTCTAAAGTTAATAAACAAGTCACGAGTAATGTTCATTTTACAAAGGAAAACAATTTAGAAATTTTTATAACATTTGAGCAGCATTGAAAAATTAATGAAAATTTGCAAGATATCAATCGTTGCTGCCAAGCGTGTTGTGTGTGGTTGTTCGCCACGGTTTGGGAGAAATTTTTCATCCTTTTGTCCTGTTAGTCTCACGTTAGAGCATTGTAGATTGCATTCATTTTCCTTTTGTTATAGGTGGATGCCCACATGCAAGTGACGTAGCAGTGAGGGTCAACAGTGTGCAATTTTCCGATACCTGCAACATATTTCGGCATTAGAAGGAAGTTAACCATACACGGTAAGTAAAATTTTAAAGCAGAAATTCGTATGAAATCATGTCGAAATTCCAAGCTGATAGAGCTTGGCCGCTAAATGAAACCGCATATGTGGAAGTTACTCTTTACTGACGTTTCAGCTACCCTGGCAGCCTTTTTCAAAGTACAATGACAATGTTGTTAATATTTATCCGTCTTCCAGGTGACAGTTAATTTTTTTTTGCCGCTACTTTGTTGCAACAACAGCCTGAACGGTACTAAACCAGACACATTTCGATTTCTACTTCCTTTTTAAATTGGCTGAGTATCCCTGAATACCTATTTTCTAAAAGACAAACCTTGGGGCGTGGAATATCATTTATATTTACCTTTTAACGCCTGCGTACCCTAGAGAGAAAGAAATAATTCATGACCTCCAAACCGTCATGAGTTTTTCACTTCCAGGTTTTTTTTTAGGGTTTATTATTAGATCCCAACAGGGCAGATAGTTTTCTTCGCCACCTTAAAAGCAAACTGTTGTGTCTTATATTATTTTCTCACTAAACAAACAACGCGTCACCCTTCAGGTGATACTATTCGTTGCATTTCAGATCCATGAACAATGCAGATCCTAGACTTTGCTGCGTTGACACTTTGAAGTTGTGACGATGGCTTCCTGCCATCTCGGCAAATATAAACTGTTATCTGGAAGAAAATATAAAACATACAAGCCCCTTCCCACTTCAGTTGGCCCACTTCCAGATTTGTACCAAAATATGCCTTTATAAACTAAACATGACGAAACTATTTACTTCTAAAACAATTTATTTTCTCAAAAACATTTTAGATACACTCTAGTCGTACAAAATACATATTTGAAACCACTTAGACCTATAACTAATAGAACATCTGAACGAATAAACAATGTGCGAATAAATGCGCGAAGTTAACAAAGCAACAATTGAAAGATTACCATTGGGTAATTTTTATTACGGCGGAAATTCTTTGGGGCATAGTGTTGACCAAGTTTTGGCAAAAATTTGGTGTAAAACAATCCCATATTTCTTGAAGCTTTTGTCTCAGTTCGGTGATTGTACGAGCAGGATGTTGTCGTAGAACCTTTTTCATCTCGTGCCACAAAGTTTCAATAGGTGACAGATCTGGACTGCTAGAAACCCATTTCAAAAGTGGTACATTATTTTCTTCCATCCATTCTATAGCCTTTTTTGAGGTATGGCATGCTGCACCATCTTGCTGAAACACAAAATCTTCCATCATTGGTAAAAGCGATTCTTCTAAAATTGCCAAATATTTGTTTGTATTCACATCTCCATCAATAAAATGAAGTTTTCCTACTCCTTTTGATGAGATACTGCCCCAGACCATAATGGCTGCTGGAAATTTCACTTTTCTCTTCAGACAGTCAACATGGAATGCTTAATTTTTTTTTGCGAATAACTCTACTGCGACTGTCACCAACACAAACTTCGAATCGGGCCTCATCACTCCATTGTATTGCACACCATTGTTGAGGTGTCGATTGTCTATATTCTTTAGCCCATCTAAGCCGATTTTTCTTTTGCAGTGGAGTTATTAGTGGCTTTTCTTTGGCCTATAAACAAGTTGTGCAACTTTACTGTTTTTACTTCACTTTTTTATAAGAAAACTTACCTTGCAAGTGCTAAATCCCAGTTTGTGGGCCTCTCAATGAGTTGTGGACCTCGAAATTCTCCTTCCAACAGCGTCACTTTACAGAGCACTTAGTTGTAAATAATTGGCACGCCTGTTTTTCACGATTATTCTTCTTAATGCTCTTCGGTCGGCATTTGTGATATTACTTTTTTTCACATATCGTGGCTTAATATTAACTGAACCAGTTACGTTATATCTTCTAACAATATTTCTCACACTGTACCGCGATAAGTCTAACAAAGTTGCAATTTTTGAGTTTGATTTCCCAGAATTAAAATATTTAATTGTCAGTAACCGAATTTTCTCACTAATAACCTTTCCTCTACCCATTTTGAAAACCTTAACTACCCAAAACTATTTTAAACATATTCTGACAGCTGTGATTAATAAAAACAATTGTCATGGTTTTCATTTTTCACAGCCACCTATGCGTTATAGACTTATTTTGCATTGAAATGAAAATAGGTTGATATACTGTAATTGCAACATGTGTTATTTTTATGCTGCAAATTTGATTAGGGAGTGATAAAGCTGGTGTTTTCTACTATATATTATCAAAATATTCATTGTTAATATTTTAAACCTATAGCACCCTGCTACATTTTTATTATTTGTGTTTGATAAGAAAAAAACTAAGATTTCAATAGTTGGGCCAACTGAAGTGGGAAGGGACTCGTATTGTCATCCAAAACTATTATTTTCTAAAAATCAAAGGTCCCGTATTAAAAACAATTTGAGCATATATACAGATTGACACATTTATAGTTCCATCTAGCGTCCAGATAACATGAAGTTCTATCTGTTTTGTTCAATTCCGGATCTTAATTTAATTCATGCATCTAATGCTTTCCAGTTTCTCAATACAAATACTGATACACCGTGTATATTTGTGGAACTTAAAAAGCATTCAACACCGCACATTATCCGCGAGTCTTCGCATAACTGATATCTTTTTTTTTAACGGCTCTGCTGTAAAACGTGAGAACCACAGCAAATCGGAATATTTGAATACAGCAGCGGCTTAAATATTTCTCACACGCACGGGTATTCTTCCAGGAAACGTCGGTTTGGCAGTCAGTCCTATCACCACATTCTACGGTCTGACCCGCGCATTTTTATCAGCATCAAACACTTTGTAACTGTAATAAAAATCACAAACAGGTGATTGTTCTCCGAATATGTACAGTTAGGATTGTGAAATGTAAGGTATTGTGAAAGGATTACTTTTATTATCCTACAATGATGATGATGATGTCAAGGCGGACTAATTGTCGAACAGATTTGTTTCAATTAAATTTGTCTCTTTCTTGAATGTCTGAAACTATTCAATGGCTAATTAGTCTAAAATGGGAACCAATATCTTCAGATTAAGATGAAATACACCTCCTGTTTCTTCTTCAATCAATAAATGAAAAATCATATGGTGAATCAATCTGATAGTTGGTATTTGGACTACCACAGAGTAACATGCCTTCTCTCTATGTGAGCATAACCAACCCCATATATGGGGTAGTCCCAGGCAGGAAAGTAAACGCATATTAAAACAAGAAAGATTGATATTCAAATCAAGTTGGGTACTTTATTTTGAAGGTTCATTTATACCATTTATGTATGAAAAATAATATCGCTCAAATGGTCACCACGACTGGATTTACAGACGTCCACGCGATGGTCGAAATTTTCAATGACATTTTGCAACATGGTCGGTTCTATGGCATTTATCTCGGCAATGATGTTGTTTTTGAGTTCTTGGAGGGTGGCTGATTTGTTGACGTAGACTTTGCTTTACAAATATCCCCATAAAAAGAAGTCCAAGGGAGTCAAATCGCACGATCTTGGTGGCCATGGCACATTTCCTCTGCGCGAAATCACGCGATCACCGAAGAAGGACTGCAATCGATGGACATTGACGTTGGTTGTGTGGTATGTTGCACCGTCTTGTTGGAAATAAACATCGTCCATATCCATTCCTTCAAGTTGCGGCAAAAAATAGTCCTCTATCATCACGTGATATCGCTCAGAATTGACGGTAACAGCGTCCCCGGCCGCATTTTCGAAAAAGTAAGGTCCGATGATGCCTTTTGACCACAATGCACACCACACAGTCACTTTTTGAGGATGCATCGGCTGCTCTTGATACTCACGGGGATTTTCGTTCGCCCAGATGCGGCAGTTTTGCTTGTTTACCGTCCCATTCAAAGTGAAATGCGCTTCGTCGCTGAACATGATTTTTGATGAAAAATTGGCATCAATTTGGCGGTGTTCAAGGAGCCAATCTGAGAACGTTTGGCGCGAAAAATGGTCGGCCCGACGCAGCTCTTGCGTCAATTGGGTCTTGTGGGCGTGTACATTCAAATCCTTGTGGAGAATGCGGAGCAAACTGGTTCTCGAAATGCCCAATTCTTGGGATCGACGCGTTGTTGATTGTTTCGGATCGTCTCTCACACTCTCCTTCACAACAGCAATATTTTCCGGTGTGCGAACGCTCCTTGGCCGGCCAGAGCCTGGCAGATTTGCCACAGAACCTGTTGCCTCGAATTTACGCACCAGACGACCGCTCGGCATAAACCCGCCGGCACTGTGTGTAGCAGCTTTTAGATACAATAATATCTAGTTAATTGTCGGATTTTGCTTGTAATTTCGCCACACTTCGTTAACTAACTTTTGTACATTTTGTACTTTCGTACTTGTATGAGATTTTTTAAAACTTTCAAACAATTTTTGGTATAACTTGGATTTGTCTATGTGAAACGACATCTTATTTAAACATTAAACTTAGGCTAATGGAATCAATGGTAAGACAAATGTTGACTTGCTTTACTATGCTTACAATACGTCTACTCGCTATAGTATCTAAACGAAACAATACAGTGATAGAGGAAATTTAGACAAGTGAACACCGCGCGGTAATTCCCCTACTCGGTTCTAAAGCGAGTATGGGAATTACCGCGCGCTGTTCTCTAAACGTATGCATTATTTGCGGGAATCCCCGAAAATGCGTTTCGTGTTCAAGCAAAGACAATGTGAGGGTTGCCATACGTGTAAAAAAGTAACTAGCTACCGATGACGTAATCATCATCTAGACTCCCCTACCCTCCATGTCATCCAAAATAAGCAAAGCAAAGACCCTCCCCGCCCCCCCATAGTGCTCACGTAATACTTGAACGGCCCCATAGTAGAAAACTATGAAAATCAGGAAGGCCATAAAGGCGTCCTACAATTGTAGGATCAGCCCTTATGCAATATTAAATCCAGATTCATGTAAAGAACGTAGTAGTATCCCACACTCTAATCTAATAATAATACGAAAAAAAACACATATTCCTTTGTCGTCTACTCTAATTTTTTACGTGACTGCATTCCAGCTTCACTCACCTCTAGTGGATAGTAAAGATGTTTTATGCGCTTCGGTCGCAATTGATTGAACGGGTTGATGGCTGAGAGGCGATAGGTTGCAACCAATGGATCGCGAAGAAAATTAAAATCCATCCACTTGCTTTCCATATTGAAATGCCGATACGGTACGTCAGTTTTTATTACGCCTTAAACTGTTTAATGACATTGTGGCGGAGCGATTCTGAATAACTGCATAGATGCAGCTTGTAAGTAGAGATACGTTTGCCTGGAAAAACTGGGCTATACAAGATACATGATACAAAGCATGCGATGCCTATGGAAAGTAGCAATTTTCAGTTCTTACGCGAGAAAGGAGGCGAGGGGTATGTTTTTAGATGTTATATGACTTGTACGTCACGAAAGACCGTGTTAGTCATTTCCGTCGGTATGTCTGTCAGTCTGTCAATGCGGTAATCCTTGGCCTCGCTGTCAGTGGCGTAGCTAGAAGTCATGGGGCCCCGGGGCAAACATTTTTTGGGGGCCCTCATGAGTATGTTTATGAATAAAAAATATCATGTTATAATAAAAAAATTGTTTATTGTCATAAAAACAAAAAGTAACACAACTTAAAATAATGAAATAACAAAAGTCAAAAATTAAGCAATAATAAAATTAAAAATTCCTTTTTCTTGCTTTTCTATTTGCAAATTCGTTGATAATATCATTTATA
This sequence comes from Acanthoscelides obtectus, assembly GCA_963669975.1. NCBI lineage: Eukaryota > Metazoa > Arthropoda > Insecta > Coleoptera > Chrysomelidae > Acanthoscelides > Acanthoscelides obtectus. The sequence continues at coordinate 19,350,099 of CAVLJG010000007.1, read as the reverse complement.
TCAAGGTTTTGGGATTCTTCATTCTCTATAGAGTAAAGCAAGATCGCTCAATCTAATCCGGCCTGTAGTAGACCTAAGATAGTTTTTTACAAGTTTTAGCTTGTTAAATGATCTTTCAACAAATGCAGTAGTTACAGGCAACGTAAAAAGTAAAACAATAAGTAAACTTCACTTAAGTCGCTTTCAAGTACCCCATACTTACTTAAAATTATATTGAAATATTCCTTAATTGATAGATCATTCTTAAGGTCTCTTTTACAAACATTTAACAAATTTCTGGATATTTGTTATAAATGGCTGTACATTTATTTTTAATGGATGTTTCATCGCAACTTAATATAATTTTTGGAAGAAGTAAGTCAAACAATTTATTAATTTTTTTCATGCTCCTAAATCTATTTGAAATCTGTGGCAGAACACGGTTCATAACAACATTAAAAACATTTATTTTAAATAAAATTTGAGTATTATTAACTCTGTAATCACTAAGAGTTCGTCAAAGAGTGTTTTTTAACCTTAGGTTGACGTTTTTGCCTGAATTCCGGTTGAATATTCCATTTGTTAGCCAATTCCGTAGCTTCAATCATTAAAATTTCCTAAGGGGATCTTAAGACAGTAAGATTCTTTTCTACTTGTTCTAAAACAGTCACAGATTCACTTAAATCAATATTTTTCTTTTGAAGGACCTTTGAGGCGAAGTTAACCTGGGTAAAGATTTTATACCACATTGTTGAAATAAATACAAATTCAAAGCAACACATTTGTTTTTTAATGGAAGAAGCTTCTTCTCTTTCTTCTTTTTTATGAGACTGTAACTCTATTTCTGTTAATGATTCAATAATATCAAGATAACGAAGTTTGGCAGCACTAATAGACAATATCCTTCCTGACCAACGAGTTGGATTTAATGTTTTTAAAGTTGTTCTGGATTCACTGGTAAAAGAAGCTAAAAGATCCCATCTATCAATACTTAAACTAAAAAAAGAATATATATTTTGCATAGTTACTTGTTCTTTTTCAGCATGCTTTTTTAATTTTTCCTCTTTTTCTAATTTCAATTTTCGTTTCTGTGGCTCCAGACTGATATTTCCGCTTATCTTCCATTTTTATTTTTTTTGCGTTTTGTTCCGCAATCTGCTAATTCTGCAAAGAGAAGAATACACAACCATTTTTAAATGTATTAAATAGTTCGATAGTCGTGTATCAATTAGACTGTTTCAAAATAATCGTCTATTTTTTCTCTCAAGTACGTCGAAAATAGTGTTAGAAATGACGAAAAAAAATCCTGTAAAAGTAATAGCTCTTAATATTAATATTAAGTGGTGCCGCATCGAAAATTTCAATTTCCCTCGAAAAACTTTTGAACGAGTATGTTTATCGGAAAATTGTAAGAGACCTTTTTTGTAAAGCATTCAATTCCCTACAAGAGTAAACTATGAACTCATCCGTATGATGATTTAGTAATGAGAAAAAAATTCAAATCTGAAAACAATTTTTTTCCCATGTTAATGAAGAAATGTTAAAGAGCTGTAACTTTTCCAGGATCTTTTTTCCGTCATTTCTTACAATTTGTTCGATATACTATATACTTAAGAGAAAAAAAATTAGTAGATATTTTTGAAACAGTCAATAGATCATTTTTAGTCTTTAAGAAGCTTTTCGAATTTAGTGTCGGGTTTAAGGTGCCCGCAGAGTTTCCGTAACAAAAGACTTAAGCCCAGCCTTACGCCTTAAGCTGTGACGTAATTTCTCATGCCTTAAGGCTTAAGTCTTGACTATACTTTATAAATCACCTGATCAGAATTCTGTATAATTCCTTGCGGTTAAGTCTTAATCTGTCTTAAATGAAACTTAACTCTTAAGTCTTACGTTACGGAAATTCTGCGGGCGCCTTTACTCAGCAAGGTAATGGACAAATGTACATTTACAAACAAAATTACGCACAAATCAAAATCGAGATATTTATTCATTAAGTAATATAACTTACACTTACCTTTTTTTCTAATAGGTACTTTATTATAACGAGACACAATAGTCACAATACAAATATAGTAATGTTATTTTACACCACGCCGGGCACCACGGCACGACTACGACACATCAATATCACATAGGGCACGCTGGGTAGTTAAAATCATCAAAACGATAGATCGGGGTATCCCCAAAGACGAGACGTAATATTAAGGCGGTGGTGCCAAGCCCGTCGCGGGCCGACGGATTATAGCTACATTCATTTAGGAACGCAAGCGTTTTCCTCAAATATGTAGCGTTTTAAAAAATAAACATTATTCATCATTATATTTATTATTTATTTTTCTTTCTAGTATACCTAGGTTATATTAGCACTTAATGAATTAATTTATTGCTGATCGGCGCTTAAAAACAATTTTTTTGAGGCGCATGGCCCCAGGGCACTGCCCCGGTTTGCCCTAGGATACCTACGCCCCTGCTCGCTGTATCTTGGAAAGTAGGTCGAATATTGATGAACTTTTGAAACAAGGTTACGACTATGTCAAGGACAAAAAGGTTTGTAGTTTTTGCAAATCGCCTCGGTGATCGCGGAGAAAAAGGCCCAAAAAAACGGAAAGATTAAATCGCTCAATCTTGGTTTCGGAGAATCATCATCATTTTCGGAGGAGTTAAAAATGTTTAGGTTATACGTTTCCAGCTCCGGTGATGCAATGGCGGCAGAGCTTCAAGATAAAAACGAAATAAAATAAAAATAATGGGCTTAAGAATCAGGGCTTGAGGTTTATAAGCGATGGTGGAGGATATATCTCAATTTCCAACGAATCACACTTATGCATTTCCAACCTCTATAATTCTATGCACCCATCAGATATGTTTCACACATTATAGATTTCCCTGTGCACCTGCAAAATATTTCCGACGAACATATACCTGTATCGGTGTCTGACCGCTAGCTAGCTGGCGTCAATGCAAGGAAGACATTTCGAGGTCGCAATCTTGTCAAATAGTTGGAGGCTATGTGGTTAATTGTATGACTGACTAGATCCCTTTTTTGTGTATAAGATTTTTTTCAGGGGGGGCAACTTGTGCCAGACTTAATCCTTTACGAAGTGATAAAAGCGCTGCGTGAGAAAGTGCAGAGTCAACCTACTTGACACCACTTTATATATTATGCTTTCCATGTGCCTCCGTAACAAAGCAGTTCTTTTGAAAATTGGCACGGGAGACACTAGTCAATAGTTCAAATATTTCCGAATGTTTATCCCATGATTGGAAACATCATAGGAATAACATGGACCAAAAGTGTCAACGGGTCCAAAGCCAGTACAAACGTTCTTTCCGAGTGACCAGATTTGGCGCTTCGTATCTTGCTTTGTTTTTATCTGTTAGCTTTATTATGTATCCATGGAAGAAAGGGACCAAACCTATATTACGTATAGTCCATGCGATCGCGATCCAGAACGCCGAGCACGTTACAGGGCCGTACTAAGAATAAATGATTTGTGGTTTTACGACGCGATCAAAAAGTATGCAAAATTATTGCAGGCATGTATAGGGTCCAACCGTAAGGCTTGGAATTAATGTATTTTTTTAATTCAACTATCATGACCAAAAAGAAAACAACCGTCTATTGTTGTTTTTAGTAGAAGTGTTTTATCAAGAAATTATACTCGGAATGTGTGGTAAGGCGCATTTATAAAGCAGGCTTTTAAAAAATGTCTTGACACATTAAAACGATAATTGCATATACATACATGTATACCTAACCATCGCTTGAACAAAAAAATGAATAGTTAGGTTGGAGTTGAAAGAAAAAAGATTTGAATACATAATAATATATACTGAATATTATAAAAACATTTATTGCACAGACATTTTACCTCTAAAACCGGAAATACATATATTTGAAAATGAAAATCATTCTAGATCTGAGGCCGTGGAACTCCCACGGTCATCCAGATTTATGATTGAAGGGGCAACGTGAGTATCAATAATACCGTGTAATTCCCACATTTTAGCTTAAAATAATTCATTTTGGACACTTTAAAACTGCTCCTATTGAAAGCATTAAAAACCCAACAAAATGATTGCTTGATTTCTTATCTCGATATAGTTCAAGCATGTACAAAAACAAAAATAAAATATAATTTTAGTTGAAATTCCTCTTCTTACAAGTTACATCTTTGCAAGCAATGTCCTGAACACTTGAGTCACTCCTTCCTTGCATTTCGTATTTAAAAGTGTTGATAATTATTTGTTTTTCGCTAACGCTAAAACGAAGCATTTTAGCTCTTTGTTTAGGTGGTGTGCAGCTTATATCAACAACTTCATCAGCTGTATCCGTATCAGACGTTTTGTGTTCTACGAAATTAAACTGACGAATCTACTAGGTACACAGTAATACCAGTATAAATCTGATGCCGACTCTGTACTGTACGGCCAGCCACCGGGACGCCTCCCACTCCACCCTCTGGTTTGTCATTGGTTTTGTGTAAGGGCTCGACCTATTCCGCCCAATAACAGTTATGCTCCCTCTCTCTTGGAATATATCAGGGTACTGATCACCCAATAATCAGGCGATGATCACTGTTTTGGTTTAGTATTTTTTTTCGATACATACATAATAGTGCAGTGCAGTCAGTGGTGCGCGTATTTGTGCGCATCAATAGCCCTCTCAAGGTGTCTATAAAAATGCCGTCAAGTAGGTTCACCTCGTACACAAAGCTTCTATGAATTAATAAAGGATAATCGGGAACAAAGTTAGCGACAAATGTTTACCAAAATAATCAGATGGATCAAGTTATTAAAACAGGCTCATACCATTAAAATTTGCATATTTTTTAGGAATAAAATATTTTACCCCTCGCTCGTTACAAAGCTTTGGAGTCAGACAAAGTCATCCCTTGCCGATAGGTGGCCCCCTCTTTTCCCTGAGAAAAGCGGTGCCCGACTGCAATAGACTTGCATCGGCCGGACTGCATCGACAGGGTCGGAAATATTTCTCCATCATTCTTTAAGTTTTCAGGATAAATGGAAATCTATGATAAGCGAAATATATCTAACAGGTATCTAAAATTACCGCGGCCGGAGGCATACAAGTGTACCAACAGCAAGAAATTAAGAAATTTCCACCCCAACTTCACAATTTCTTACCGCTAAATTTTTTTTCGAAAATGATCAGGATCCTCTGAAACATTAGTTTGGGCGATTTTTATTTTTCAAACTCTCTTATCCTTGGCACAGTAGTAACCTTGTGTGAAAATTTTATCAAAATCCGACCGGTACTTTCCAGGTCAAGAATAATCGGACAGACGAAAATGGATGACACAGTTTTTCGTAATGTATACTAAGTGACATATAAATCCGAACATCCAGTTTAAATGGTTTTATTTTAATAAAATTTTGTATAAGTACTTAATGAAGCATAATAAGTAAATGATAAAAATTTCAAAATGATTGCACTGCTTAAAAGCCCTTTGACCTTTAATAATGTGTGGATGCACCCTGATGTGCTACGGATTCTCCAACGCGCCTAGGCATGCTTCTGATCAGGTGGTCAATGTCCTCCTGTGGTATCTCATTCCAGGCAACCACCAACTCCTCTCGCAGTGCTTCTAGAGTCTGAGGAGGACGTTGCAAATTGAGCAATCTCCTACCCATCATATCCCCGTGCTCAATTGGGGATAAGTCGGGAGATCTTGGTGGCCATGGTATCAATGTGACATCATTATGTTGAAAGAAGTCTATTGTGACTTTTGCAACATGTGGTCGGGCATTATCTTGTTGGAAAGTTGGATCTGCCAGGGTGTCAAGATAGGGTAAAAGATGGGGTTCTAGAACTTCGTGGATATAACACTGCGCGTTCATGTTACCTCTGATGAAGATTAAAGGTGACCTGGAACCATAAGCTATAGCACCCCAAACCATAACTCCAACAGTGTGATGAACATGTCTTTCAACAAAAAACTGTGTATTCCTCCTTTCACCACGTCGCCTTCTAACCCTGGCACGAACATCGTGCATGCCTAAACAAAATCGAGACTCGTCACTAAAGACAATACTGTTCCATTCCTGATCCCAGAGTGACCGTTGTCTGCACCACTCAAGGCGATTACGTCGGTGTTCTCGAGATAAAGGGAGGACCCAGTGTGGCCGGTATGAAAACAAGCCAAAACTTCTCAATTCGTCGTTAAACACTTCGCATGCCAATAGGTCTTCCGTGTTCTGCAAACCATTCATTTGCAATGGACCTGGTAGTGGAGAAACGGTCCCTTAAGGCCAATAATCTTAGGCGGCGATCTTCACGGTCTGTTGTTCTACGGCGGCGTCCAGTGCCCCTTGCTCTTTGCGTACGGCCTTCTCGAAGCCATGCCTGACAACACCTAACCACAGTGTCTACACTTCTTTGCACTCTAACTGCAATTGCCCGAAAAGAAAGTCCAGCTTCCCGAAGTCCCACTATACGGCCCCTATCAAACTCACTAAGCTGACGAAATCGTACAGGTCTCCGTACTCTAGGCATCGTAACCGATCGTAAAGGTTGTCAAGAACCAAAATCCGCCAACGTTGATTCTTTACTGCGGCTGAAATATTCATTTTTAGAGCGTTAGTGAATTAAAAAAAAGCAGTATAAACACCGGAATGTCCAACTGATAAGGCTGAAAATTTTTTTTCACTTGTTATTTACAGTAAGATAAATACATTCACAACTTTTATTAAAATAAAACCATTTAAACTGGGTGTTCGGATTTATATGTCACTTAGTATATATGTCATACGACATCCAAAAAACATAATGTCGCATTTTTCGCGATTACAATCCTCACCAGTGGCGCAGAAAGTAAAATGGTATTATTTTCTATATTATCGTACAAGGAGCAAAGGTGACCATGAGTGCATGCAAGGCATCCGAAACGGAGCGAGGATAACGCCTTTCACGAGCATCTTCACTCACGTTACTTCCTTCATAAAGCATAAAGTAGAGCAGATATGGGCCGCGGATAACGATCTCTGCAAACTATCAGATCGCCTGCTGGCCATTATGAAAACCAATAACCAAACAGCTGGGTCACAATGTAAGGTGTGGGCAAGAGGGCACAGGTCGAATGCACCGATCTAGACAGCGCTCTCCTACTGACCCACATCATTAATAACTTTAAGGCGCCGCCAAATTAACAACTGTCTTCATTTTTCACAGGTCATCGATATAAAAAAATTATAATGCTGTTCAAGAAGAATCGGGTGATGATCCTATAGCGTAGGTGTGGCTGTTGTCGATTTTTGAAAGGATCGTGAATTTGTGACCTCGTTCTTCGTACATTCATATAATTTTCAGAGAGTCCCAAAGCATCAATTGAGCTCTTTCTTCATTTTCCGTAGCTCACTGAGATGAAAAATAATGATAACGTTTGAAAAGAGTGCGGTGTGAGTCACGTAGGTGCGTCTTAACAATTTTGAGAAGCTAGTGAGTTTGTGACCTCGTTCGTGAACGCAATTTGATGTATCCATATAGTTTTTATATGGGGTCCCAGAAGTCGACATCAAGCCGAAACCCGGTGATAGGCAAAGTCATAACAGCTATCAGAAAAATATTTAAAAAAATTTTATGTATGTGTTTTGACAATTATAGGTCTTTGAAAAAGATATAGAAATTTCACACCCTACGGCAGTCTGTCAACTCCTGTTACTACAAATATTAACTTTTTTGGATTTTATTTTTACAATGTAATGATGAATCATGCATCTTCAAACTGGTGTCTCAACCTTACTGCCAACTTTTCTCGTTCAGGAAAAATTGCCACTTATTTCCCAACCAAGTATTCCAAAGTAAAACTTTGCTCAACTTTAACTGGCTGTACTGGAAAAAAATGTACTACGAGAGTTTGGCAAGTAACCTTAAAAGTTGGCGCATTTAATAGCGATTCCAAAATGGTATAACACTTAGAAGATTACTCGTTAACTTATGCACAATTTTTATTTGAAAAAAAACTGATGAAAATGTTTCAAAATTTCCTAATTAAACAGCGATTATGAAAACGCACAAGGACCCTTAAGGATAACTGTTTGCACAACAGTGGGCGTCAAAATGCTGCTGATGATGATTTACCTTTACAGCAAATGCTCAAACTGTTTTCCTTCAGCCGCAATACACGCTCGACATCTTATAAAAGATCGGGTTATTAAACGGGCGAATCTACGGTTATTAACAAACTCAGCTGCTTCCAATAGTCTTTGCCATAGCTCAGCTACATTTTGAATCGGCTTGAAATACACTTTTTCTTTTACAGTTCGCCAGTAAAAAAATCTAAAGGATCCAAATCAGGTGATCGGGCTGGCCACGGTATTGTACCAGACCGCCTTATCCATCTGCCTGGAAAGTTTTGATCGACATACTCTCTCACTGAGAGTGCATAGTGCGCTGGGCAGCCATCATTCTGAAACCACATGTCCCTGTAAATACTCAGTGGCACGTCCACCAATAAATTTTGTACATGATTTTTTAAAAAATCCAAATAAACTTCAGCAGTCAAAGTCTCTGGGAATTCAAACAGACCGATTATTTTACCATTTAAAATTCCTGTCCAATGGTTTATCTTGAAGCGATATAGAGATTTATCTTCCCTCATCAAATGTGGGTTTGCTACGTGCCACTCGTGTAAGTTAGGCAGGTTCATGTACCCATCTTTCTTAAATGTGGTCTCATCCGACCATAAATTTTTTTCAAAGAACTGTAGATCTTTCCTGTGTCTTTATAACATTGTGCGACAAAAAGCAACTCGGGGCTCATAATCCCGGGGCAGGAGAGGTTGAACACGCCTGTATGTGGTATGGATGAAGCACATCACTTACCTGCTATTGCACACTTTGATACCGATCAGTACTCCTTCGTTTACTGCGCATCTTTACATGTTCGTGCTTGTTGATTTCGTACTGTTACTAATTTTGGATTCGTGAACTGGACTGTTGATCGCTTGTGATTTGGATTTGAACTGTTTAATTGCTCTTCAAAACAGCATTTGCTTTCCTTAGACTATATTTGATAGTGTGATTATGCAGTGCCGCTATGTCCGTGTACATCGTACAAGAATATGCTAACATGCACCTCATTTATGGGGAATGCAGATGCAACGCTAGTGCTGCAGCGAGACTTTACTGTGAGAGGTACCCGAATGCAGCTCGTCATCCAGATCATCGAGTGTTCACAAATATGCACCGCTTACTGTTCTCAGAGGGCCAACTACCAAACCAATCACACGGTGGGGGAAGATATTTCCTTCCTTACGAAGACGTGGTGCTAGGAGCTGTCGAAGAAGACCCGAGTACTTCAGTGCGTGCAATAGAACTAAAAACAGGTGTGCCCAAAAGTACAGCCCATAGAATCTTGCAAAAAAACGTGCTCCATCCATACCACGTGCAGCGTGTTCAAGCTCTTCTGCCCCGGGATTATGAGCCCCGAGTTGCCTTTTGTCGCACAATGTTAGAAAGACACAGGGAAGATCCACGGTTCTTTGAAAAAACTTTATGTTCAGATGAGACCACATTTAAGAACCTGCATAACTTACACGAGTGGCACGTAGCAAACCCACATTTGATGAGAGAAGATAAATCTCAATATCGCTTCAAGATAAACCATTGGACAGGAATTTTAAATGGTAAAATAATCGGTCCGTTTGAGTTCCCAGAGACTTTGACTGCTGAGGATTATTTAGGTTTCTTTGCAAAATCATTTAGAAAATTTATTGAAGGACGTGCCACTGAGTATTTACAGGGACATGTGGTTCCAGCATGATGGCTGCCCAGCGCACTATGCACTCTCAGTGAGCCCGGTCACCAGATTTAAATCCGTTAGATTTTTTTTACTGGGGAACTGTAAAAGAAAAAGTGTATTTCAAGCCGATTCAAAATGTAGCTGAGCTACGGCAAAGACTATTGGAAGCAGCTGAGTTTGTTAATAACCGTGGATTCGCTCGTTTAATAACCCGATCTTTTTTAAGATGTCGAGCATGTATTGCGGCTGAAGGAAAACAGTTTGAGCATTTGCTGTAAAGGCAAATCATCATCAGCAGCATTTTGACGCCCACTGTTGTGCAAACAGTTATCCTTAAGGGTCCTTGTGCGTTTTCATAATCGCTGTTTAATTAGGAAATTTTGAAAAATTTTCATCAGTTTTTCTTCAAATAAAAATTGTGCATAAGTTAACGAGTAATCTTCTAAGTATTATACCATTTTTGAAGCCTTATTAAATGCGCCAACTTTTAAGGTTACTTGCCAAACTCTCGCAGTACATTTTTTTCCAGAACAGCCAGTTAAAGTTGAGCAAAGTTTTACTTTGGAACACTTGGTTGGGAAATAAGTGGCAATTTTTCCTGAACGAGAAAAGTTGGCAGTAAGGTTGAGACACCATTTTGAAGATGCGTTATTCATCATTACATTGTAAAAATAAAATCCAAAAAAAGTTAATATTTGTAGTAACAGGAGTTGACAGACTGCCGTAGGGTGTGAAATTTCTATATTTTTTTCAAAGACCTATAATTTTCAAAACACATACATAATTTTTTTTAAATATTTTTCTGATAGCTGTTATCACTTTGCCTATCACCCGGTTTCGGCTTGACGTCGACCCTGTATATTGAATGTCCCAAATTACTTGATTGCATTTGAAAAGATCGTAGTGTGAACCTCATAGCGTGGGTGTGAATATTTAGCCTAGTTTGTGGGCATTCATTCATATGGTTCCAATGTATGTTCTAATGTTGTCGTGAACAACCTAGTGATGTAATTCCAACGGCAATTATCCAATACTCTGCTATGATATTTTTCAAGGGTAATGTTATGTTTCCGACTCAGTCCTTAACCTCGAATTCACGCTTCCAATCTAAATTACATAGAAAGAATGTGCTATTAAATACAATTTTATGTTAACATGAAGTAGTAATCAAATTCACAAGAATAAAGGTTAATATTCTTTTATTGCGAGTTGATTCTTAACAGGGCTGTGAGAATCATGCTACGACGTTTTAGATTAAGTCTGAGTTTTACCATAAAAGCTAACGACCTTGAAGCGTTGATTTGTTGATATGCCTCTTCAATTAATATGGAATACAAAATAATGTGTCGCTTGGATTTTTGACGGTAGTAATCTATCACGACCTCTCGTGATGTTATCCATAGAGGAATCTCGCACTTCGGATAGAGAGGGTCCAGAGAGCAATCCGGTTGAGCTTTCCTGTCTGGAAGTGGCTAGACTCAAAGCTCCTATGGACCCAAAAGCACAGTGTGAACAAGGTATAGGTATACTTTGATGTGTCTCCGGGAAGTCATAGTAGCAGATCTGGCTATAGCTATAAACTGCGAAATGGTTTGCTTGAACATTTTTTGTCCAATAAATGGAAATTACAGTATCTTGCAGGATCCCTGATCCGTGTACCACTTTTACGCCAATAGCAGAATCTCTTTCGTGGAGCATTGATAATAACATCTACTGTACTGCTGAACTTTCGGACTCTAATGACTGGATAATACACACTCCAATCAGTCCAATCAGTAGATCAATTATACACAACTTAACCAAAAGGAGTGGTGATGTGTTCCTTGTTTGGGTAAAGGACCTTACGGGATAACTTGGAAACGAGATAGCAGCCAAACAAGCTGCCCATTCACATACCATGCATCAGTAATTATACAGGGTGCGGCAGAGAGGATGGACGGTTTTAAAAAAATCATAAAATAGTTAATTTTTACTCGAAAACAAATTTATTGATGGAATCAGGTTCACAAGGAAATAGCATTTGAGACAGTCAAGTGTGGAAAATCACATGGCCGAAATCGTTGATGCAGTGCTGTAGGCGTTCTTGGAAGTTCGCGTAGACTCTCTCCAACATCGCTCTCTCAACTTGGGCGACTTCCACACAATTTCGCACTTCAATTCGTCCAGAGTTCGGGGCTTGTTCGCGTATACTCTAGCCTTGAGGCTCTCATTTTGATCGATCAGTGTTTCCATCTCACGTGCGAATTTCATTCGTTGTGCATAATCTCCGGGTTGTAACTGTTGCATAATGGCCAATTTGTAGGGGTGAAAGCGGATGTCCATATGCAAAATTCGCCTTACCGAACGATCACTAAGGCGAAGTGCAGCAGCATGTTTCCGGGCAGATCGAGTCGGACTGCGAATAAAGACCTGTCGAACGCGTTAAACATTTTCAGGAGTTCGAACCGTTCGCGGCGCTCCTCTTGGTCTTCTGTTGATCAGTTCACCACGCCTGCGAAGTGATTCAACCCAATGAAGAGGAAACAGCTCTATTCCGATGACTGTTGATGTGGCGACGAAACTCACGCTGTACGACGATGACTGACTTATTATTTCGGACGAAACAATCACAGGCGAAAACGCGCTGCTCCACCGTCCAAGGCTCCATAACGACAACTGGTAAGATAATGCTAGGATCTCACGAGTCACACGGCACCCTCCCCACCTGTCTCGTAGACGGAGGCGGAGAGTACTACCCATCCCAAAAACGTCCGTCTTCTCTGCCGCACCCTGTATATACCTATATAACTGAAGTCATGTTTGTTTGCTTTGAAAACAAATTCCTCAAATTTGGAAAAACTGTGGTCTGGAATTCAAATC